>JARHVA010000121.1:5272500-5822500 GCA_037957365.1 Torreya grandis | reverse complement strand
CAACAATACACATAAAAAAAAAGATTAAAAAATCTAAACATAAGAAAAATTTAGAATGTAATTATTGTGATAAAAATATGCATGATTAAGATCATTATTTTAATAAGCAATATGATATTAAAAATATAAAGCTTAAGGTCAAAGACAATGTTAACACTAGTAACATTAAGACTTAACACAACCAAAAGTCTAATACTAGAGTTTTTTTTATTTGTACTTTGCATGTTTATCCTATTGAATGGATTATTGATTCTGATGATACTCAATATATGACATCTAATACCTATTTGTTTACTTTTTAAGAACCAGATATTTCTAAAAATCATTTAAGTTTTAAAAAGCATGCTTCTTACAATGTTGAAGCCATATGAATTATTAAAATTCCTAATAGTGAATTGCATGATGTTTTATTTATTTTTGATTTAAAATTAAATATGCTTTCTATTCCTCAATCATGAAAACATGACTATAAAGAATAATTATTTAATGACACTTGTTATGTTAAATCTACGAAGTAAGATTTTTAATTAGTTGTTACTACTTTTTAGACAATGATAACTTGTTCAAGTTTATTAGATTATCTTCTTCCTCTTCTACCCATGCTTTACTTTATTTTATTGATGGTAACTTGTGGCATGAAAGATTATGAAATTTAATTACTAAATTATTTCACTTGTGTATAAAGTCAATAGGGTGCAAGGTTTACTTGAAATTCCTCCCATCGATTCTATTTGTAGTGGATGTATGGCTGGTAAAATTTATAGTGAATCTTTTCCTAAGAATCAATCTTGACATGCTAAATAAAATATTAATTTAGTTAATAGTGATCTCTTAGTCCCTATGTAAACTCTCATTAATGGTGCCAAGTATACTTTAGATTTTGTTGATGATTTCACTATACAAGTTTAGATTTACTTCTTGAAAACTAAAGATCAAGTTTTAGACACTTTCATTGAGTTTCATGTCTTTGTTGAAAAGTAATCTAGTTAATATTTAAACATATTATGATAATGGCACTGAATATTCTAACAATGATTTTATTTCATATTATAAGCACCATTGTATTAGACATAAAAAAATATTCTTACACATCTGAGCAAAATGGTGTTATCAAATTTATACATAGGACTATTACTGGAATAGTTAAGTGTACGTTGCATGCTAAAAATATGTATTATAAATTTTAGACTAAAACTATGTATTATGTTTCCTATATCATTAATAGTACTCCCACTAAAGCTATTTTAAATCTTACACTTGAAGAATCTTCGAGTGGTAAAAAACCTAATTTAAAACATTTATATATTTTTTATTGTGATGCATTTTTTCATATTCCCATGAAAAAATGAAAGAAGTTAGATTTTAAAAATAAATTTATCTTTGTTAATCATGATGAATCATATAAAATATATAGGGTTTATGACCTTCAAACTAAAAAAATCAAAATTAAAAGGGATGCTAAAATTTTGAAAATGATGTATTTGATTGTGCTTCCAATTCAGATTCTCTTAATATAATTTATACTTTTTTTATTTTGAATTGAGTGATGATCATAATGATGTTATTCCTAAAGTTCCTTCTCCTTATTTAGTTTTACTCCACCCAAATCTATGCTTAAGTGAGCCAAGGCTATTCTAGAAGGTTTTGGAATTGATGTAGATATTAATGATACTTGTAAAACTAAGCAACAATTTTATAATTATGCTTTTATGTCTAAAGTTATGAAAAATAATGATCCTCAAACTCTTAAAAATCTCAAGGTCACCCTCATTATGAAAAATCTATGCATGATGAATACAATTCTTTGACTTCTAACAACACTTGGGACTTAGTCCCTCTCTCAAAGGACACCACTTGGTAAGTTATAAATTATTGTTTAAAACTAAGTTCAATTCTAATAATCAAGTGAAAAAATACAAATTTAGATTAGTTTTTAGATATTTTTCTCAAATTGAAGGAATTGACTATAATGAAACTTTTGCACCTGTAGCTAAGATGTCCATAATGAAATTTGTTTTAACTTTAATTACTCCCATGCATTGACTTGTTTATCAAAGGGATGTTAAGAGTGATTTATTAAATGGTGACTTGAATGAATAAATTTACATGTCTCAACCTCCTAGTTTTATTAAGAAAGACAATGAAAATCTTGTTTGTAAGTTAAACACAACCATTTATGGTTTGAAACAATCTCCTAGAGAATGATACTCTAAAATCTATCAATTTTTCATAGCTCAAGGCTTTGCTCATAGCTCTAATGATCCTAAATTTTTTTTCAAAAATAATTCAAATGGCATAGTTATCATTGTTTTGTATGTTGATGACTTAATCATAATTTATAGTACTAGTTCAATAGTTTCTTATACTAAAAATATTTTAAAAAATACCTTTGAAATAAGTGATTTGGGCCTCTTACATTACTTTGTAGGCATTCAAGTTTAATAAGAACAAGATAACATTTATAATTCTCAATATAAATATGCAAATGACTTGTTATATAGGTTTAATATGTTATATTGTAAACATGTTACTACCCCTTGTGAACTTAGTGTCAAATTACTTAATGATACTAAAACTAAAAACATTGATCCAACTCTTTATAAACATCAATTGGTAGTTTGAATTATCTTATTCATACTTATCTCGATATTATTGTTTCTATTGAATTGATTTCTTGCTTTATGTCTGAACCTCAAATTAATCATTTTAAAATTGCTATTTTTTTCATTATATTAAAGGTACTCTAACTTTTAGCATTGACTATACCTCAAATAATAATTTCTCTTTGACATGTTATTCTAATTTTGATTGGGTTGGTGATTCTAATGATTTTAGATACACAAGCAGCTATTTTTTCTCTTTGGGTTTTGACATAATTTCATATAATAGTAAAAAGTGAACTTCTATATCTTTATCTTCCATGAAAGTTGAGTATAAATCTTGTAATCATGTTGCTAAAGAATCTATTTGGCTTCAAATAATTATTATAAATTGGACCACACTCAATCTTTGGCTAATTTAATTTTTGGTGATAATCAAAGTGTCATTGCCTTAGTAAAAAATTTAATTTTCTATTCAAGGTCCAAACACATTGAGATTCAACATCACTTTTAATGCAAACTTCTTGAAGACAATCAAATTCTTCTCTCTTTCCATCCTACTCAAGAATAAATGACTAATATCTTCACCAAGTTATCATGTAAAAAAATTGTATTCTTTTGTAATATGTTATGATTGAAAGAAGTTTTCATCAAAGGGATTATTTATTAATGTTTTCTCCCTTATTGTTTGTTTTTAAACCCCTAAATAAAATTTAAGGGGGAGTGTTAGCATTACCCTTTATTTGAGATAATTTATTTATCCTAAGTTTTCCGAATGTGCATGAAATTTATATTTATGTGAATTATAAATTCACATAAATTTAGATTTCATGAGGTGTCACTCACCTCTTTTTTCTCATTCGAGATTTATGAGTTACTTGTATAAGTAACTCCTTCCCTCACTTAGCACACACTACATCCACTTTCTAAGGGAATAAGTCACTTGGCACACACAAAGGAAGCTTATAAGATAATAATGAGATTTCTTGTATCTCTATTTCTTTTATTCTTGCTCTATTAAAAGAACCTTCTTGTTCTCATTTCCTCACAAGAAACTTGAAGCTCTCTCTTTTCTTACTCAAATTCATCTTGCTTCTAAAATCGTAATTATGAATATTTTTGGTGACAAGTCTTCTTATGGATCACATGGGTTTTTCTCTTATACATTTGGTTTCTCACTTTAAAATTCATATCTCACTTTATAGTTTGTACATTGAGAGGTATTATTACTTCTTATTTTTATTAATTTCTATACTTTCAATGTATTGACAAATATTTTTGATGTAAATCTTTCAATTTAAAATTTGTGCACTTTATTTTATTAATGGTTGTTATATATATATATATATATATATATATATATATATATATATATATATATATATATATATATATATATATAAGAGTTTATAACTATTAAGACTCAATTCTTTGGTAATAAACACTTCACAGAGGTATATGATTTTTTATGTAGTGTGAGTAGAAAACATTTATTTTATTGTGTTATTGAATCAGTATAACAACACCATACAAATGAAGTATAATAGTTATGAATGTTTATATTGATTTAAGAATTGGTAAGCAAAGGAAACTCAACACACGATAACACATAAGCTCAATATTAGGCTTGTGCATAAACAATGAAAAAAGATCATGGATTGTTTTATTGTATTTGATGCAACATAGCTATAATAAAGACACATAGATGCAATAAAGTAATACATGAATTGTTGTGTGCTACTTTAGGTTTTTTCAAGGATTTTGGCAATGTACCAAGGGTTTTACTGATGCATGTAACATTTAAAAAAAAATGAAGGAAACTATTGGTGTAGGCCCTTTTCCTATGGGTTTTGGCTACATGGATACATTAGCTTGCTTAGGGATCTAGAGGCTATTTAGGAGGATTACTACCATATTCACTAGAATGTGGGGTTTCACTATCTCTCCAACCTATAAATACCTCTCTCCCTTTGTATTATTCATTAAGTGAGCCTAGATTCATTGAGCTTCTTAGCTATGAGCTGTGACAACTTTGAGAGCTGTGAGACCTATGAACTTCATCTCTTTGTATAAGCAGTTTATCTCCATTATTGAATACATTATGTTCAATTTTTGCTCTCTTCTAGATTTCTTGATTCAATAGTTATGTTTGTTTGCTCTACAGTCACGATCTTGGATGTTCAATTTTTGAAAACTCTCACAAAAACCCACAAAAAAGTAAGGGTTTTACTAATGCATGTAATATTTCAAATAAAGTGAATAAAAATCCCAAAAAAATATAAACAATTTTCAAATTAGGTACTGATGTTAATGGCCTATCTCAATTACCAAATGACTAGAATAAACCCTCTTCTATAATTTTAGGACATAAAACATGCAAAGATTATAAAAACCACCCAAAACTCATTAATTTGAAAATAAATCATATTTTGTGCAATGGAATATCGAAGGAATATACACCAAACTAGAGATTTGGTGAGAAGAATAGATGAGGTTCAATCACTTGACAACCCATAAAAGCACTTTAAAATATATGCATAATAACTATGGAAGGGTAAATAAAATTAATTTCCACACAAAAATGCATGTACAAGTTTATCATATCTTTGTGCCTTTATAAAAAATATATGGCATCAAAAAAAACAAAATACCAACAAGCATTTTCAAGGGTTAACATGTCTTTTACTATTTGCGAACATGACTAGAATGTCATCTTTAGATGCAATAATGAATCTATGGTGTTGTGATGACATAATTTGAATTTAATGGAATTGTTTACTAGGTTGATCAATATATTTAATAATTTGGCATTGTTGGTATTATAAATACATCTTGTGTAGATTGGAAATCCAACATTCAAGCAATGAACAACAAGCGTTATGATTCAAAGGTATTTCAATGCTATATGTATCATGGGGAAGTTTGGTGATGGTCATGTTGTGTGTTTTTTTAGGTGTAGAATGGAATTGGGTAATATGATAAATGTGGAGGTAAACTATGAGGAGGAAGGATATAATGGAGCTTGGTTTGAGGGCACCATCATTGGGCTTGGTAGTGTGAGAGATGGTAGGAGGTAAAGTTTCTTCATTAAGTATGACACGTTTATTGTAGAATTTATACTTAGGGACATGATCATTATTATGAGCACTTAGATATCCATTATGTACTTTATAGGGATGTTTTATAAATAAAATTAGGTCCCTATTGATTTAAAAATTAAATATTATTTTTTCACTTATTCAATGCTAGTTTGGACAGGTTGTTTTGAACTCTAGCCCTATGTAACATAAGTATATCAACATCAATATATTTTTATTGATGAGATCTCAACGGTTCTAATCACATAGTTCCACATATAAAATAATGAGATCTTAATGGTTTCATATTAATAGATTGGCATCAAAAAGTGTTTTTTTGATGGGATCTCAATAGTTTCAACCATATAGTTCCACATGCCCCATCATGATATCTCAATAGTTTCATATTAATAGAGTTATTGGCGTATCAAAAAGTTTCCATTGTAGTCACATTCAAATTTTTTGAAGCAATGAAATCAAAGATAAAAAGGACTTAATAGTATAAAATTTAAACATATGTTATGATACAGAGCATGTCAACCAATTGAACATGTGGAATAAGTAGCGTGTAAGCTGATTGGAGATGTTAGAAATAAAAAATTGTAAGTGTTATAAGTGAACATATATATAAAATATCTATTGGGTTCATTGATTTATTTAATAATGTAGCATTATAGGTATGGTTACTTCAAATCAATGAGATTATCAATCCAACATTCAAGCATCAAGCAAGTAGCATTGTCAAAAATCTTTAGGTCAAAATATACATTAATTTTTACTTTAGCTAGAGCATCTCACATCCTCACCATTATACCATGTGGTTGTGAGAGTTGATGTTATTTGGTAATAAACCCATCATAAATGATAAATTTTTTGTTGCATCAAAGAGATGTCATTTCCATCATATCTAAAGGTTTTCAACCAATGAAATCAAACTTAGAAAGGAGTGGTTTTTAACTAATTTTTTTGGCTTATTTCTTCATCTTATTTGAAATATTACGTACATAAATAAAACCCTTAGCATAGCATCAAAATCCTTGAGAAACCCAAAGTGCAAGAGATTAAAAAACAAATTGTAATAATACACAACACTATTAACAAGTCACCAATGTGAGTTATTTAAAAAACCATCCATGTACCCTAACCTAATTGGGATAACATAGGGTGTGTTTGACCATATTCAACAATTTTGAAGTCTAAACATCAAAATAGAAAAAAATATATAAGGTATTAACAAAATCACCTCCATTCATGTCTTATAAATGACTGGGTTTTAAATCTATTATTTTGGGTAATTTATTCATTTTCTATGAAATGTTGTGTGCATCAGTAAAACCCTTGGCATGGTGCTAAAACCCTTGAGAAACCCCAAAGTACTAGAGCTTACAAAACAACCTATGATAGTTCACAACAATATTAAGAAGTAACCAATTATATTATCATCACCACACCATAAATTTGTTGATACATCAAAAAGATACATTTTTTTATCATATCTGAAGCTTTTGAAGAAATGAAATCAAAGTTAAGGACTTGATAGTATTAAATTTAAACCTCTGTTAGGATACAATGTCTCAACTAATTTGACATGTGGAATTATGCAATTAAAACCATGAGGATGTTATGAATAAAAATATCACAAGTGCTATAAATGAATAGGCAAAGTAAAACTACAATTAAAATATTGGATGTTTAACAATTAATAATAAATAATAGTCAACAGTTAGAAATCCCTATTGCCATATTGTAATTTTAAAAACTTATTAGTGTTGCTTCATAAAACGTGTTGCTTTTTATGTGTTGAATTAATATCTATTAAATGGAATAGTCTATTGGGTTGATGAATGTATTCAATAATGTAGCATTACTGGTATGATCAATACAACTCATAGAGATTGGAAATCCTATATTTGACCTCTACAAGTTTATTTGTACCATCTTATTTGAGTTTCCCTCGAAGGGTGTTGTTGCTTGAAAACCTTCATATATAACTAGAATGACATCTTGTTGATGTGATGATGAATCTATCCTTTGTTTATGATGTATTTAATAATACACTATTATTGGTATGATAAATACAACTCATGGAGATTGGCAATCCAGTAACTAACCCATGACAAAGGTATATTATTTTTATAAAACAAAAAATATTTATTTTATTATGTAATTGAAATTAGCAAAATGAATGACTTTTGTACCTCTTTGCCTTTAAAATATTTTTCATTTTTTTAAATTAAAAAGCATGTCATCAAGAGAAAATACTAGTTGGTTTTTTTATTGTTTTCAATGCCATACAACTGTGATAAAGAAAAGTAATGAAACATTGTTTTAATTACAAAAAAGATGCAATATTTATGCATAAATACATATCTATGTCAATTAGTGAGTTAAATAAAATTATAAACCATGAATTTTGGCATTAAACATCTAAAAATCACCTTCTATGCCTAACATTTCACAAAAAACAAAAATTTTCTATCTCGTATAGTCTAATGTCTAAATATAAACCCAAAAATGTCTCAATTTTGTACTTATAATCACATAGCCATATATTACTAGGGCAAAATTGGGCCTCTTCATCTAGGTGCAAAAGATGACAAAGTCTATAAGCATTTCCTAAACTATACATAAGCTATACAATTCTCTTTAGATGCCAATTTATTTTCTTTGGTTGATGCATGTGATGGGATGAATGATGCTAATTAAAGTTTTTTATCACATGGATGGAGGAGATTTTGGCTATGCATATATTTTTGACATTTATTTTTTATACTAAATATGCAGATATGGTTTTTATAATCAAATAAACATATCAATCAAGTTAACTAAATAAAAATATCGATAACCACTTGTCATTATAATGGCAGGATGAAATCACACACACACACACATGATTTGTATATACTGACCCAAAGTTTTTTGACAATGTTATTTGTTTGTTGATTGAATGTTGGATTGTCAATCTCCATGAGTTATATTTATCATACCATTAACACTACATTATTAAATATAAATCAAGGCTTAATTCCTTGGTAATAAACCCATCCCAGAAGAATAATGATTTTTATTTGGTTCTAGGTCTTAAATCATTGTGCATATTTTTAAACTAGTATCTCTGCATTACTTATCAATAAGCTCAATGCATTTTGTTGAAAACATTTTCTAGTTTGTTAACTCAACAATTTTGATTGTTGCTCATGTAATTTTCAAAATACTTTAATATAATATTTTTCTTATAAAAAACACTATTTGATAAGTGATTTTTTGGGAGTAATATTTTTATTTATTTATTTTCAATTATGATAACTCAAATACAAATGTTATGAGAATGCCCAACATGCCTCTCAAAGAACTTATTGGACACACTCATTGGTATGCCTTCTTCATTTTCATATTTTAATTTTATTCCTAACAAAAAAGACGTATTGCACTTTGAATTTCTAATTTTTGTTCTCCAAATTAAAATTAATAACATATCCTAATACTTATAAAAAAACACTATGTATTGAATTAATATGAATAATAATAAGTTTTTTTTCTTATAAATGAAATTAAATATAGAAATGAAGAAGACATACTAGTGAGTGGAAATTGATGAGTGGGAAATGTTGTATTGCATGCACCCATTGGGTGACAATAACATAAATGCCATTGACATGCTTGGGCTCCATGACTTTGACACTAACCATAGCTAGAAACATTCTCAAATATCATATACACATTTTTTAATCCACTCCTACTATGACCTGAAATAACAAAATGATATTTGTATTTGAGTTATCAAATAGAAATATTATTCTCAAAAAATTACCTATCAAATACTATTTTTATTAACTAAAATATTGTATTAAAGTATTACATAAATTGTTGACTTGAAAAGCTAGCAAGTGTTTCTCAAAACATAGGTTGATATTCTCAACAAGATAAAGAAAGACAAATCTAACTACCCATTTGTTATGTAAAAAATAATGCAGACATACCACCCAAACAAAAACACACAATTCCACCACACATCAAGCTCAAAATCTTCTCGAAATAGTGTTATTTTCAATCACCAAAAGCCTACAACATGACCACCACCCAACTTCCCTAGGATACATATAACATCAATGCTAATTATAGGAATGTCATCGAATCACAACATTGTTTGCTTGCAACTTAAATGTTGCATTGCTAGTCTCGGCATGGTGTATTTATAATAACAATAATACTAAATTATTAAATACATTGATCAACCCAATAGATAGTTCTATTTAATGGAGATTGATAATCAAATATATCCCAAATATTCTAAGTGAACATGCACATCAAAGTTCTAATTAAAATACGTTAATTGCAACTCTATCATATGTTGGGGATCAACCAACAAACTTGATTACTATTATGTAAGCAACTAAACATGGAATTAAACCAGAATTGAAAGCAACTAGAATCAGAAATAGCAAAGAATAAGAGATACAAGAAACCACCCTGAAAACTTGTATTAAACTCTTTACAGAAAGAAATACAATTGAAGAAAATCACACTTTCTTCTCACACCTCTTAGATGTACAGATCTCTTTCCCTCAAGAGTTCTCTCTCTCAATTACAATCAATTCCAACAACCTAGATTAATACACATATACAATATGTTTTTTACTGTTCTCATACCCTCAAGCTATGAAGATCTATCCCTATTATATAAGATTAGGGATCATGAGCAATGCATTCACAACCATTAGATGCATCTCCTAATCAAGGGCTCAAAAAAGTCCTACTAAAGATAGAGATGCGAACTTAAGACTAACACTTAATCTTATCATGCAAACATTCTATTTCATCCACGAAAATAGACTTTCAGGAACACATAGGTAATCGACGTCGGTTCCTGCCTGTCTGCATATGACTGACATCGGTTGATATATAACCAACGCTGGCAGCTACTGGTCGACTCCTTGCCATCATCGGTGACTGTGTAAATCCAACAACTTTAGCATCCACTCATCTGGTGAAGCTTTTATCTCCACAACTCAACAATCTCCCACTTGGAGATAAATAGCTGCACCAGTACTTGTATAGCAACATCTTCTAGCTTCTCCATCTTCAAACTCAATCTTGAAGACCAACAAAAGTTGAATGAAGATTCAACTTATCCTTTGTTACCGGCTTGGTTAACATATCAGCAAGGTCCTTATCTGTATGGATCTTTTCTAGCTTCAACTCACCATCCTCCAATACCTGTCTAATGAAGTGGTACCTAAGCTATATATGTTTGGTTGTTGAATGAAAGGCTGAATTCTTAGCCAAATGAATTACACTCTGACTATCACTGTATAATCTTCAACTCTCTTGCTCCTTTCCTAGCTCTTCCATGAACCGTGTCATCCATATCATCTCTTTGCTAGCCTCTGTGACTGCAATATATTCTGCCTCTGTAGTAGACAAGGCAACAACCTTCTGCAACTTTGAAATCCAGCTAGTTGTCGTTCCACCAATAGTGAACACATATCCTGTGGTACTTCTCCTGCCATCCAAGTCACCTGCCATATCTGAATCTACATAACCATGTAGAGAAGTGTTTGACCCTCCATAGCACAAATGCCTACTGCTGGTCCCTCTTAGATATTTGAGAATCCACTGAACTACTTTTTAGTGCTCTTTCCCTGGATTGGCCATAAACTTACTGACAACTCCCACTGCTTGGGCAATATCCGGTCTAGTACATACCATTGCATACATTAAACTCCCAACTACAGAAGCATATAGAACTCTACTCATGTACTCTACCTCATCATGTGAATTAGGACACTGTTCTTTACTCAACTTGAAGTGTCCAGCCATAGGTGTGCTTACCAATTTTTCATCCTGCATGATGAACTATTTCAATACCATGTTCACATAATCCTCTTGAGACAAAATCAACCTATGATTTTTCCTGTCTCTCTTAATACTCATGCCAAGGATTTTCTTTGCTACTCCCAAATCCTTCATGGCAAATGTGTGAGCTAATTTCACCTTAAGCTGAGAGATATCCTACATGTGTGATCCTAAAACCAGCATATCATCTACATACAACAACAAAATAATATATCTACCATTATCCAATCTCTTAAAATACACACAATGGTCAGATTGACATCTACTGTAGCCATGCTCAGTCATAAACCTGTCAAATTTTAAATACCACTATCTCAGAGCTTGCTTGAGACCATACAAGCTTTTCTTCAATCTGCACACAAGTTTCTCCTTACCTTTGACCTCAAATCCTTCCGGCTGATCCATATATATTTCTTCATCTAAATCTCCATGAAGAAACATTGTCTTAACATCAAGCTACTCAAGATGCAAATCCTCAATAGCAACTAAAGACAATACAGTCTGTATAGAAGTCATTTTAACTACAGAAGAAAAAATCTCACCAAAATCAATACTTGGTTTATGTGCAAATCCTTTCACTACCAACCTGGCCTTATATCTCATATGTCCATTCTCTCCTTCCTTCAATCTGTAGATCCATCTGTTCTTCAGTGTCTTCTTTCCCGCTGGCAACTCAACAAAATCCCATGTTTGGTTCTCTTTCTAGGAATCAATCTACTCATTCATGCCTAGCTCCCACTGATTCCTGGAATCTACCTATATTGCTTCATCAAAACTCTTTGGTTCTCTACCATCAATGAGCAATAAATAGTATAATGAAGGGGAATATTGAATTGGAGGTTTACTTACCCTTTTTGACCTCCTGATGGGCATCTAAGACTCATTCACAACACGCTGTCCACCCAAATTCTCTGACAGTGACCGACCTCGGTCACCTCCAGACCTATAACTGATCGACGTCAGTTCCACATGACCGACCTCAGTTCCTTCTTGATCGACATCGGTCACTGTCTGACCAACATCGGTTCCTGTATTATCGATGTCAATTCCTTCTTGATCGACGTCGGTCTCTGTGTTTTCCTATTTGTGATTATTCTTTCTCGCAAGCTCATTTTGGACCGTCACCTCGTCCAAATCTTCATGGCCCTGCTCAGAATGATTCAGCTTCTTGAGCTAATCACTATACATCACCTTCTCATTGAAAACAACATCACGACTCCTAATTATTTTGTTAGTTCCTAGATTCCAAAACTAGAATCTAAAATCATCAGAGCCATAACTAATAAATGTGCACCTCATAGACTTAGCATCCAGCTTCTTTCTATTTTCCTTATCAATGTGCACAAAAGCTTTCGAACTAAAAACTTTGAGAAATGAGAGATCTACCTTTTTACCTGTCCACACCTCTTCTAGAATTCCACCATCCAGAGCAGTAAAGGGTCCTCTATTAATCAAGTAAACTGTAGTATCTACAACTTCTGCCCAAAAATGTAAGGGCAAACCAGCATGCAACCTCATACACCGTGCATGCTCCAATATTGTTTTGTTCATCCTTTTAGCAACTCCATTTTTTTGAGGTGTCCTTGAAACCATCCTTTGCCTTTGTATTCCATTCATATAACAATACCAGTTGAACTTATAGCTACAAAACTCACCACCATTGTCAGATCTAAGGCACTTCAATCTCTTGCCTGTTTCATTCTCAACTAAAGCTTTCCAAATATTAAAAGTGTCAAAAACATCATATTTCTTCCTTATGCAATAAACTCATACCTTTCTTGTAGCATCATCAATGAAGGAAACAAAATATTGTGATCCTCCAATAGAAGCAACCTGAGCTGGTCCCCACACGTCTGTGTGAACAAGCTCCAACTTGTGATTCTTCTTTGTTGACCCAGTCTTTAGAAAACTCATTCTCTTTTGTTTTCCAAGAACACAATGCTCACAGAAATCTAGATCTATGCTTTTCAAATCTAAAGGCTTACCTTTTGACTTAAGAATAGACATTCCCTTCTCACTCATGTGGCCAAGCCTCTGGTGCCACAACTTTGCATCTACCTCTGAAGTAGATAATATAGAAGGAGAATTATCAGTAATAAAATTACATAAATAGAGAGTACCTACTCTCTTACCTCTGGCTAATACAAGTGCACCCTTGGTCACCTTCCAAGATTCAGCTGTGAGAGTTACTGTACAACCCTCATCCCCCAACTTTCCTACAGAAATCAAATTTCTCTTCAAGTTGGGTACATGCATGAAGTCCCTCAACACCCATGTGTTGCCATTCTACATTTTCAGCTGCACTTTTCCTTTGCCAACAATTTTACAAGGCTCATCATCCCCTAAATAAACTATTCCAAAATCTCCATGGACATAGTCACTAAAATATTCTCTATTTGGGGTTGCATGGAAAGAGGCACCAGAATCTAAAATCCAAGATTCTATATTATTATGCAAAGAGAATATAAGAGCATCTTGTGCAACAATACCTACAACTTTTGCTTTTTCTTTACCTTCATGTTTATTGTCTTCTTTAGGTTTTGACCAGCAATCTTTGCTTATATGCCCTATCTTTCCACAATTCCAACAGGTTATCTTCCTACCATTTCTGGATTTGGATGTACCTCTCATCTTTGACGTAGACCTTGATCTCCGATGCTTGCCCTTCTCTTTTTTTCTTCCCCTGCTTTCAAAACTTAAAGTGTTCCCTGATGTTTCCTCTGTGCTTTTCCTGTGAATTTTTTCATTCAAGATTACACTAACAACATCATCTACTTTTAAAATATTTGAAGCAGATGCAGTATTACTAACTGCCATTACCAAGCTATGCCAGCTTTTAGGTAAAGAGCATAAGATTAATAGAGCTTTAATTTCATCATCAAACACTATTTTGACTAAATTTAATTGATTTACAATTCCATGGAAATCATTTAGATGATTAGATACAGATCCACCTTCCTGCATTTGCAAATTAAATAACTTCTTCATAAGATATACCTTATTTGAAACTGAGGGTTTTTCATATAAATTTGCTAAAGTAGTCATTAACTCTATCGTTGACTTTATCTGTGATAAATTAGATATCACAGTAGATGCCAGACTCAATCTTATAGATTCAAGAGCCTTTCTATCAAGAACTTCTCATTCTTCATCTTCCATGTCTGTGGGCTTCTTTGTAGCCCCACCTAACGGTAAGTATAAATCTTTCTGATACAGCTAATCCTCTATCTGCATTCTCCATAATTGATAATTCTTGCCATTAAACTTCTCCATTCTCAGTTTACTTTATTTTACCATTGCTTCTCCCACTCAAACAGAAACTCCTGTGAGTAACCTGTAATCAACAAACACTAACCAGATCTGAAACACCTGTTAGTCAACCTGAGCTCTGATACCACTTGTTGGGGATCAACCAACAAACTTGATTACTATTATGTAAGCAACTAAACACGAAATTAAACCAGAATTGAAAGCAACTAAAATCAGAAATAACAAAGAATAAGAGATACAAAAAACCACCCTAAAAACTTGTATTAAACTCTTTATAGAAGGAAATACAATTGAAGAAAATCACACTTTCTTCTCACACCTCTCAGATGTACAGATCTCTTTCCCTCAAGAGTTCTCTCTCTCAATTACAATCAATTCCAACAACCTGGATTGATACACATATACAATATGTCTTGTACTATTCTCATACCCTCAAGCTATGAAGATCTATCCCTATTATATAAGATTAGGGATCATGAGCAATGCATTCACAACCATTAGATGCACCTCTTAATCAAAGGCTCAAAACAGTCCTACTAAAGATAGAGATGCAGACTTAAGACTAACACTTAATCTTATCATGCAAACATTCTATTTCATCCACGAAAATAGACTTTCAGGAACACACAGGTAATTGACGTCGGTTCCTGCCTATCTGCATATGACCGACGTCAGTCGATATATAATCGATGCCGACAGCTACTAGTCGACTCCTTGCCATCATTGGTGACTGTGTAAATCTAGCAACTTTAGCATCCACTCATCTGGTGAAGCTTTTAGCTCCACAACTCAACACATGGGTCTCTCTTTTATGAGTTGCTTTGTAAGACCATGGATAGGACCTGACCATCCTCATAAAATTACCATCTTTTTCATGTTCTTGATCCTTTGTTCTCAAACTTTAGCCTTTTGCTTCTTTTGTTAGATTAAATCTACACAATAATCTATGTTAACATGTTTTTTCTCCATTTCTCTATTTCTTATAACAAAGAATCACATTTTACTATCATTGTATCCCTTTTTTCCCTTTGAAACATTTTTTTTGCAATTTGAAGTAATTGAAATTGTTCCATGTGTCACTCTTCTTGATTCTCCCTTCCTTTCATCTCTACATTGGATAAAACAAGGTCAAAGTCAAGATATCACTTTTATTTTACCTAGATTTACAACACTCTTAGACCCCATGCTCTTTGAAGTTCTCTTTCTTAGCAACCTTATCCCAAGTATTAAAATTAAAGTCATCTTTAACACCCGTGTTTAGTTTTCCAAATCCGTATGGAGGAGGAATCTAGAAAAAACCATCAAGAAAGTTAAAAGACAAATCATTTGAACACAAAAGGCAATGATATCTAAAAGGCAACATACAAAATTTCAAAATTTAAAATCACACTAAAAGATGTGATTCAAAGCACATATCCTACTTTTAGTCGAATATCAAACTCCACAATTGGCCTCATGGTAGATCTATGGTCATTTGGGGTGTGATAGGCTAGTAGATTAGAAGAGGAGAATAAAAAACTATTTTGGTGCCACCTACTTTCTCATTCAGGTACCCAATCTTCATAGTATATTAATGGCTCTGTAAGGGGTCTTGAAGAATAGGGAACACATTGTGGGGAGGTAGGTCCATTTTAATTTTCATGCATATGGCCTTCATGGAATGATCTATATACTCCATTTGTTGACCTACTACTTGTGTGGCTAAGAGAATTTCTTCAAAGTCCTTAAGGTCAAAAGTCCTCTTATTTTGACAAACTTAATTTGAGTGTCTTGACTTAGATAAAAGAGTTCCTCTACCTTGATTTTTCCTTCATTCTCCCCTCCACCCATTTCATTTCCCCCCTTGATAGACAAATTATGATTCCAAATCTATTTTCCCTTCTTCTTTAATTCCTTCTTCTTCACCTCTTAAAATCATGCTAACACTCCTTTGTTTTAGTTTTATCTATCATTCAAGCCAAATAACATGTTTGAACAACTATGATTTCTACTTTCTTTACACCATAATTTTACATTTCTACACTTACTTTAATTTCCTTTTACCATTTATCATTATTTTGTTGTCCTGCTATTATGGACATTTGAGTTTGTACCCTTTTTCCATGTCGAGTGAGGTTGGCTTGTTACTTCTCACTTGATAATGTCGTTTTCCCTTTTACGCATCCTTTTTCTATTGATGATTGAGATGTGGATTGTTATTGCTCACTCATCAATGTTGTTTTACCATTTTTTTAGTCTTTTACCATTGATTTATTTGTTTCAACATCTTGTTTGACATATAGACATCCAATTCCTAAAACCATTTGTGTTGAAATTGTAAATATTACTCTAGTTGCACTCAAATGCACATTTTAGGTCAAAATATTTAAAACGTGCTAAATGGTTCAAACTTGTCATTTACAAGTGTCAAATTAGTTCAAAGTACCCCTAAATGGGGTAATATAATTTATGGGTTAGCCAACTTTGATCAATTCATTTCGAGTCAATATGATGATTTTGCCTTTTATGCTTTGAATCACTCTTTTCTCCTAAATTAATTGATACACACTACATATTTTTATTATTTTATGTTGGAAACATCCTAAATGGAAATATGATTCTGGTGCATCTAATGTCACCTTCTAATTCTTCTCGAATCAAATTACAACTCAGTAATATGACTTTCTGACCATTTTGATTAATTAAGGGCTCAGTTTTCTATAATTGCACAAATGTTGATTAACCTTGTTTAAGGCTAATTAATCCAAATCAAGAGCTTAATTAGATTTTCTATGAGAGTTGTTGAATATTTATTTTTTTAAATTGATGCCTATTAATTGTATCATCAGGTGACATCATTTCTTAGGAAGACATCCCTAGGCCATAAATGCCACAAACATTAGGATTATGGGTCACCCATGCCTAGTTAATGCCTCCCATGCCTCTTCAATGCCCCTTCTTTCAAGGTCATGATGAATATAATCATGAGTTTAATTCTAAATATTAGGATTATCCATGGCCACACATCTCAATCTTGAGATGGACAATCATGGTTGATCCTGACCAATCTCAAAACTCTATAAATAGAGAGGCCATGGACATGAATTTTAAGCTTGAATATTGCAAATTTATAATGTTAAATTGTTTCCATAATCCTTTTCATTTGATCATTGATTTTGTTTGCAAGCTTCATTGATAGGCCAGTTTAGTGATTTAGATTCATGAGCCTAGGTTTTATGGAGTGTTCTTGAGACATTGGAAAAAGTTAACCACCTTTGTTGACAAAGACAAGGATGCTTCATTAAGGGAGAACATGCTTTTGAGCCACATAAGTATGGTGAATCCATTTAGGAAGGTAATATGATGTTAATTTCTTTCATTTTGTTTCTTGTTATCCTTTATAATTCCCATAGGAATAGATAGGCTTAATTAGTTAGTTCTTTAAGCATTTTTCATTATTTATGGACTAATGTTTGACTAACTTGATCTATAATCTTCTATACATCTTGGCATGCCTAGTGGGACCAGATGCATCCCACACATAAATATCTTTTTTTAGCTTTAAAATCTTCATTTGGATCATTAAAACTCTTGACAAATTGATTTTCTACCTTTATTTTGCCATTTTTCTTTGTCACAAGTTTACACAATAATTGACATCGATTGGAGAGCTTAACCGACGTTAGTTATTAAAATTGACATTGGTTGGATAGTTGTTGTCAGTCAAATTTATATAAATGATGTTGGTTAGATAATTGTCATTAGTTAGAAAATGTAACCATCATCAGTTATATAACCAACGTCAGCCATTGTGTTTTTATTAAAACACAGACCTGAGAGCTCTTTTTTTAAAAGTTCATTATTTCAAACCTAAAATAGCTTCAAGGCTAAAGGACATTCTAACATTTTTTTTGTAGGACCAAACTTGACATTTTCTAAAAACATGTTTATATCACCTATTACATGCTTAAAAATCAATTAGGAACTTTGTTTTGGTGTTTAATAAAAAAATTAGATGTTTATGGTGAATATTTTCAAAGTTTGCCACTAAGACTAAGGGGTCAAATGAACCCCAGCTCATTTTCCATTTAAGCTTAAAAATGAACTCACCTTTTCAAGCTTTTTGTATTCACTGTAGTTGTTTAAATTAAATTTTTGTTTGGCAAAAAAAGGGATGTTGCATGTATGCTCTTCCATTTATCCCCTTTAAGGAACCCTTGGAATCAATAGCACCATTCATATTTCAAGTAGCCTATGTCCAAGACTTAGAAAGAAAGTCATCTAAAGCACTCTCTAAAAAAATTGTCAAAGTTTGGGTGACCTTGAAAACAACCCTAAAGTCTTTCTACTTTTATGCTTTCTTTATTTTATGCAAACTTGGCTTATGAGGGGGACATCATTACCTCCCATAAGTTCTTTAGGGAAGATTTGACTCAAGGTTTCATCTCTTAGCATCAACTTCATTTGGCTCCTAACTAGAGTTTCGCATGGGATGTATCTGCATTTAGACATCGCACTACACTAAATGAATAGTAGGATGTAGTGGTTGTAAAAAAGACTAGACCTTTTTAGAGCTAGCCAATGTTGCGGTCACCCAGTTTTTGTGCTTGTCTTTTGCATCATTTGATGTGAAATTCATTGTGTAATTGATTCCCCTGGAATGATAAAAAACTTGCTAGTTTAGTAGACCCCACTTTGCATACCTTGTCAGTTTAGACTTAAGACATTTTTTTCATTATCTTACTTGGTCTTGATTTGTGTCTAAAACTACTTGTTAACTCATTAAACTTAACCAAAACAAATTATCCTCATTTTTTTGAGCAAGGGAGGCGTTACACTATCCAATTGTAAAATTCATCTTTTCTTTGTTCAAATTGTTATCAAAAACTTTGTGTCATATCATCCACTTTAGTGTAGTCATGTTGCCCAATTGAGTCTAGATCTTTCACCCAATTTGTTTAAATCCTTCATTTATAATCCACATTCAAAATTGAACCTTTCTGAGTTCTAAGGGTTGGTGTGTCAAAGTGGGTTTGCCATTTGTGCACTAAGCTTGTTCTAACTTAGGTTCAATTTTCCATTTGGATTGAAAGTTGTTTATTAAGACTCAAAATCACATTATTATCTTGGTGGACTCAAGTCATCTTGCATATCAATCACACTTTGAGTCCTAGAACATATTTTATCCTACTAGAATCATGTGATGACGTTGTGCTTCCTATTTTGTCCTAGCTTTATACTTAGTGATTCATGTATGTTTTTACATCTTGAGTTTCTTAGTCCATTTTGTCTTCTTCATAATCTGGAGAGCTTTCCTCTAAACTTCTAGGGTCAACTTTTTAAAGTCAAAACTAGCTTTTACAGTACAGGTGTATCACAAAGATCTAGGTTTTGGTGTACTAATTTTCACCTTGGGTCTTTGAGTTACCTTACCCTCTTTCATTCTATATGATTTTAACCTTACCAAAGGTTGAGTAAACTCATGAACCAAATCTTCTAAATTGTGCATGGTTTCAAACCACCCTCCCTTATAGTCTCATTGGTACCTTGGTTATTTATTTAAAAGAGAGCCAAAGCATACTTTGTTTGGTTGCCAAGTATTGGTCCAAAGTTAGTCAAACACACAGAACAACTCTTTTAGACATGACTCAAAGGTTCACTCTTAGTGGGGCCTCTTATGGCCTTAGTTATGAAGATGAGATATTGTATGATGGTCAAGATAACCCCGTTGTTTTTTATGATATCCCCACAATAGTAGGATCTAAATATGATTACAATTAATATCAACCCCAAGAATATCAATATTAATCCCTTCTTATATTGATAGAATTAGGTGCTAGACTACCTTCTGAATTTCATATAGAACAATTGCATACCTTAGTTAGAGAAGGATAATAATGATGGAAAGAGCAAGCTTTTGCATGAATAGACATACCTTCTTCCTCTAATAAAGGAAAAGAAATACAAACAGAGTTAAAACCCATAAATCTAGATCTTCTAGCTAAGATCAAGATAATAATTCAATGATATGCAGATCAACTTGTCATGGACTTAACTGACTCCCTAGTTGCCACTTCAATTCACAATGATGCTTTGAAATAACAAGGAAATGTGGTTGAAAGTATGAAACAAATATTATATGAGGACATTACCATAGTGGATCAAGGTAATATAAATGAATAGTTAAACTCATAAGAGACCTTACAAAGTGTTCCATTTGACATGGAACATACATTATTCAATCATCAAGAACCTCTTGTTACTTTACAAACTAAAAAACCCAAACATTCAGTTCAAATTGAGGAAATACCTCAAGACAATTTGGCTAGTTATTTTTAACCAACATAAAAATTGGTAAATAAACATAGAAATTTCCAAAATTGATAAAGTATAAAATAACCAAATTTAGGGAATATTTTACAATCCAAGAATCAATGACCTATATTCTCAACTCAAGAAGCAAATTAGAACCAATTCATGGATCAAAAGGTATACACTCGCTATAGATCCACACAAAACTAGGGGCACATTCCACCCCAACAACAAAAAAACCAAGGGCACATTCCACCCCAATAGAAACAAAACTAGGGGCACATTCCACCCCAATAGCAATGAAACTAGGGGCACATTCCACCCCCAAAACATCTTATTCAATCCATAAAATCAACAAACATGCAAGAATGGAATTCTATGAAGTAAATTTTTCAAATATTGGAGATGAATAATAGAGTCAAAAAGTACAAATTTGATGAGATACGCCCATATCCATTTGATTTATCTATCCTCCAAAAGCCCTTTTCACCTCATTTTGAGGCACCCAAATTTGAAAATTACGAAGGAAAAGGAGATCCATGTGAACACATACAAGAACTCTTCATCTTATGTCAAGAGGTTACTTATAGTAGCAAATACTTACTATGACTATTTCCAAGAAGTTTAGCGGGACAAACTCTTGATTGGCTACGTAAACTACCCAAGGGATTAGTTGCAAATTAGAATGACTTATTAAAAAAAATTAACCATTTCTCATATAACATAGAACATGAATTAATCATTATTAACTTATGCAAAGCTAATTAGCATGATGGTGAAAGTTTCACCGCATATCTACAAAGGTGGAGAGCATTGGCAAGCTGATTTCAACATAATTTGCTAGACAAATAGTTGGTTGATATCTTTGCACAAAATTTTCATCCTAAAGTTTTGCATAATATATGGTTAGCTTGTGTTAATTCATTTGAAGAAATTTTTGACAAAGAAGTGTTGATTGAGAAGGTTCTTATTGCTAAGGGCCTTGTTAAGATTTTTACACAAGGTCAAGTGTCTAATCAGACTAAATCACCAATTCAAATAGTTATGCAGGATAAGCCTAAAGGATTTAGCAAAAAATAAGAACATGGTTGGAAATGGGGTGACTGAAACAAGACATGTACAAATGGTACAAGCTATGCCTCCTCAAAATGTACAATTAACTTCCCCAAATCCACTACCTACTTTTTAGAGACAACCTCCATGAAGGGCATTTCATAACAATTTTAGAGTCTTTAGCAAGTTAGGAGAATCAATTGAAACAGTGTTACAAAATCTCATTGTAGCTAATTCAATTGTATGGCCATTATCAACGCCATTTCCTCAAGATCAACCAAAACTAGATTGGTACAAAGAGAATGAATGGTGTAACTTTCATTGTGTTGCTAGTCACAGTGCATATCGTTACATTCAATTATGGCATATTATTGAGGAATTTATTGAAAGTGATGAACTAGAAATTAAGTTGGCCCCTAATCAGGACATAAATCAGGATGTGGGAATCTACAAAGACCCCTTTCCTTGACATGATCCACCACCACGAAGAAAAAATCAAAATGGTCACAATCAAGGATAGAGGCATAATCAAAACCCACAACAAGGTCATAATTATAATGAGCATAATCAAGATCATAATGCCCATACTAATAATTTGGCTTATAAAAATGTACCTTACAACTATAATAATACTATGGGATGTATTTCTACAACCCACATTGTCATTGTTACTATAAAACCACATGGCCAATCTCATGTTCCTTACAACATGGGACCCATCATTATAGGGTCAGCACCCTCTCCCCCTAGTAATATTATGTCAAGTTTGAATCATAATGTTGCTTCTCTATTTACATGGGTTACTAAGCCTGAACAACAACACATTTCTTATAATTATAAAGGCTCCTCATTGACCCAAAATTGTAGCAATACAGTTAGTCACGCTGTGAGTCACCATCCAAGGCCCTTTGCCTTCCTCTTCTAATTATAATAACTCCTTGCCACTATCTAGGTTGTGCAGTCACAACTAGATGCCCATGAGTTACCATCCAAGGCCCTTCACCCAATTCTTCCATAAAACCCAATGAGAACATTGTGCCAATGGTTCCAAAGTTGAATATTATCCCAACAAAGACTAAAATAGTTCAATCCACAATTCCAATGCCTTATAGTCTAATGGATCAATTAGATAAAACCCCTGCACAAACTTCCATATGATAACTCTTGCAGACAACTGATGTCCATAGAACCATCTTCAACAAACTTTTTCAAGAGTCTATTTTGCCTAATAATATAAACCTTGATCAGTTTGAGAACCTAGTTGGACACTTGTCTTCATTTTGGCAAAGCACATTTGATCAAATAGACATGTCCACCCTCAGCCCAAACCACAATAACCCATTATACATTGAGATAATCATTATGGATCACAAGATCAAGTAGGTTCTTATAGATAATGGTTTAGGGTTGAACATCATATCTCTTAAATTGGTATGATGATTGGGCTACATGGATAAAGACATTCAGCTAGAAACTATTACAATCAAGGCTTACAACAATGTTGAGAGGGAGTCATCTGGTACAATTTGGTTTTTAGTCATGGTTGGGTTTATTTCTCATCACACATTATTCCATATTATGGATATTGAGATTCCTTATAACATACTTCTTGGTCATCCTTGGATTCATGAAGTACAGTCAATTCCATCTACTCTTCACCAATGCCTTAAGTTTTCACCTTAAGTTTTCCCATGATGAGATCAAGGTTACTATTCCCATTGATTAGCAGCCATTTCAATACTGCAAACATCTTGAAGAAGAGTTTCATAATTATAACTATTTCCCAAGTTCTAAATTCATTACAAAGAAGGATCATTTCTCATCCATCTCCATCTAATTATATAGACCTTGGTGATCTAGCCTCCACTTCGGTCGATCCATTTCCTACAACTCTGGCCAAGCAGGTTATTATTAAAGACATAGGCATTTCTATGTACCATCTAAAGGATGTCCTCCTTATTGAAAAATTACCAAAATCCCCTAAAATATTTAGTAAGCCTAAAGCTTCCCAAACTCCTAACAAACTCGATTAGATTTGGCAACCAAAGAAGAAATAACCAAAACCTCTTCTGGTTTTTGTACTTGTAATTGCACCAAAGAAAGATCAAGAGGCTTTTATCGAGGGAGATTAGTTATGTTCTAAAGGCCTTGTTGATTGTTTTTAGAATCCAAAGTATCCTATCCCTAATAAGATAATGGATCATCTTGACTATATAAGGAAAGGCCTTGGCCCATAGGTGTAAGGAATTTTAGAACCCTTATCAGCTGGAGTTATCAATTAGAATCATGGTCACAGATTTAAACCACCAAAGGATGACCTCATGACATTTGATAGTGACTCTTCTGAAGTGACTAGTAATGAGACTCCTATAAGTGACATAATGTCCTATTATAGCCTTTTTGATGAGCTTGTTAACTCAGATTTATTTGATTCAAATGCCATATTGACCATAATGCCTATTAGAGCTTCCCATCTTGAATAAAAAAACCATCCTAGTGGTGTTTCCCTTCCTAAAGTAGGTAATTATATCTTTACCATTGGTGCTTCCCATCCTGAAGAAAACCCTCACTATAACCTATGTCTTTGCCATCCTAAACTCATATATTGGGATCAGCAAATTTTTGTCATATGCCTCGATGAGTTCTAAAATGAAGAATCAATTGCAAAATACATGGGCCTATGAGATGCATTCACCATTGGTGATCATAATAAGGGTTTTGATTTTTCATTATATTCTTATACCTACTTTGGAGAGCAAGAAAACTTTCTTGGTCATAATAAAGAACAAGCATCGATATCTTCATGTGCAATACTCTTTGAGGCACTTGTTGATCAGGGGAAAAGTAAAGAAAAAGACAAGCCTTTGAGTGAAAACCTATTTTAGGTACTCCCACATGAGAAATTTTACTCATCCCCTCAAGATGTAGAAAGCCCATCTAGCCCAAGTTCCATAGCTAGTACAAGCATCTCTTTAGAACAATATCAAATATTTGAGCATCTTACTCTTGAGTTTCCAAAGGTTTTTACCAATTGGCCTTTACTTGAGAAGGCAGATTTTGATTCTTCATATTATCTGGATGTTTGGGAGGAAAAACAAGAAGATATAGAGGAAAATGATCATGACCATACATTACCTACAATTCTAGAAGATGGATCCACACTCCTTGTGGAGAGCACAACATAAGTGAATTTGGGAACCCATGAGGATCCCAAAATTGTTTATCTTGGAGCTTCCCTTACTGAAGCAAAACATGAACATATTATATCCATTCTTAAGGATTATATAGACATCTTTGCATGGGCATACTTTGACATGCTAGGCTTGGACCCAAATTTAGTTATGCATCATCTTGTTGTTCATCCTGGTGTTAAACCAATCAAGCAAAAATTAAGAAAGATGCATCCATGCATCACCCTTTTAGTTAAGGCCAAGTTGGAAAAGTTGTTAGGAGCCAATTTCATCAGACCACTAGACTACTCTGAATGGGTTTTTAACATATTACCAGTGAGTAAAAAGACCTTAGGCATATGTATTTATACTGACTTTCATGATATCAACAAAGCATGTTCCAAAGATGATTTTCCTCTGCCCAACATCGACATGATCATTGACTCAACTACTGGGTATGAGATGTTATCCTTAATGGATGGATTTTTTTGTTACAATCAGATCAAGATAGCCCTTAAAGTAGAAAAAGACCACGTTCACCACTCTGTGGGGGACATTCTATTACCAAGTCATGCCATTTGGTTTGAAGAATGTTGGAGTCACATATTAGTGTGTAATGACTATCATTTTCCATGACATGATACATGACATTATCAAGGACTATGTTGATGATATACTAGCAAAATCAAGAACAAGATTTGGACATCTTGACATTCTACGAAGAATATTTGAGAGGCTTCATGCATATAAAGTCCACTTGAATCCTGAAGAAATGTGTCTTTGGAGTCACATCAAGAAAATTTCTAGGGTTCATTGTATCACAATGAGGGATTGAAGTCAACCATGCAAAGGTCAAATGCTATTATGGAAATGCCTTCACCAAACAATCTTAAATAGTTATGAGGTATACAAGGAAAGATCCAGTCTATACACAAGTTCATTTCTCAATTGGTAGATAAGTGCCACCCATTTATCCATCTCTTAAAGAAAGGGGTAACATTTTAGTTGGATGAAGAATGTCAGATAGCATTTGCAGAGATTAAAACATACTTGGCCACTTCAACTAGTCTTACGACCTCTAACACAAGGAAAGCCACTACTTCTTTATATATCAGCTATAGAACATACACTGGGGGCACTTTTGGGTCAGCATAATGATCATGGTAAGGACCAAATTATTTATTATTTAAGTCACACATTGGTAGCCTATAAACATAATTATATGCCTATTAAGAAGGTATGTTTAGATATGGTCTTGACCACTCAAAAATTGTGACATTATATGCTAAATAACAAAAATATTTTTATCGCCAAGGTAGATCCTTTCAAGTTCTTCTTATCTAAAGTAGTTATTCAAGGATGCATGGCTAAATGGATTATGTTCCTTAGTGAGTTTGATATTGAGTACTAGAATCAAAAGGCAAACAAAGGACTAGTTTTTTTTGACCAACTAGCAAAAGCTCCTATTATGACCACTTAACCTCTCAACTTTGACCTTCCAGATTATTCTATCATAATAATAGAATAAGCATCATAAGAACCTGAATAGTGGATGTTCTATTTTGATGGATCCTTCACATTTTGAGGGTCTAGAGCTGGCATATTTTTTATCACACCATAGGGGGATTTGATCCCCAAAGCATTCTATATACAATTTCAGTGTACAAACAATATAGTCGAATATGAGGCATTAGTTGCAAGGCTCTATCTTGCTATAAAGTGGGATATTCAAAGCTTAAAGGTCTATGGAGATTTGTAGCTAATCATAAATTAGACAACTGAATAATATCAAACAAGGGATGATAAGCTTGTTCCTTACAAGCAAATTGTCAATAACCTCAAAACACATTTTAAATCTTTACAGTTTGAGCAAGTTTCATGAGTCAACAACAAATTTTCTAATGCCATGGCAACAATTGGTTTCATTATTCAAATGCATGACAATGCTAAAGAGTATCAGTTCTTGATTGAAAATCTTCTTCAGTCAATACATATTCTATCAGATTTAGAGAGGATATGCACCATTGTTGATCTTAATCCCTCAACTAAGATACCATGGTACAAAGATTTTTATAACTATTTCCATAGTCAAGGATTTCCTACCAACCTTTCCAACAACCAAAAAAAACTATTCCTTTATCGCTTAACATGTTATATCCTCCTTGGAAACATGTTTTATCATAAAGGCTATGATGGAATGCTTCTTCATTGTTTATCTTTGGGAGAATCCAAGCTGGCACTAAAGGAGGTTCATAAAGGAATGTGTGAGGCCCATACCAATGGTGTAGTCCTAGAAAAGAAACTCCTCAGAACAGGCTATTATTGGCCCAAAATGGAGACAGATGCTTGTAATTATGTAAATAAGTGTGTTCTTTATCAGTAACATGGCAACTTGATACATGTACCTTCCTTACCATTACAGTCGATTACAACACCATGGCCATTCTCAACATAGGGTCTCAATCTCATTGGGAAAATTAACTTGACATCTTCAAATGGCCATAAGCACATTTTGACTATAACTGAGTACTTTATCAAGTGGATTGAGGCCATTCCTCTCACTTATGTTACTAGGAAACAAATAGCCAATTCATTCATTACCATATCATCTGTCGATAAGGCATCCTAACTCATATTAATATGATAATAGTAGATCCTTTATGAACTAGGATGTGAAATCTCTTTGTGAAAAATTCAAGATCAAGCACAAGAAATCCACTCCATATAACCCATAAGGCAATGGACAAGCTGAGGCATCAAATAAAACCACTCTAGCCATCTTAAAGAAGATTGTCAATGATGTTGGCCATAATTGGCACTTGTAACTCTTTCCTACCCTTTGGACTTATAAAACCAATCATCGCACCCCAACTGGAGCTACTCCATACTCCCTTGTTATTGGCACTGAAGTTATCATCTCGATTGAGATTAAGATCCCATCATTAAGAATATCACTGAATCACATTGAAGATAATGAAGACTATAGAGCCTCACGACTACATGAACTAGAGATTCTTGATGGTAAGCATTTGGCTGCCCTAGAAAATTTTTAGGCCTATCAAAATAGATTATGGAGAAGCTATAACAAATACATTATCTCTCGAGAATTTGAGATTGGTGACTTAGTTTTAAAAGAGAACCAGAAGAATATGAATTCTAAACCCAAAAAGAAAGGCAAGTTTCAGCCTAATTGGTTAGGACCATATATTGTCATAGCAAACTATGGATCAGGAGCATATCAATTAGCTAAACCTAATGGTAAAGGAATTTCAGAGCCCATGAACATCATAAACCTTAAGAGGTTCTATGCATGAACAAATTTCAACCATTATCTATAAGACCCCTGACTTGGGGGCAACTTGTGCTATCATAATTTTATCCCACCCTTTTATCTTACCATGAACACATTTTATACTACCCTGGTCCACTTTTCATGATTCTCGACAGTAAAAGCTTTGAATCCTTGGCACTCTGAACATATTCTTCATCCCATTATGGATTTCTCTCTTCAAGAAGCATATTATTTGTTATGTCTAAGGCATGTTATAAGCTTGAACACTTTTTATCCCTTGACCAATTATGATCTCGATTATGTCTCATGAACATTATGAATATCCTCAGCAGTAGTTCTATAAACTAGTTCAACCAAGATAGTATTGTGTAGTTTTAGATAAGTGAATAGAAACATCTTTTAGTTCTAGACAATTGCTACAATGTTACAAATAGGTGAATGTTGATACTTATTTTTGTACTTTAGGTTGCACATTCTTCTATATAACATTTGTTACTCTTTATTTTTTTATCAATCTCATCGATTTGTGAGCATGGGTCATTGCAGCTGGATTAATTGTCTTATTGGAACCTCTACTCTCAGGACGTGCATCTCATCAACTATATGGTCCCACCTTGTG
The DNA here is from genome assembly GCA_037957365.1 of Torreya grandis. Lineage (NCBI taxonomy): Eukaryota > Viridiplantae > Streptophyta > Pinopsida > Cupressales > Taxaceae > Torreya > Torreya grandis. Next base: position 5,793,272 of record JARHVA010000121.1, on the reverse strand, counting down.
CATATTTTATCCCAAAAACATTAGAAATACTGTAAAAATACTAAAAACATTAGAGCATGATCCACAAAAGAACAAAAACATTCTCTCATGCTTCTATACATTTGTACATTCCCATTCCACCATCCTATGCTCTTGTTATTTTGTAAGCATAGAAACACCAGTTCATTTCATCTTGACCCATGCACTTGCCATTTTACAAGGTCATTCTTTCTCATCTAATAAGCTTCTTGTTTGCCAGACCATTCTCATTTATTTTTCATATCTTCCATTTCTTCTATAAATCATGTTGGTCTGATCCTCATTTTTCTTCTATCCCATTTCCTAGGAGAACTACATTTGGCCTTAAGTTCATGTTGGAACATACATCTATGGAACTATGTAGGTAGCATCCACTTGTCTTATACATCTAGAGCCAGCTCGGCCAACACCTTCCTTTTCTTCTCTTCCCCCATTTTTTTCTTTCATTGTTCCTCTTTAGTTAGGGAATAATTATCATGTCATTGTTCTTTATTATGATGTGGTAGAAAGTAACACGTCTGCCGCACATACATGAACATTTGTCTTTAAACCACACTAACTTGGTTTTTATTTGTGTATGTTTTGTTGTGTTTTCTTAATGTTTTAATTGTTCTTTCGCACCTCTCCTTTTATTTCTTTTCCTTCTCTCTTTTTATTACTTCTTGTCTCATCTTGGTCTTGTGTTTTCTTGATTATTTTTTGCATTTTCTCTTTTGTGTTTCAGAAAAGATTGATGATTCACATAGATCTTGATTATTTATATCTTGATCATATGTTATTACATTGTTCTTATCCCATTTTGTTTATTTTCTAGTTGTTGGTGTTTTGTTTTTCTATTTGATTTTGCTTTTCTCTTTTGTGTTCAAGAATGCCTTGATGGTCCACATGGATCTTGATTATTCATATCTTGGTCTCATGTCGTTAAGACGTTCTTGCCTTTTATTTTTAAAAATATTTTTTTCCTACTTAAGATCATATCTTGATTTCAAGCTAGGTTCATTTATGTTTATCTTTTTCTTTATCTTTTCTTTTTTTTTTTAAATGTAAATCGCTATAACTCTATTTTTGATCATTATTTTACCATTATCCCTAGTTATAGATACTCACATTTGAACTGGCTTAGCACAAATGGAATCTTATGTCATTCTAAGTTATTCAAACTTATGATGCCTAATTTCTTTTGCTATAGCAAAGACTTTGTGCTCAAGTCTCAAAGTCTTAACATCAACTCCAATGAACGACTCTCAAGAACACTTTGTAAAACCTAGGCTCATGATATGGAATTAGGCTTCTAAGTAGCATGCATTTCAGAGTTCTTTGTCTATGCTTAGATGTGCATCTCTTTGCATACATTATAATTCTAATCAATTCTTGGTCATTTTTCATCAATCCTCATTCCATTCTCTCCCAAACTTGGGTGAACTACATTGGCCTGAAGTTCATGTTGGAACATGAGTCTATGGAACTATGTAGGCAATGCTCAATTTCTATTGAGGTCACCTTGGCTATCTCTATTCTTCTTTTCATCTCTCTCATCACTTTGTGCATTCTCATATGCTTAGTTTTATATGGCTTTCTAAGCCATTACACCATCGTATGTATGTTTTCACACGCTCACTATAACCTATCTTTTTGGTTATATCCTTGAGCTATTTTTCCTTGATAATTGCCCATGTTGGGGCCCAACATATAAACTACATTCGAATCAAAATCTACAAGGGATAAATCATTATTTATCAATGATCAAAATTTTCACTACTAGGGAAAAACTATTTTATCATGATCACATTTGCTCTACTAGAGTACTCCTTATTATCTTCTCTTTATAAACCCTATTCTAGTAGTGCTTCCCTTCTTGAAGTAGAATAGTCTCTCTTTTTCTCTAATTCCAATCTCTCCACACTAATGCCCATGATGGTAATATTTTAGTGTGTAACTTGTCTCAATATTGATCAATGTTGTAAGTGTGTAGCTTGTAATCTCAAATTGGGTATGTTTATAGTGTGTCCCTTATATTTATGGATTGTATCTTTCCCATTCCCCCATCTATGGGGCCTATTATACCTCTCATTATATTTTGGTCATTGATGGTAATCACATGTCCAAACATTAAGTCATCTGGATGTGATCTATTCTATGGGTTAACCTCTCACTTTCTCTCTCTTATCGAGTGTCCATCCTCCTATTTCATCCTAGTATGTCCTCTCGAGGGGGTATCATGGGCATGTTCCAATTTCTTCTTGAAAACTCTTTTATTTAAAAATATTTTTCTTCACCTGAATGTCTTGTTACACCTTCTCAAATAGGGGTAAAATGTAGACATCCAATTCCTAACACCATTTGTGTTGAAATTGTCAATCTTACTCGAATTGCACTCAAATGCAAATTTTAGGTCAAAATCCATAAAACATACGAAATGGTTCAAACTTTTCATTTAAAAGTTCCAATTTAGGTCAAAGTATCTCTGAATGGGGCAATGCAATTTATGGGTCAGCTAACTTTGATCAATTCGAGTCAAAATGATGATTTTGCCTTTTATACTCTCGATCACTCTTTTCTCCTAAATTCATTGGTACACATTATGTACCTTTGTTATTTTGTGTTGGAAACATCCTAAATGTAAATACAATTCTGGTGCATCTAGCATCACCTTCTAATTCTTCTCGAGTCAAATTACAACACAGTAATATGACTTTCTAACCATTTTGATTAATTGAGGGCCAATTTCCAAATAATTGCACAAATGTTGATTAACCTTGTTTAAGGATAATCCAAATCAAGAGCTTAAATGGATTTTACAAGAGAGTTTTTGAATATTTATTTTTGAAAATTGATTCATATTAACTGCATCATTAGGTGACATCATTTCTTGGGAAGACATCTTTAGGCCATAAATGCCACAAATATCAGGATTATGGGTCACCCATGCCTAGTTAATGCCTCACATGCCTCTTCAATTCCCCTTCTTCCAAGGTCATGATGATGATAATTATGAGTTTAATTCTAAATATTAGGATTATCCATGGTCACACATCTCAATTTTGAGATGGACGATCATGGTTGATCCTGACCAATCTCAAAAATCTATAAGTAGAGAGGTCATGGACATGAATTTTGAGCTTGAATATTGTAAAATTATAATGTTAAATTATTTCCACAATACTTTGCATTTGATCATTGATTTTGTTTGCAAGCTTCATTGATAGGCTAGTTTGGTGATTTGGAATCATGAGCCTAGGTTTTATGGAGTGTTCTTGAGACATTGGAGGAGTTTGCCACCTTTGTTGACAAAGACAAGGACGCTTGATCAAGGGAGAACATGCTTTTGAGCCACATAGGTATGGTGAATCCATTTGGGAAGGAAATATGATGTTGATTTCTTTCATTTTGTTTCTTTTTATCCTTTTTAATTCCCATAGGAATAAATAGGCTTAGTTCGTTAGTTCTTTATGAATTTTTCATTATTTATGGATTAATGTTTGACTAACTTACTTTGTAATTCTCTCTACATGACATGTATCCTTGGTTTGACTTGGTGATTTTGCCTTTTTTACTTAAGGACAGCTTGTTTGAGTTTTTCAATCTTTAGTCGCCATGGCTTTTTGATTACCTAATTTACTCTTGTTGTTTGATTTGGTCATTTAGTCTAACATAGCACCTATCACCCCATCTTGCCAAATTTTCCAAGTACATCCCATCCTCATAACACTAGATAGCTTGAATTTTTTTGTGTTTGTTTATTTCTGCTCTTTAGTTTTGTATTCTTGGGTTTGTCAAAAGTAATCTCTACACCCTACACAATCAAAACTAACAACACAGCAGACAACCATCTTGTAATAAAGGTAAGTCAAGATACACATTGCATTTGCTTTTTAGATTAGTTTCCATTTTTAGTCATTTACTTTTAGTTATTTTTTCTTTAAAATATTGTAACCTTTTTTTAGCATCAGCATTTTGTGTTATTATGTTCTTTCTCGAAGCACCATCCCCTATTGCACCTTAGTGATATGTGATGAGCTTCAGGTGGGGAATATGTATATACATAATATTTTTAACTTTTATTAAATATTGATGCTTTACATATTGCAGGAACCCATCGAGACTCAATTTCTCTGATTACATGCCCTAATGGGTGCACCGAGAAAGGGGTGGTCAGACCTTTGGTGCTTTGTAAGATTATTGTCCCTTATTTCCACATTATTACCAATCCAACCAGATCTCAAAACCTTTTCTTAAGTTATTTATTTTCCCTTAAGTACTCCTCCAGTCTTTTCCTTTTTCCATTCCTCATTTTCTTGTCTTAAACTCCTCTTGGTTAGTCATCTATACTTAGTCCACTGGGTCAACCCAATACAATTTAGGGGTATTCTTTACTTTCTTAGCTTGTTAGCCCTTTAGCTGACCTAGCTCAAACCTAGTAATTTGTCCCTAAGAACACACTAGGTTGACTAGGTTGACCCTGTATAGCTAATGTTCCTAAAAGGATTTAGGGCAAGATCTACCTATAAATACAAGATCATTTTAGTCATTATTCTTATGTGAATTTAATAGTTATTATTTACTCACGCTTCTTCACAATATGCTCTTTCATCATTCTACTTGAAGAGACTTAGCTTAGGTTTCTTATTTAGAGAATCTAGTCTTGTGGATAATCTTAGATGCTTTAACCTTTCTTAAAGATCCTTATAAACCAAAATAACCTATTGTGAAGCCCCTTTGGCCAAGGGAGAGATTGAGTCTTGACATGTTCACATTTAGGTAAGTATATTCTAACTTTGTTCTCCTCTCTTTAAGTAGATAGAAGTAACATAAGTGTTGGCTTGAGTAATGTTATCTTTCATATTTTTATGTATTAAGGTGTTACTCATACTTACTTTAATTTAATTTCCCTCTACATGTTTGTTTTATTGTTTATAACCCCCACTTTGTGCCACAAGCTTTATTGTGTACTAGATTAGATTTTACTTTCTTGTTATAAGATTAGAGTGAATGTTTTAAATCTTAGAACTCCATTAGGGTTGTTGTGTGATTGTGTTAGATTGTAGGCTTTGGAACCCTTCCTAGCATGATGTGTTGTGACAAGTGATTTCCTAATCGGGTCTAGCAGATCCCCATATTGATCATGTTCTTTCTTAACAAGTGTATTCCCAATCGAAAGTGTAGGTATGCTCTATCTTCTCTGAACTAGGATTGATTTATAAACATGATGCATTTTTTATTGCATACATGGTCCACTTTTACCTATTGAAAATTAATGGTTAATGTATTTTATTTTGATTTATTGTTAACTCATGTATTATATATACCGTGGGTATACTTATATGTACTATAGTTTATGCATATATAATCTATGTATATAAATGTATGGGATGCATACTTATATGCATAAGTTTTGAATAGGATGTTGTCACGACCTTAGGTGAATCATATATTAGTATGCTTGATGATAGATTTTGAATATCATATAAGGGTAAATTGTATTTCACCAGATAATCTTATACAAACCAAAATACGAAATATTTTATTACCTTGAGAACTAAGAGTAAATGATGAGAGTGGAAATTTGAGATAAAAAGGTCTATTAACTATAGTACTCAGGTTGTGTTTTGATGATTCATGGATGTATTCATTATGGAAAATCTTATAAAGGCCTTGATTAGGTTAATAAGATATTGTTAGTATTTATACCAAATTGTATTGAAAACTTGTGTGCAGTACGTATTCATGAGTACATTAATATATACAAGTGTTTAGACACATATAGTAGGTACATTAAATGGTAGACTATATTATTATTGCTTGTGATATATACCTCGATCTATTTATGGAGGTGAGATTTAGTAGTCTAAACCTATATGTACCTAATTGTTATAATCTATTTTTATTGTCTATTATGTAGGATTAAGGGACATCTGATTCTTAGAATTTTGAGATTGATTGTTCATGATCGATTAGTATGTTCATGTATAAAGAACTATGATATTATGAGATTTCATAGAGTGTATTGTATTTGAAATACATTAGTCTAAATGTATGTTTTACTTGAGTGGTGAAATTGTGATTGTTATGTCTTGATACATTCACACGTTTGACAGATTATGTGAATACGTGTTGGTTATTACTATGAAAAGTATGTTTTATGACAGTTGGACTTTATATATGTGGGCATAAAACCTTGAGAGTTTAATGAATTCTATGTTAGTATATTATTATTTTCCATGAAAATTGTGACATGCTTCATTATATCTAGTTACTTGAATAGAAGCTTATATTTATATGTATTTAAGACTACTTTATATGATTGATTGTGGAAAACTAGTAATTATGTCCTAAAATACCAGACTATGGTAATATGAGTTATCATAGGGTGTAGTATGTTTGAAAACTAATTATGGTAGTAAAAATTTGCATTTAAATGTGTATTATACTCAGGTGGTATAAAATGTAGTCATTATTTATAGTATAGGATAGAAAATAATGTAAGATTCATTTATACGTTTGATAGAATAAACGTATGCTTTGGTTATTCCTATGTTTAGCATGTTATATAATGTATTTGCTATTAGGATGTAAATTAAATGAATCTTATGGTTGAATTGTATTTTATCAGTCTACATTGTTGATACGGAATAAGGAGTGAGATGGACTTATCAAGTTTACTAACATCATAATGCTAGATGAAGGCAGTCTGATCAAGTGGTGTGTATGAATTTGATTGATCTATAGCTCGTTGTTATTTATTATTCATAAAACTTTAGGTCAAAGTATGCTTAGTGAGACATTATCATTTCATGAGTATGATTTACATGTTTATGCAATATCTTATAATAGAATGGTTTTCTATGATACATTACATGTTTAGTTTATAAATCATACAGCACATGGGTACTTCCTTATATCTCTAGATTCTCGCACCATCACTATCTACTCATCCATAAAGGGAGGACCATTTTTTGATGGGATTAATGTGGGGGATCATTATTTTGTTGTTGGTGTGGAAAAGTGCTTGGATGATGCTCTCCCTCTCCACAACAATATTATTTAATGAGATGACACTTGAGATTACCTCAAATACTTGAGTTTGAGAACTATGCTTCAAGGGAGCCATGTATCTTATATGTTCATTAAATTGAATTGTATTGTATTTATTATTAAATATTGTCATGAAGAGTTATAATTACTTGTTATTGCACATTGACAGTGGTGGCTATAGACATGTATCAATCATGGCTGAGTTAATATAATTACTTTCTATATTTGCATTATGATGTGCTCTCATGATATTATAGATCTATGATATGTGATGTAATATGTTTATTTGCTATCATCACGCTTTGAGTATTTCATATCTTCTATGTATATTATTGTGGTGTAATCTATTTTTGGTATATGTGTTTAATTAAAAAAATCATGTACTTTTATTTGACCCCAATGGGGTTTTTACATGTGGTATCAGAGATGTGGATCAAACTTTAGGACCTAATGAGTCCATTAGCATTCTTATGTCCTTTTGTCGACCAGTGGGAACCTAGTGACTTGAAGTATTGCACTGATACTTTGGATCTGTAGTGTCTTACTTACAAAACCATGTTACACCATAATTAAAGTTATGAGACTTGGTAGATCCTCTTGTATATCTTGGTGACTATAGTAATTATGAGACATTCATGAAATGTGTGTGGGGAAAATTGAGTGTGTACCCTTAGGAGAAATTTTACCCTTTTGAATTGCTTAGGGGTTGGTTTATCGAGTGTCCCAATCGTGATGGTTGTATTTGAGGTTTGGGTAGGTGAGTACATGGCATAGTTCATGAATCATGAACAAGATATTTTTACCATAGTTTGATCACTTAGATCAAATATTGTGAGTATGATTACATCCTTATTGGTAACCAAGTCACCTTCACCATTTGTGTTTTGTATTACAAGTATTTAATAAGCATGGGATGTTTCTCACTAATATATGTGATTCAATTTTATGTCTTATTTACACTAATACTAGGAGTGGGAAATTATATAAGACCATTTTTTTAGTTAGTACCACCTAGGGCAGTGGGAATTTTCTAGTAGTAGAGTGTAGATGTTTTGGTTGAGAGTTCCTATGTGTTAGGAGTTTTTTTAAGGATTGGCATCCTTAATTTATGTGGATTAGGAAGGAGTGTCATATCTCTTAGTTAGCTTAGAGGTGAGTCGTTATTATCTCATTCTCCTTTGACATCATTATAAGCTACTAAGAGGTTTCATATTTTCTTGATGTTGAAACTTGTGTTTAAAATGTTGTTTTGGATCATTTTCCCTTGCGTTCATGGGATAATGTCATCTACTTATTGTTGACATAGAAGTTTTAAGATTGGATGGATTGATACGTCCTGGTGGTTATTATTTCTCCTTCTGGTTGTGGAAGTGGGTTATGATACTACTTTTACAAATTAATAAGTATGTCATGATTTTGGCAACTTTAGTTGCAATGTTTTCTTTTTACCTTGTGATGGTATGTAGAAGTTTTATTCTTGAAATGATAGTTATTTACTTTCACTTGTGACTCTTTAGGGTCACTACTTTATCTAACATGGGAACTTAGACCACGTGGAGTGGCAAACCTTGAATTATATATTAAATTCTAGATTAAGAATTATAAGTTAATTATAATTAATATGTAATTCTTCACCCTTGATTAGATTGACATTGTTCTCTTTTTTATTAAAGCATGTTATTTTGAAGATTTAAATTTTTACCTTTCATCAAAAGTGAGTAGGGTATAGGATGTGCAAAACATCTTGTCAATCTAGGGGTTGAGATAAACTTCTAACTTGTCATGTGCTAACTGAGCAAGTAGGGAGACAATGTTTTGCTTGTTTTCTAATTAAGGTTATAAAGATGGAGTGATCCTTGGCCTTTGTATGTTATATTAATTTTAACATTATTTCCTCATAACTATGAATATAACACTGTAGGTTAAGCTAGGAAATATGATACTAGTTATGTTTGGCTAGTGGTAAATTAATATAATTATGGATTGATTGTATGATTTATCTTGTATGTATGTGGATACATCCAAAATTATTTAGCATATAAATTTGATCTCAATGATCTATTAGTATATAATTTTGATTCATTAAATATTGTGCACATGTTGGAGATAATTAGGTCATGGAGGCCTAAGGGAAGAGTGGTAAATTAGTAACATGAGTACTAAGTGATAGGAGTGGATCCTACTTAGTCTCACATTGACTCAGTAGTTACTAAGTTTGGATCTAATAGATGGACTTATCAAATCCAAGATTGACAGATGGACTTATCAAATCCAATCATGTGGCCATATGCATATATACATTGAAACAATTATTCTTTAATTTTATATACATTGGAGATGTAATATTTTTAGTTCATATTCATTGTCATACTTGTCAAGAGATTTGTGGAGTAGTGACAATATTGACATGTTATACTTATCAAGAGTTACATAGGGTAGCGATAGTGTTAACTTGTATACATCCTTCTTGCTAGGTTCCCTAAACACTTTTTTCTAGAATGAGAAAAACACTCTCTAGGTTAGAGAGATATGCAGAGGGGCTGGAATATTTTGTGGAAATCTCCCTGGTCATTTGTTTGGCTTGTATGATGATATCATGTGCTCTTGGGAAGTTAGTGAAACTTTCACCAAGATATGTATAGGTTGGTCTTGTTGTTCTCAACCCTAGTCATGATAGATACAATCAATGTAAGAGACATTAGAAAACCTTGTTTGCATAATAGGGAAATGTCACAGAATAGGGTCTTATGTGATAAATACTATGAGAATAGTACTACTTGGGAGGACTCTAAGGAGTTCTAAAGGTGAATTTTGCATTTATGTCTTGATTTGATACTATTATATTATGTTATTTTCAATTGAAAAATATTTTAATTCAAAACATATGTTTGAATAAGAGTCATCTAGGATGATGACTAGCTTTATGGGGGAAGGATCTTGCATCTTGATTCCTCGTTAAGCAAACTATTTCACAATTCATGAATATTTACAATTAACACATTTGATATTGGATATATTGCTTAGATACATGATGGTATATGTTTATTTTACTATGAGCTAGCTATAGTGTATTCATCCACATTTTAAGCATATTGATGTGTTGTTTTAGTTATATCTTATGTTATATGTTGTCATGTTGTTATGATCTAACTACCTGCATGTTATGAGATTAATGCAGAAAAACTCATCCCTCAGAGCATGTTTGAGGGAGAGCATCATCAAAGAGAGTGACGTATATGGAGATGTCAAAGGATGACAGAGAATTATTGAGAACCTTGCAGACACCACAATAGTTAGCACATGGTAGAATGCATTAAAAATGGTTTGCACATGGTGTGTTTATTTCTACTTACTTCAAAATGTTACTTTCTATGATTTTCTAGAATAGTTGAATAGATTAATGAATTGGTATGTTTTATCATTTAAGCTAGTGGAAATAGTATTAGCAAAAGTAGATTTAAAAATTAGGATTATTAATAATTTAGGACATCATCATTTAAAATGCTATAACATTTGTAGATGTTAATCCAATTTAATAAAATTGTGGGATTTTGATATTTAGTGTTAAAATAAATCAAAATAGAATTTGCCATGGAAAAAAATAGGGAAAAATATTTAAAAAATAAAAAAAGAAAAGTAAGGACTAAATTTAGAAAATCAAATATATTAAAAAAAAAAAAAAAAAAGAGAAACCTTCTTTAAAAAAATAAAACTACGCCTACTTAAAAAGAAGAGATTTTTATGGAAATGGATCATGAGGATCATTTTGAAGAAGAAAAAAAAATGAGTAGAAGGCATAGCACAGAGGAATAGAGAAGCATAAAGGAGGAAATTAACAAGTGTTTTGTCAAGTAGGTAATGTGTTACCATTCTTACATTCATGTTGAATAATATACTAAGTGTTAGGATTGTGGAGCTAAAAGCTTCACTGATGCAAACAGGAGAGGAGGTTGCTGAAGGTTGCTGAGTTGCAGAAGAAGTTGGGGTCGGTCTGATCAGCCGACGTCGGCGGGAAAGCATAGAGAAGCAACCGACGTCGGTCATATATCGGCCGACGTCGGTCACCTCCAGGCAGACAGGGACCGACGTTGATCGCCTGTGTGGTTCGACTGCGAGCTAATTACGGGCAGTTAGCTAACGAACCAAGTGTTTGCATGATGAGTGCTAATTTTAGACTCATAGCTGCGGATCTAATTATGGTAATTAGATGTCTAATCATTGTTTGGATGAGATCTATATAATAGACTCATGGTTGTATTGGAATAGTGTGCTAGGGAGTAAGAGAGCATAATTATAAGCTCCTTCTGTGTGTGAGGTAGAGCAATGGTGCGTTCCTCCTAGTGCCTCAGTACCAGGTGTGTTGGTGCTGGATTGGAGAGCCAGCTGGGTTCTTCAAGAGTGTAGGATCTTGGTCACAGTTGCATGGCCTATATAGGAGATCTACATGGTAAGTAAGATCGTTGATCTGCAGGTGTATGTGTGTGCAAGGTCGAGGTTCACAGGTGAGCAGAACCATTGTTTGATTTGCAGGTGTGCAAGGTCATACAGACAGCAACACAACAGGGAGCAATATCAGGCATGATCTACTTGGAGTACAGGTGTGTACTCGGATAGAGCAAGAGGAAGGCAAGGGAGTTCCTTCCATAAGTATGGTCTGTTGAATTGCAGGTTGTTGCAGGTTCATGGGAGATCTACTTGAAGTACCTTGAGTACTTGTGGAGCACGTGGAGTGCTTGTGGAGTGCGTGGAGCACTTGTGGTGTGCGTGGAGCACGGGAGGTGAACACCAACTCTGTATTTGAGTTGGGTGTTGGGACCTGTGAGAGGGAGAGCTTTGGGGAGAAGAATTACTGTTCACTTGAGGTGTGGGAAACCTCTGTAAGGTGGTGGAGAAGAAGTGGCATCTTCTTTATTGTATTCTTTTCTGTATAAAGTGTTAATACAATTTGTGTATTGTCTCTCATATCTTGTGTTATTCTGAATTCTAGTTACTTGGTGAATCTGGTTAATTTCCGCATATTAAGTTGCTTGGTTTGGTAATCAAATTGTGTGCTTCCGGTTTATTCTCCCAACAAGTGGTATCAGAGCTAAGGTTGGAGGAAGTAGGTTTTGTGTTTGGTTACAGGGCACTCTCAGGGGTTTCTAATCGAGTGGGAGTAGAGCAACGGCAGATCAAAGTAAGCTAAGAATGGAGGAGTTGAAAAGCACAGATGGTTACTCACGGTCCGATGGAAAGAAAGAGCAGGTAAAAGATTATTGTTGGTTGGTAGCAGATCAGCATGAAGAAACTGAAGAAGCAGATGTTGAAGGTGTTATTGCACAGGATGTTCTTGGAGGTTTCTTGGATAAAGTTGAATCTTGGATAAAAGATTCGGTTGCCTCTTTCCATGCAGCCCTAGGTAGAGGAGCTGGTAAGCCTTGCCAAAGAATTGGCAAAGGGGAAGTGAAGCTAAAATTGCAGGCGGCCAACACACAGGTGTTGATGAAGGTCATGCAGGTCCCAGGTTTGGAGATATGGCTAATTTCTTCAGAAAGATTGGGTGATGAGAGATGCACAAGAACTCTCACAGCGGATGCACTTGAATTAGCTGGTGGTAAGAAAATAGGTATCCTCTATCTACTTGTTTATATTACTGATTCTTCTTTTGTTGCGGAGACGTGGCTTCGTAGGCTTGGTCACATGAGCAGGAAGGAGATGCATGTTCTTAAGCGGAAGACAGATATATTTGACAGGCTTAAGAACTGGAAAGCCTTGATGTTTATGGAGGAGATGGCGGACAGAACCCAGTGGATGGTGCTGGATACTTCTGAGCAGGGTAGTTTGGACATGGGTATTGATTTAAAGAAGCTCACGGGTAAAAAGTCATCACTCACAGGTGAACACAGGTACCGATGTCGGTCAGGAGGAACCGGCGTCGAACAGACAGGTGCCGATGTCGGTCATGTGCAGACCGAAGCCGGTGATGTCGGGGAGGGTAAGACCGACGTCGGTCAGGAGACCGACGTCGGCAGTATGTAAGACCGATGTCGGTCAGAGGACCGACGTCGGCAGCAGGGACACCAGCGCAGGCAGGTTGGTAGTCAGGTACAGACGCATGGAACCGACGTCGATCGGATGTAGACTGTGGAGTGATCGAGGTCGGTCACTGTAAACAAATTTTGGGTGGACAGCATGTTGTCAAGGAGTCTCAAACACCCATACTGAGGAATGAAGGCGTAAGTAGGCCCTCAAATTCATTGTTCCTCTTCTTTATACATGTTGCTGATTGTAGAGCAGGAAGGATCCAGGAAACAGGTGTGAGCTTGGCATGGATGAGGATGTGATTCCTTGGAGGAAAACTAGACAGGTGTGTTTTGGTAGAGATGCCAGCAGGTATAATAGCACAGAGACGAATGGATACCTTAGTAGAAGAATAGAGAGAACGGATACGTGAGACGGAAGACCAAGTATATGGTCTTGTGGAGCTGCAGGACAGTGGTACCAGGTTTGACAGGTGGAGGACGGAGCATGGCTTCAGTCAGTGTCAGGGTAACTACTATGGTTTGACTTACCAGGGGGATGGTGATTGCAACATCATTCTGTTGCTGTATGTGGATGGTATATTTGCTAACTAGCAGGTTTGTACATACAGGGTTTTGCTGAGCTAAGGGTAAGATTAGTTCAGTATCATGTCATGAGGAGTTTGGAGCAGCGGAATTCCTTGACATGGGAGACATGGAGATCACAGGTTGATTTTGTCTCGAGTGGGAGCTGATGTGAATCAGGTGTTGGCGAGGTTCGGGATGCAGAACCGGAGCACACTAAGGGCTGGATAGGTACAGTGTCCGAAATCACATGAGGTCTGGTATAGACCTGAGTATTCCCATGCAGTGGGAGCTGTCAGAGAGTTAGGAGCCAATTCGGGGAAGTGGGTTCTCAGGTTTTCTGAGAGGGACCGGCAGCAGGTGTTGCTATGCAGGGTCAGGACTTCACTACAGGTGTTGTAGGTTCGGATGTGGCAGGGTACTCGGATGACAGGTGGTACACCACGGGATGTGTGGTGGGTTGTCTTCAGGTGGGAGCTTGAAGAGGGATACAAACCAGGAAACAGATTAGACAGAGTATAGGTACAGGTATAGTGCAGCTGTTTATCTCCAAGTGGGAGATTGTTAGGATTGTGGAGCTAAAAGCTTCACTGATGCAAATAGGAGAGGAGGTTGCTGAAGGTTGCTGAGTTGCAGAAGAAGTTGGGGTCGGTCTGATCAGCCGACGTCGGCGGGAAAGCATAGAGAAGCAACCGACGTCGGTCATATATCGGCCGACGTCGGTCACCTCCAGGCAGACAGGGACCGACGTCGGTCACCTGTGTGGTTCGACTGCGAGCTAATTACGGGCAGTTAGCTAACGAACCAAGTGTTTGCATGATGAGTGCTAATTTTAGACTCATAGCTGCGGATCTAATTATGGTAATTAGATGTCTAATCATTGTTTGGATGAGATCTATATAATAGACTCATGGTTGTATTGGAATAGTGTGCTAGGGAGTAAGAGAGCATAATTATAAGCTCCTTCTGTGTGTGAGGTAGAGCAATGGTGCGTTCCTCCTAGTGCCTCAGTACCAGGTGTGTTGGTGCTGGATTGGAGAGCCAGCTGGGTTCTTCAAGAGTGTAGGATCTTGGTCACAGTTGCATGGCCTATATCGGAGATCTACATGGTAAGTAAGATCGTTGATCTGCAGGTGTATGTGTGTGCAAGGTCGAGGTTCACAGGTGAGCAGAACCATTGTTTGATTTGCAAGTGTGCAAGGTCATACAGATAGCAACACAACAGGGAGCAGTATCAGGCATGATCTACTTGGAGTACAGGTGTGTACTCGGATAGAGCAAGAGGAAGGCAAGGGAGTTCCTTCCATAAGTATGGTCTGTTGAATTGCAAGTTGTTGCATGTTCATGGGAGATCTACTTGAAGTACCTTGAGTACTTGTGGAGCACGTGGAGTGCTTGTGGAGTGCGTGGAGCACTTGTGGTGTGCGTGGAGCACGGGAGGTGAACACCAACTCTGTATTTGAGTTGGGTGTTGGGACCTGTGAGAGGGAGAGCTTTGGGGAGAAGAATTACTGTTCACTTGAGGTGTGGGAAACCTCTGTAAGGTGGTGGAGAAGAAGTGGCATCTTCTTTATTGTATTCTTTTCTGTATAAAGTGTTAATACAATTTGTGTATTGTCTCTCATATCTTGTGTTATTCTGAATTCTAGTTACTTGGTGAATCTGGTTAATTTCCGCATATTAAGTTGCTTGGTTTGGTAATCAAATTGTGTGCTTCCGGTTTATTCTCCCAACACTAAGTAGGGAGAGATTAAAGTATAAATAATTCATTGTGTTATATAAAACTAGGATTGGACTATATGTGTCAGTTTAAACATTCCAGCATTACATATGACTGCATAGAGGTAAGTGATCAGAGTGGTGTCCCTCCACAAGATGAAAGACCTAATATTAAAGAGATGTTAATATATATTTTTATCATCTCCTTTCAGTTGTTACTATATATTTTTGAATCACTATATAAATTCCCAACCTAGCCCATTTTTGAATCACTATATAATTATATTTTCATCCTTTAAGTGGCATAGCTATACTTTCATCCTCTATATTAGGAGACTATACTTCAACTAGACTCTGGAGTCGATAATGTATAGTTATTTCGGTTTCCATTTTTGTATTTTCATCCTCTAAGTAGAATTGCTATATTTTTTTAATTACTATACTTTTCTATCTTAGTCATTATTTAAGCAATGGATCATTGAAATCGCCACTCTTAACATAGGTATCTACTTAGTGGCATCGATGTGTGTGTGTGTGTGTTAGTTGGTGGGTTATTATGTTCAAATTTTAGCTTATGCAAGGTAATCATATCATTGTATTTTACTTACAATTTATGCCATGTCTATAAGGGTCATTGAAGGTTATCTCCTTACTGTAAAATGTAGCAAAATGTGTCATTATTCATATAGTTGTTGTAATATGAGTCATTGTATATCAGGCATGTAAATTTTTTGTAGTAAACATATGATTATATTTTATTTTTGGCATCGCCCTATATTATATCGAATAGGCTTACAGCTATCATAATTTGTATAATGACGTCTTTATTTATTGAATTTTTAGCCAATATGAATCATTGCACCCTTGTTAATTTCAGCCTATGTGTGAATGGATTTAAATGAAGCAATGCAAACTTAGCATGTAATTGATAGTTTTAAAAAGGAATCATTTCTTTTGTTTGATTCTGTATATAGTGCTTCATGAATCGTTGAACATTAATAAAAATCTAGGTATTATATATATTTAACTTCCAAACTAGTTTGGATCATTGAAAATTCCTTTTTACATAGCTTCATATCTATATTGGGTCACTGGAATCAGTACTCAGTAAATTAATTGAGAGAATAAGTCTCTATGGATATATTTTCAAAAAGCCACAATCCCAGGATAAATTAAATAAACTAATATAAAAACCAATATATTAGCATTGTAATATATATGTGAACTAGGATATGGCATTGAATATTTTGTGTGACATATGGATAGTGTTATCTTGATTCATATAATAGTGGATAATGTGTACAGATGTGGATAAGTAATGAGTGTATAAGCATATCTTGGTTTAGCATTATTCTTTTTTATGAATGAATGAAATTATTACGATATACACTCAACACAACTAATATAGCTAACCATGCAAAGTAATGGAATACAAGAGTTTAAGAAAATAACTAAGTTAGTGTTATGTATTAGTTGCAAAATTTCAATTACGGTGTGTGACTATACTTCAAACCAAATACATATGGGTAAGATTTCATTTGGAATAAAGGTTATATTAAATATTGTATACATCTAGCTTTATAAGCTGAATATAAGACTTTTCATTTATAGATATTACTAAAAGTTTATTTAGTGAGATTAGTATACGTCATGATTGTTCCATTGACGGTTATCATATTTTCTAACCATACGTAATATTGTTGATAAGTATACTATAACATGGTCCACTTTTACCTATTGAAAACTAATGGTTAGTGTATTGTATTTTGATTCATCATTAACTTGTGTACTATATGTATTGTGGGTATGCTTACATGTACTGGAGTGTATGCATATATAATCTATGTATATAAATGTATGGAATGCATACTTATATGCATAGGTTTTTACTAGGATGATGTCATGACCTTGGGTGAATCATATATTTATGTGTTTGACGATAGCTTTTGAGTATTATATAAAGGTAAATTGTATTTCACCAGATAATCTTATACGAACCAAAATACTAAATACTTTATTACCTTGAAAACTAATAGTAAATGATGAAAGTAGAATTTTGGGACAGAAAGGTCTATTGACTATAGTACTCAAGTTATCTTTTGATGATTCATGGATGTATTCATTGTGAAAAAACTTATAAAGACCTGTATTAGGTTTATAAGAGATTGTTAGTATTTATATCATATTGTATTGAAAACTTGTGTGCAATACGTATTCATGAGTACATTAATATATACAAGTGTTTAGATACATGTAGTAGGTATATTAAATGGTAGACTATATTATTACTGCTTGTGATATATACCTAGATATATTTATGGAGGTGAGATTTAGTAGTCTAAAACTAGATGTACCTGATTGGTATAATCTATTTTTATTGTCTATTATTTAGGATTAAGGGACATCTAATTCTTGGAAGTTTGAGATTGATTGTTCATGATTGAATAGTATGCTCATGTATAAAGAACTATAATAGTATGGGATGTCATAGAGTGTATTGTGTTTAAAATCTATTAGTCTACATGTGTGTTTTACTCGAGTGGTGTAATTGTGATTGTTATGTCTTAATACATTCACACATTTGAAAAACTATGTGAATATGTATTGGTTATTACTATAAGAAGTATGTTTTGTGACAGTTAGTAAGACTTTATGTATATGAACATATAACCTTTAGAGTTTAACATATTTTATGTTAGTATATTATTGTGTTCAGTGGGAATTGTGACATGCTTCCTTATATCCAATTATTTGAATAGAAGCTTATATTTCTATGTATTTAAGACTAATTTATATGACTGATTGTAGAAAACTAGTAGTTATGTCTTAGAATACCAAACTATGGTAATATGGGTTATCATAGGGTGTAGTATGTTTGGAAACTAATTGTGGTAGTGAAAATCTTAGTTAAGTGTGTATTTTACCCAGGTTATATAAAATATAGTCATTATTTCTAGTATAGGATAGAAAATAATGTAAGATTCATTCATACATTTGACGAAATAAAGGTGTGCTTTGGTTACTCCTATGTTTAGCATTTTATATGATGTATTTGCTCATAGTATGTAAATTAAATGAATCTTGTGGTTAAATTGTATTTGACCAATCTAAATTGTTGATATAGACTAAGAAGTGAGATGGACTTCACTGGCTTACTAGCATCGTAATGTTAGATGAAGGCAATCCGATCAAGTCGTGTGTACAAAGTTGATTGATCTATAGATCATTATAATTTATTATTCATAAAAATTTGGGTCAAAGTATGTTTATTGAGACATTATCATTTCATGAGTATGATTTACATGTTTGTGCGATATCTTGTAATAGAATGGTTTTCTCTGATACAATGCATGTTTAGTTTAGAAATCATACATCACACAGGTACTTGATTGTCTCTCTAGATTCCTACACCATCACTATCTACTCATTCTTGAAGGAAGGGCCATTTCCTAATGGGATTAGTGTGGGGGATCATTGGTCCATGGTTGGT
The DNA here is from genome assembly GCA_037957365.1 of Torreya grandis. Classification (NCBI taxonomy): domain Eukaryota; kingdom Viridiplantae; phylum Streptophyta; class Pinopsida; order Cupressales; family Taxaceae; genus Torreya; species Torreya grandis. The sequence continues at coordinate 5,774,429 of JARHVA010000121.1, read as the reverse complement.
GTGGAAAAATACTTGGATTATGCTCTCCCTCCCCACAGTAATACTACTTAATGAAATGACACTTGAGATTGCCACAGATACTTGAGTTTGGGAACTATGCTACAACGGAGCCATGTATCTTATATGTTCATTATATTGAATTGTACTAAATTTATTATTGAATATTGTCATGAAGAGTTGTAATTACTTATTATTATACATTTATAGTGGTGGTTAGACTTGTATCAATTATGTTTGAGTTAATATAATGACTTTATATATTTGCATATGATGTAAAGGTTATAGTCTACCAGTGTACTATCCATATGGTTTTGTATTGTGACATTTTCAACTAAATAAAGATTTTTATTTAAAAAAACTTCTATACATTAAGTAGAATCTACTTTAAAATCATCATCAAAATTTACATAAAATTATTTATTTGCAACTTTAAAAAATTGTGCAAAAGATGAATAAAATTTACATAAATATCCTTATTTTTAAATAAATACCATTTACAATTCAAATAAAAATAGTTTGTCAAAAATTGAAGAACGATAAGTACAATGTAAAAAAATGTTCCTCGTATCTTCACCTACAAATGCAACAAAGCCTTGCATTATAATTTATTATTATTAAAGTGACATGGAAATAATTAAACTCACATTGATGTAATTAAATTGACATGGATGTGAGTAAAAGGAATAAATTTAACATTTTATAGATAGGATATGGACATGTTTACGTTTAATTCTCAAAATAATTTAAATTGAAATTTTAGATTATTAAATTATGAAAGCATGCATTTCACTTCTACATCCACATATTATTAAATCGAATTGTTATTAAATATTATTATCAAATTGTCATTGTTTGAATATACAATAGCATTAATATGTAGATAAACAAATGGTTCATCTCAAAATATATATAATACTAAGGAATCCCCCGACTAAGATGTCATCTATATAGTAGCTTATTTATTTACAAATAATTCATTTAAAAAATATATATACCTATTCTAATGTTTGTTGTACATATTATTAAATTAAATTGCTATTAAATATTATTATTAAATTGTCATTGTTTAAATATATAATAGTATTAATATGTAAATAAATGAATGGTTCATTTCAAAATATATGTAATACTAAGGAAGACCCCCACTAAGATGTCCATATAGCGACTTATTTATTGACAAATACTTCATTTAAAAAAAACACCCATACATATTCTGATATTTGATTGTTTAATTTATAGGGTTCCTTTGAATATTCCACATTTGTACTTATCATTTTTATTTTGTAATCATGCCATTTTATTGAAAAATAACATGCCTAATGCATACTATTACTTTGGGATAAACCTCAAATATGTTGACAAAGATTAAGTCATACTATTACAATTGACTCCACTCTCTGTCATGTTCATTTTTTATGATAGATACCAATTCAAGATTTCACTTCATATGATTGGTAGTATGATAGGTGCATACCACCATATACATGCACTTGAAATGGCCACCACTTTAATTCAAATAACAAGGAACTGCATTTTAATAATCAAAAAATACACACCAATTATTAGATTAAACTATTTCACTTGTTAAAATTCATTACACATTAGTTTCACTCTTAAACAAACATAGCACTTCATTTCAATATTTATATGAACCCTAACATGGTAGACAATTCAATCTTAGGAGGCTTGATATCTTCACTATCAATTCATTCACCTTCCCATGAGACTCAACAAAAAACTATCTTTTGACTTTTTGTGGTGATATAATTACGGATTCCAAAAAAAAACATTGATAAGACTCCATCTCATTAGAAATGATAATGTGGTTTCACCCTTCTCCACCAATTGAATCAATTTTGTTGTTGTATACACTCAACAAACTCCTAAAACAAAAAATTTGGTCCCTCTAGCATTCCTTGCACCATCAGGGCAACTGATGGTCTATAATTATGTAATATGACTTATAATTTGATGACAATAATAACTCACCTTAAAGACTAGAATTTGTTGATGCCTCAACAGCTTTGGTCCCATAATTTATAGATACATTAGATTGAGGATCCAAATTGGTCAATTAGGTGTCTTGATTTTCAAATCCACAACATATCTATCTAATATATGTGGAAAGTTTACTCCTACTTGGACTAAGTCTTGGTATGACTCAAAATATTGTGGAAACTTTCCTCTTGTGGCCCCAAAGGATTTTTTTTCATTCATTTAGTAGGACCAATATTTTTTATTTGTATCTCCTTATCTGAACTTTTATTAACTATATTCATCACATCATTTAGAATTCCTCTTTTTTTACATGTGAATAGATATTGTCACTAAATTTTTTATCAATGTCTTTAACAACACAAGTGCAAGTGCCTATACCTTTGGGTTCTTATTCCCAAGGCATTTCTTAATAATTTTTAGAACATCCTTTACTTGTCTTGGGTTGTCATTAATAATGTCAAAAATATCAATATTAGGTCCACAATCTATATAACATAACACATCACTCATTGTTGCCTCAACTAAATCACTTTCCATCTGCTGACATGACATGTTCGATTATCTCAATGAAAACATCACATAATTGGTACTGTCACCAAGAATAAACTACATTTGTTGCATCTAAAAATTCATATACCTCCACCTATCAATTACATCATTATCACATTGAGAATGAAATGCAGTAGATTCCCTAGATTGTGAATATGCCTCCACAATAATTTCTCTTGATATTATTGTATCTTTTGAATTAAGGTAGGAAGGATCCAGTATATCATTATACTTGTCAAAATATTGTATCGAATACATGTTTGAGTAAATAAAATTAAGTTTTGCATCCAAAACATAGCCAAATAAATTCCTTACAAGTACAAGAGATCAACACATGAAAGAGGGGAACCAAGGAATAATTTATCCTGATTACATTTATTGAGAACACACATGCACACTGAAACAAAAATGCGAAAGGAAAATAAACAGAAAAGGGGGAAAATATGTATATGGAAGAGAGGTAGAGTGGACACTTGTGTAAATCCATCCACATAAGTGTCCAAATGGAATAAAGGCAAGTGGCCTCTATGGAATAAGATGTTGAACTTACAAAGTTTTTTACAGAAAGGTGGAAAGTTGTATGTAAAAGTGTTGTTTGCAGAAGGATAATTTGGGAGAAGAAAGATAGAGACCATGAATTATTTTATGGCCTAAAAATAGATTATGAAGATTAATTTTTTTAGGGTGGATTTATTACTAACCTCACACAAATATTCTTTCACAATAATTATTCTATTATAATCTTTTTACATTTGAAACCAACCTCTTCATTATTGTAATATTCTTTACCTACCTGTAGCATACCCATTGATTCTTCTAATTCAACATATCAAAGATCTTATTTTTTATATGCAAATAGAGGGGCCTTAATCTCAAATTTTCATAGGGGCAAGATCAATATATATATTTTAATCTTTAAAATCTACATGTCATTTTTCATTGTATCTAGACTTAACACTTCAGCAAGTTTAGCATGCTCATAGTCTGGATCATCATACATTTTTTCAACAATGTGCAACCTATAATGTTCATCATTTTGTTCAATATTTTTTGGTTTATCTAAATTCAAGCTTGCAACAAGGTTATCAATGAATTCCTTCTTTTGAGCCATATCTTCTTACTCTTAGACTTCGTCAAATTCTTTTGCTTTATGGCCAGCAGGTTCAATGAGCATGGAATAATTTTATTCATTGTAGAGAAATTAATTTTTATCATAGATAAAATCATCACAAAGATATTCTTTCTTGCATTCTAGGACAGAAACTCTTTCTTCTCTGCCAACCTATAACATATCAACAATGTCATTCTCTACCTTCAGTGACTCTTCACTTTTTATATTTTGAGTACTTGTAATTGTTGATTTTTCTTCTTATTGCATTTGATCAATATTTTGTAGGGTTTGAAGTAGAGAAGGGTTCATATTTTTTGGCTTTATTTGCATACTTGTATAGAAACCCTTCAAAAAATGCACTCTTTTGGGATAATCAAGAAATTGATTTTTTTTAAATGTCAATATAAAGTGAAGGTCATTTATCTCTTCATCATTATTATCACCATCAGCCATTTATTCAATCAAAAATATATAGGCACTGGATAATTTGATTCAACACAGTTTCCAACCTCTATTTTTGGGGAGGTTCCTTGAAATGTCTAAAAATTAATTGCACAAGGCAATTTGATTCCCAATGAAGTCACCAAAAATTGTTGGCAAGATTTTATGTCATTGTACTTTTTCATATTATTTCATTTACTAACCCAATTGGATGTGGCATAAAACTTGAAAAATTGGACAAATAACCAAGTGGATTATGGTTTTCATCTATATTTGAGAGTGGCAACTCCCTTTTATGACGGGGGTTATTGTAATTTTTTGTTCTTTTAACTAGAAAGTATAAAAATGAAGCAAAAATGAGAGAAATGAGAAATTTGGAAATGGAGTGAGAATGAGAGGAAATGGAAGGTAAAATGGGAAACTTACAATAGATTAAACATATAAAACCACTTAGATAACCCAATTTAAATGGAATAAATTTAACTATTCAACAATAGAAACTTGTATCCTTAGAAAGGTGAGAAATGCATACTTCAAATAGGAAAATAAAGCACGTCGCCAAAAGGGTTTCAAGACACAAAGTACTATGGAACACCTCTATATTTATATCTAAAAATGAGCACAAATTATCATTTTCCAAATTTCAAACAAGGTTTCTTTTAACATCAAACAGTCGTGGTTTGGAATCTTTCCCTAGCATGCGAATAAAAAAATGAAGCAAAAATATGGTGAGAGCAAAAATTTCCTGAAAGCCCATAATATTCCTTCAAGTTGAATTACATGCACATGGTACAAAGTCCATTATTGAGGGTCTCAAACACAAATTTTATGAAAAACTAAGGACTTACACATAACTAAAATAATATGATAATATGATATATTTCTTCATTTGTGAACATCAAAACACATTTCATTCATAGAGAATATCAAATACCCATAAATAAATAAATTACCTCACCCATTCTAATGCATTTCATTCACAATTTTATAAAAATAATTAACTGTACACAAAGTTGTAGCATGTTCTCTCCAAGAGATGGGAGAAAATAAAAATCTAGACCTCTTCAAACGCCTTTCTAGGCTTTTTATACCTCAATCCCTCACTAGGTGGTTACGTAACTACTTTTTTTACTTAACCCTAACTTAATATTCAACTCAGCTTTAACTTGAGTTACCCATCTTTTATTTTATTTTATTTATTCTACGTAGATTGTTTACAACACATCAATATTAAATTGCTTTATGACCTTTTGAACCTTTAGACCATGTAGGAACTTTGAGGTATGAATCATACCTGAAACCTTAGAAATGCTTTCATAAAAAACATGTCAATTATTAGACCTCGAAACTTAAATGAAAAGTGATCTCCATCTAAATATATTTCTAAAATTTTAGATGAGGGTCAAAATGGATTTCAAACGTAAAAGATATGGCCAAAATAAGGTTTTATATTTTTATGTATGCCCATGATAGACCATGTCAGGTTTATGAGTCCCATCAAGAACCTGATTTTACATAAAATATGTCAAGTTTTAGATCTTGAGCCCATAAGGATAAGTTATCTTCATAAACTATCTTTCCAATGCTTTAAATGAGAGTCAAAATGGAGTTGATATGCAAAAAATATGCCCAAACAAGATTTTGTAGTTTTTTTTCATCTTATGATAGACCCTGTTGGATCTATCAAGGTTGTCGATCACCTAAGGCACCCACAGAGCTAGACCCTATCAGATATTTTTGGGTATTTTTGGTACACACCACACCATAAAAATGATTGAATCTTTTCAATTTACTCATTCTAAGGTTTTAAGGTTCAAGACTAACTTTTCACACAAAGTATTTGTAAAGAAAATTGGCTGAATTGACTTGGTGTACACAATGGAATAGAAATTTAGAGATTGTGATGAGATTAGATTTAGGAAAAACTTACAGCATCCTTGAATGAGTTCACTGAGCCTTGTCCATTGGCTATGGAGTCAACATCCTAATTTTGTAAAATTTGAATTGTCATTGTCTTTGATTTGATTTTAATTGCCTTTTAGGAACACAATTGAGGGTGTTATCATGAAATGTAAAATTTCACAACACACTGGCCATGCACAATTTATTCAATGGTACCTTTTATAAGTTTTAATATTAGCCATCCTACCCTTTTTCTATTATAGTGGTCATACCCTATAGTATCAGCTTAAATCTTGTTTAATTATGTTAGCCATACCCTATAGTATTTGCCTAAATCTTGTTCAATTATACTGGCCATACCTTATTGTATCTTCTAGGAGTGAAAACTTCCCCTTAGAATTTTTATCAATTTGGCCAATACAATTTTTAGAGGGCAACAATTTTTTTAGGCTCTAATAAATGACTTTGGCCATAAATTTTAATTTCCATTGGCTACCTATTCCCTATCTTAATTTTAGATTTATTTTTATACTTATTGGAGTGAATTCCACTACACAAATTTATCTCAGTACCTAAATTCCTCAATCTAGTTCATTTTATTAAAAATGAAAAAAATGAATATTAATTTCATCACCTACCTATAAGGATCGAATGAGCGCTATAATGTGATCTCCTATACGTCCCACTCCTTGTCCTCAAGCCATCATCTCTTGTAGCACTATTTTTGGACACTTGGATGTATAATTTTCCAAAAATAACAAATGTGCAAATAAAATTATTTTTATCTATTTGAAATTTTGAAAATGCTCAAATATTTACTATGAGATTCCATATTTTACCCATATCTTTGTTTCTATAGGTCCTTTTCAAGAACCAAAAGAAGCCTTAGAATCTTGGTTAAATAGAGGATTTTTGGGTGCTAACAAAACTATTTTGTAAAAAATTAGTTTTTCCTCTTATTTTTCAATTCTGCCTTTCACCTCACATCTACAATTATCAAGGTAAATGAAGGTATGTATTTTTCTTTATTTAATTTTAGTTATTTTAGTATTTATTTTTAGTTATCTTCTTTTGTGTTATTATGTTTCTATTCCAAATCATCATCCCTTGTTACACTATTATGACATGTGATGAACTTTGGGTGGGCCATATGTATACACCTGATATTTTTCACTTTATCACTTTACTAGCAGTTTACCTTATAGAGGCTTGTTAGCATATCAATTTCCCTAAGTGCACTCCTTAAAAAGTGCACCAAGAAGGGGTTGGGATCAGCTCGTGGTACTTTGTGAGATATATTTGCAGACTATTTTCTCATATCATCATCACTATCAGTCTAACCTACTCTGAGTCTCTTTCTATATTACCTCTTTGTATAATTTCTATCCAAATTCACTAGCTTCCCTATATCCTACCATATTGGCCTAGCTAACATAGTCTATTTTGTACTGGTCTTCCCTATGTTGTATCAACCATTAAGATAAAAAAATTAGTCTATCTTTTATCATTTATATTGTATCATCCTAGACAATATCGTACTATGTCAACCAACATCTTCCAACTGCATCAGCTTGGTAGATACCATCAACTTAGAGTTCAAGGTTATTTTTGGGTATGAGAGATGTATATATATGTGTCATATTTCATTCATAAAACATATATCATATTCATACACTTTTTTTGCACTTTCATTTCTTCCCATAAGCAGTATTTAAAATAGTTATAGGTTTATAACCTTATTTTAGAGGTCTTGTCTTGTAGTGTCATTGAATCTCAATAGGAGAGGTCTATGGAGTTCCTAACTAAGGATATCTAAGTCTTCATCTTACCATTGGAAATCTTTAACCTACAACATCTCTTACAAAGGGCCACTTGAGCTAAAGGATAATTTTAAAGATTTGAGGCCAAAGGTAAGTATTTATATCTTTTTACTCTTTCTATTATTTACTTAGTATATTAGATATTTCTTGGTTTATTACTTTGTGTATGTATGTGAATATCCTTCTTTATGATCTTACTTATACCAAATAAACTGGGATAGATAGAGGGTTTCTTAACCTTTCCATTTGTCACCTTAGGTTGCATATACTTCTATTTGGTTGATCAATGCACCTTACCTTCTTTACAACCATTTACTTTATTTGCACACTTACAATAATTTACTTTACTTATACCTCTTACCCATCATCTACTTTAAGTTTCATATTTACAATCATTTACTCATCATTGATCCATAATGAGAGATATATCCCATGTCATAGGCTTAGGCTTTGGAACTTTTTAATTTTGACATTTGAGGATAGATTACCCTTTGTTACATCTACAGTTGTTTTAGATCCTTACCTGATCATCTAAGTATACACAGGCTCTATTGATTGACCTTATTTGATATTGTCTTTGAAGAGAGAGGATAATTATAGGTTATATTAGATCATGCATACACAACCAACCTCATGGAGGATACGATCCAAGTCAAGGAGGATATAGAAAAACCAAGGTGGATATAGTCAATACCAAGGGGGTATCAAAACTAATGGGGTTATAACTAAGGATAAGGATGTTATAGTTGTAATGGAACATATGGAATAAAGGGAGGTGGATGATAATTTGGAGGTTAGTTTAAAGAATAATATTTTAAATATGGGGCTATAGATCATTATCAAATATAATACCTCAAACTTCAACATGTGTACATTATAATGAGGGGCTTAACACGTCAAATTTCCCATATTTGATGTAGAAGATGTTGCAAAAAGGATAAGGTCAAGTAGGCCTAGATGATATGGGATGTAGAGAGAAAGGGAATAACCATCCATAAGAATGAAACAATGGGAAAATGTGAAACAAATTTGGATGGTGGTGTGGTAAAGAAGGCGATGTGTAAAAATAACTACTAAGAGTGGAGTAGAGACAACCCAAAAAAAAATGCATTCAATAAATATAAATAATGGTGCATAAAATTAAATTAAAAATTATATATTATCTAGATGCACCATTCCAAAAAAATATTTTAGGTCATAAAAAGGAGCTAATAGAAAACCTCTAGAGATAAGTTTAAACTATGTGGGATGTGGAATAGAGAATCAAATAAAACTAGAGAGAATCACCTAGCACATGAGAAATATAAGAGTTGAGTGAAGTATTTTCATTACTTAAGAATAAAGGTGTATTTCCATTGTTAAGGACATGGATTATGAAAAGTATGGGAGATGTTATAGAACAAGTTAGACCACACTTGAATGAGATTTAGATTACATAGAACATGAGTTATGATAAGGAGTTGACCATTGATGAGGTCAATTAGTGAAATCTCACCAACATCCTTATAGACATATGTGCAGAGGTGAATATTCAGACAAATGATAATTAAAGGAATATGGGAAGCCCAAGATTGGTATAATCTAAAAATGTATTAGTCATGGAAAATTAAACACACTAAATCAATTATGGTTTTGAATAACATACAACTAGACATTAGGTGAACAATTCACAATTGAGTTCAAAGTACTTAAGATGGAAGAAGTTGATAATTAGCTAGATATACTCAAGAGACCATGGTGTTATGATAACCACATATATATGCATTTTACATGACATTATACAAGTTTTGATAATGATGAACAACAAGTCTTGAATCAATATATATGGGGTTAGGGGTGGGTGTGATGATGGCTATAATAGGCTACTCTCAATTGAACCCTATATATCTAAATAGGTCCCCCTATCTATATATGGGTTCCCTTACATGTATATATGTGACCAAATAGATATATATGGGTCATTGGGGTCACCTATATCTTTATGTTATGGGGGGAGACTATCTATAATCGGGGTGAGCCTCAATCCTCATGGGAAGGAGAGTGTGCTTAAGAACTCAATGCATGCTTGACTCCATCATTTCATACCCAAGGTAGTATAGTAGATTAGAATCCATGTATGAATTATAATAAATCATTATGGTTCAAAACTAGTGAAAAAAGGTGAATCAACCATTGTAGATGACATAAGATTCATTTCTAGTGCAAAACTAGTACAAAAATAGTATGATCTGAGTATGGTATATACAACATACAAAATGACATGAGTTGTCATTCTTTATACAAAATTAATGAAAAAATGAGTAATAAAGTGACCATTTATCATGTATACACCCCCAATATGATATATGAGCATATTGATTTTGGTGATTGAGTAATATCAACTAAGTATCTGAGTAAAAATTATGTGAAAACTTGGAACACATGTTGCACATAATGGCCCCAAATTTGAGAAAAAATTGAGACAAAATGACCATAAACTTGGAAAACTATTTTTGAGTGACACTGTAACTAATATGTAGACTAATTTTAATTCTTAAAAACTTGAAAAAAAAATTTATCCTTGAGATGAAAGTCTATTGTTCTAGACAACTACAACCTGTGATATTATCCACATCGTGTGTTATTATCTAAAAGTGATTTCCATGTAAAATTTGAGTAAGACCTATGATAAATTGAGAAAATTCTATATTTTCCTATTTGTGCACTTAGTTTTTGTAGCTTAGTCTCTAAGACAAGCCATTGTGTATGCCCCCTCTTTTGAGGTGAGTTGTAAAGCCTAAACAATAACTTAACTCAAAAGAAAAAGTTATATTAATGATGTTATATAAAATATTTAATTTGAGTAGTAATTATAACATTAGAGATCATGGCATCATCATAGATAAACTAAGTAATGTAGTAACATAAAATGCATGTATAACCAAGTATACATAGTGTCATGTCGAGATAGATATTAACATTAAGAAACATAGCGAATAATGATCATATACTGAGCAATTTAAATTGGTATAGAACAACTCAGGGAGGATGTATGATATTTATCATGGCATCAAAAAATTTGGGAAGATGCATGATATTGATCATGGCATCATAAATTGAATAAATTGATCAAACAAAAGTCATGTCCTTGACACACACACACAAAATAATGCAAGACACATAATAATAAGACCAAGGGGCCACTTATAAGGGACATGTTCAAATATCACTCACACACATAGAATCATACAATATATTAGAGCTAAAGATAAGGACATGTTCAAATGTCCACAATCTAGATCAAAGAATACATAAAGAGCATGAAGTAAATAGGCAAAATATGATAAGCATGCATGGATACGTGAAATTAATCTACATAAGCAATTGGTAACATCAATATATTTAACAACTTAGGTATATATAAATATAGCAATGTGAAATTAAGTGAAAAATAATGATAGATTTTGCATAATGTATTGAACTAAATCATGAACAATAGGGATAGTCTTAGAATAATAAAACATGTGTAAAAAGATACCTCTTAGTGAACTTGCTTCAATTGAAATAATTTAAAGAAGGCATGTGACTGGTTTAGATCTAAGAATGTAGAGCTTGTGCTCATTGGGAGAAGTTAGGTAGAATTAGGCAATGGCACAGTGTTTTATTGTCTGGGTTAGAATAATTTTGTCTATATACATTTTTTAGGTTTGAGATAGTATCACCACTATAACTACATCTAGATGTGACAACCTGTATATTTTTAAACTCACTCAAGTACACTTGTGAAACATATTTGATATAAAATTGGATAAATATAATTATTTTATATACTAATCATAAATAATTTGATGTAAATGAACTACACATCATGCATAGGTCTTGTTTTTTAAATTTTTTTGAGAATATATATATATATATATATATATATATATATATATATATATATATATATATAGTATTTTTGAAAATATGAAACTGAGAAGGAACATACTAACAAATAAGTTCCACAAGAGCCTCAAAATCAATATGTCTTATATTTATCATATGAAGGATGACCTCTCACGAATGAAAAGTATCATGCCACTGTGAATAAACTGGTCTCAAATCATAATCTAAAAATTGATCTATCTTTATACCATAAGTGTCACAATCATCATGATGATTTTTATCATGTTGTGTATGTCATTTAGTAGTGTGAACTCTAGGAATCTTTGTAACCCATCATTGAGTGTACAAACTCTAAGTTAGTGTTATTTGTGGAACACCCTTAATGCATTGTAATATCAATGTAGTACATTTTGGTGTAAAGAGTGGCTCTCTAGAATCTATAACAAAAGACTGATTGAGTGTATTTTCAAGGAGATGTCTCCTTAAAAATTTAGCCACTTGTTTTTGAACTTTATGATTAGGTTGAAACTTTGAGGTTGCTCAACTACAATTTGTTATGTAGGAATAATAATCTTTGGTTAGATGGGGTATTTATATGGAATACCATAAAATTTGATAACCTCATTAGCATAAATATACTTCAAACACCTATGTACTATATAGGGAAATACATTAATCTACTTAATCCAAGGGCATCCCAATAACATATCAAATACTCCCACACTAGGTACTACTATAAACTTGGTGGCCATATGTGTAAGACCAACCAATAGTGGTAATGCAATCTCACTAATAGAACTCTAAATGTGGCCATTGAATCCTTTAATTATTGATGTAGTAGGAATCATATCCCTATCTATATATCCAATATGATAGAGAAGTGTGATAGTACACATTCACACTTCAACCATTATCAACCATGACACTCTATATGGGTTGATGACCAATGTGAGCTCAAACAAATAAAGAGTGCAAGTTGAAATCATCATCAACTATATCTCACTCTATGAATGTGATGAGTGGTTTAAATGGAATTGAAGTATGATATGTAAAAATGATGCCATTTATATGATTTTGTGCCTCTATATAAGAATGATAAGAAGTTTTTGGAGGTTGTGCATTATATGTGTAATGTATTCCTAATGTATCTGTTGTCACTTGAGTTGTGTGCTTAGGAAAATGATCATTAAATATATTCATTGTTTGATTCTCACTTGGTTGGGCCTTTTAACTATCAATATATGTACCCGCATCAATTATATTCTCATCTATAAAATCATGTATCTTATGGCATAAATTGATGCATCAGTTTGTAGTGTGTCCTGGGGTTCTATGAGAATCACAAAAAACATTCTAATCAAATCCTTTTGGAAGATGCTTACTCAAATCAACCTATTTAAGGGTATTTCATTCCAATAAATATTTTAATACCTTATATTGAGCCTTAAAAATTTATTTAATTATCTACTTGAAGGAGATGATAATACAATGTCGGGAGTACATTCTAAAACAACATTTGTTGTTGACTTTTTATCACTCTTATTATCATTTAGTCTCACCTTGTATGGTGGATTACTCAGATTCCTAGAATGAGAAGTACAATTTGGGGTGGTTACATATTTGATGCAACCCTGGCTTAAAAGCCTTACTAAATATACATTCTTCTCCATTCGGGACTGTGTAGATATACCCATTCACCTTCTCATGCTCCATTAGACTGAACTGCTGAAGCACATAAGCCTTGGGATCCATGCGTCTAGGGAACAATTCTTCTTCCATGTTCTATCCACTTTTGTTTCCATGTATTGGCATACTTAACCAAATGATATAGATATTGACCAAATGTTTAAGTAACATACATCTTCAGAATATTTCTAATTGTGCACATTATCCTGTGTAAACCCACGCAAAATTTGTAGTGAAACAAGTCTTCAAAGATCATCTTGAATGAGGGTTATAAGTTATCGCCATAAAGTGACCAGTATATAGCAAAATCTAATGCTTGCCATTGTAGATGGACCTCAGAGTCAGATCTGTCAATTTAAAACCCTTAAATACCAAGAAGATGGACAATGCTACTCTGCTTGTTATATACACTGAATATTTCACACAATGTCTTCCAACCCTTTAGTCAGCCGAATGTCAAACTTTATGATACTTGTACTTTAAATTAAAGCGATCCGTATGTTCGGAAAAGCCTTTAGATATAATAAGCCTCACTGCATCAACTCTGTCTTGCAAGCAAGCATTCACCCATGCTTGGATCTAATGGCGAGTTCCATTCTGGCCAACCCTTTTTACCATTCACAAGCTATATCTCCCAAGGTTCAGGGCTATGTAAATAGATGATCTCGGGTATGACTGTGAAATCATCTTCCCATTTGGGCTTGTTAACAGAAACCCTATTCATCATGTCTCTTTCGAATCTTTGAGCTTGCGTATAGTTTCCCATCTCGTTAGATGCAATACCTCTTCCATCTTGGGCTCATCCAATTACAAAATTCTCTCTTGGCTTGATTCTACGTACCTAAACTATGTACTTCACCATGATCTAAAGATCCATATAATAGGAGAAATCATTTTCGCAATATAGACTTAGTCTGACTGTCTTTACCAGCATACCAATTAGAAGCCTTTGCTATGTTAATTTGCCATACTCGAGCTCTACCTCTTTAGGCAAATCACCCATCCATCCTCTAAAATATGTATGTCTTACTTCTATATACAGACACATCTACGCGAGGCACAACTAACTCCTGCGCATCTCCACCCAACTGTAGGCCAATGGCTTTACCAATAGGCATAATCGATTCTTGTCTATGAAATTTTAAGTGCAGGTTTACGCAATCCTTACTACTTGAATATTTAATAAATTTGACAATGACAATGGAAATGGTTTAAAAAAAAACACACGGACATTGAATTTGTAGAAGTCTAGCACGAACTCAACTTTCATCATATCAGCGTTACAAAGCGATTCCAAATGTTCACTAAGATTGTGATTACAAATAGTCTTGTCTTCATTCCACTTAAATCAATTTTATTTTATTAACAAGGAAGCTAGCAGCTGTCTCATCTTCACTTAAAATCAAACTATTTTCACAAATAACCCATTACCGGGCCTCTTGTTACCTCAAGATGTTTGTTGTCGGAGTCGGCTTCCAGCAATTCTTTGAAGAATCTTCTTCACACCAGAGACCTCCATCTCTAAAAGCTTCTTCGGATGCACCTCCATCTCTGCAAGCTTCTACAGATGCTGGCATGCCCCAGCCTTAGCAATCTTCTTCCTGCAGCTCTTGCTAGTGGAGAGTGCAAGCAGCGCTGAAAGGGGAAACTTTTTGGCAACAGTTTGATTCCTCGAATCCAACAAATATTCATTCAAATGTCTTCATACATACTACTCTGCCACTCCATTACAGACCTCCTCTTCTCTTTCTTCTATCAACTCTCTGGACTCGTTTCTACCTTACTCTCCCTTCTACGTTCCTGTCATCCTCTTCTCCCCTTTTTCTGTCTGCTATCTTTTGTTTCTAAAAACCTCCTCTCTAACTTCTATGCCAAACTTGGCTTAAGGAAAACAAAATACAGTTTTTCAATTACAACAACATACTAAGGTTGAAATTATTTCAACCATTCCTCCATTATTCCCTCAACAGCCCCAACTATTTTCTTTTTACCTTTTCCAATCTTTTTTTTTTTTTTTTTTACTTTTATTAATTACAATTACTCCTCCTTAGATAACATCTTGGAGGGAAAATATAATAATTGAATTTGAATTCAGTCATGGTTTGCATCCCAACGTCTTGCCTGAAGATGTGTGTGTAGATACTCCTGCATCAATATTTTAACTTATTAATTGTGAATAATTTGACGTCTCTTTCATTTACAATGAGACATAAATCCATAAATGGGAGAAACTTATTACACATAATGGATTCATGTAGTGGTCAAAGCAAACTTTTTTTAAAGATGTCTTATAATTCCTTATCAGCCATATGATTCATCATCTTAGATATCATAGTATTATACCATAATACATATTATACGATAGGCTTGTTAGAATCTTGTTTGAGCTCTGTAGTCTGAACATATGAAACCTTTTCACTTATTTTGAGTGAGAAATGTGTAAGGAACAAATATGTCAAAGAATTAAACACATGAACTAACTGATGTGTTAAATAATAAAGCCATTTTAGTGAGTATTCTTTTAAACTTATAGGAACTAAACTAGCAAACAATGTATCATTGGACACATAGTCTAAACATGCTACGTGGAATGCTCTAAAATGTTACTTAGGGTCACCTTTTCCATCATACAATGTAAGCTTAGGTGTCACAAAACTAGTTGGTAAAATATATGATGAGATATGCTAAGTCAATGAAGTATGAAGATAAAAATTTTGAATCAAGTGGTTGATTAGGTTTTGAAGCACCTTGTTCCAAATGTAACACCTAAATTTGTGAGGCTAAAACCTATGACATAAGATATTTCACATCGGGACTAGAATGTATGCTAACTAAAGGTGGTGTCACAAATGATTGAGTAGGAATTAACACATTGATTTGATAAAGCCTTTTGGTTATCCCCATATTCACTGGGGTACAAAATGTGTATTTAAAGATGTAGAGAAATTAAAGGAACCCATAGCAGTAGAAGTCTCAGATGTATTAGCCATGCTCACACTTTTTGTCTCTAAAAAAGTTTGAAAAATTGCATGTATATCCTAAAGTTGATCATGATTTGATTCTCAAAATTTATTAATAATTTACACTTTATTAAGATATAGTTTTTCATCACCTATAGGTGGAATTACATCTTGAGACTCAATTTTGTCTTGATTATATTGTTAATGCTTTGATGTATTGTCATGCACTTATAATATTCAAATTAAAGGTTCTGATATACCCATGCTCTTATCCATATTATGTGCCTTATCAAAATAAATATGAGCATGTTTAACTTGAGTACTATTTAGTATAACACTTCTTCTAAGATAGGTAAAAACAACTTTCTTAGATTGCATAAGCTATGAAATATAAACTTGGAAGATTATTGTTAAAAAAGAATTTACCTAATCTAAAAATCCTAATACAACAATTGGAATCAATAAAAAGGAGAGAAACCCTAGGATCATATATGGTTAGGTTTTGCAATATTCAATCAATGGATAAGCTCATCAATATGTTCTATCAAAATTAGGGACCGAAAGAATCAATCTAATTTAATTGTGACCAACTATTACATAAAATCAGAATGTATAAAATAAGCATAAATTAAGCATTTGTGATTTGGAACTTGTTATTTATGGAAAATATGCTAAAAGTGGAAAGAATAAAATAGTAACTTATCTAGAACTCGGATCTAGGTGACTAAAACATAGACTAGAGAACTAACTGTGACACTATATGAGTTGATTGTAAATAAAAAACAAGGCTTCACATCCACTTGGGATAAAACCACGCTATCTAGAATTAGCTATTATTCGGTAGGGGTTTTCCCCTCTATGTAAAAATGAGTTTATGTACCTTCATTTATATGTTTTGTTTGTGTGACCTGAGTTACTTGATCATTATGGAAGCCATTGTGTACCTTTTTCTTCATTTGAAACCCTAAATCAATAGAACACAAGGAATAACTATAATAAATGGGAAAAAAGGGCTAGTGGTTGAATTTGTGCTTGAATTTAACACCCCTTATGATAAACATTGCCTACATACCAATACTTTGAAGAGGGATCAAACTCCATGCAGTTCTTCCATGTTATGGTGGTGTGTGTGAAATATCAGTGTAATGTTAGATGCTAGTGCAATCTTGGTGTTATTATGTGCTTCAATAATGAATTGTGACCTTATAGGTGTATACAGACTTACCTCAAGGCTACTAAGGCTATGTGGACTCAAAATTAGTAAGAATATATGCTTTCCTCTTAATGTACAGTTAGATATTATAGTGTTTTTTCATGATATGATCCTCTAGTAAGAAAATGGTTAGAAAATGTAACTTTATAGTAATATTTTGGGAAAATATTCAGATTATGCTTATAAAATGTATAGGATGACCTATTAGGTGATTCTAAATTTTAATAATTATCCCTTATTTGGTGGGAAGATGTGACTAGTGGATTTAGACACTATCGATGAGTGGGATATAGTAAAGGAGAAGCCTTGTTTGAAAAGCAAAGATAAATAAGCTAATAGTTTGGATTACTCCAAGGATGATATTACACTATTTGTAATTCAAAATAGTAATGTTCTATATTAGATTTTCTCAAGGGTAAGGTCCATCCGCATAAAAGTAGAGGAATAACAGTTTAGAGCTATGGAATTGGGCATGGGCTAAGTGTGTAAAAGGATTGGTCAAAAGTGTATTGTTTTAACAATAAATGTTAATTTATGTGTTTATAATATCATGTATAATATTTATCTATCTGATTACATAGCTAAATGGTCATGTTACTTATGGAGTTTAATCTTAATTTTATACCACATAAATTAGTAAAAGAAAAATTCATCAACCATTAACTCTTGCAACTCCCCTTTTAGAGCACTCTCTTTTGAATGGAGATTTTTGAGATGAGTTTGTTAAGTGTAATAATATAAAAAAAACTTTCATAAAACCAACCAATATCAAATTTAAAAATTTTGTACATGACTAAAATCATTGGGTCCATCATCACAAACTAAGGTTCAATTTTGGTCATAAAGTTCAATACTTGTTGACTTGAATTACAGATCTTCTAAAATCGATTTTCCTTTATCCAAAGTCTAATTCACTCTAAGAGACCTTAAAAGATATTAAAAATAGGGTGCAATTATGAGGTGCTTACCTCAATCAAACCCCTATTCTTAGATAATTTGGCAATCAACACTCATGTAGTCAAGTAAGTAGTCTAGTGTAACATGTGGCCCTTATCATTGAGATACAAGAAACTAGTGTATTATACATGTTATTTCATTGTTTCAATTCATATTTTGGTACAAAGGGTGCATACACTCCAATATATGGAAAATAGTAATAAAAATAGAGTGTATCCTTGGATATGAATTCCAATCCTTGGTCTCCTTGGATGGATCTTTTTTGTGTGTACATCTCTTTGTGTGTGTCATAAATATATTAGCATGCTTATGTATATATAGAATTATTGAATTCAAAATAAGACTTAAGTGGCACACAAGTTGACAATAAAAAAGGTAGAATAGCCAAAAAATAAGGTATAAAATATTTACAAGATTAGGAATAGGGGTCATGTAACACACAACGCACTATGACCAAGATCAAATGACTTAATCTAAGTCATGACCAAGATTGAATGACTTGATACTGGAAATGTGACCTAATACCCTAAAATAATGATTTTGATGCTTTGAGAGCATTGAAGGTCATGATAAGTAAAACATATAGTTGATATATAAGCTTTCAAGCAATTTAGATTGAATGGTGGTATTATCATAGACCTAAAGTGAAGAGAAAGTAAAGTTGTATGGATAAAGTAAACCAAGGGAAGGCAAACAAGGTTCAACACAAGGGGAAACATGCTAATAAGAGCCTAATATGAATCGATGATCCATATGCACAAAAATACAATAATATAATTACAAATAACTAGTCTTGAGATTTGCAAGGTAAGAATTTTTCACATATGATGAATCTAGAAAAATATTTTTTAAATAACTAGTTGTGTACCAAAATTAGGTGTCTAAAGCTTGAAATAATACAATTATTGAGGTGTTTTATTTTTTTAATGTTGCCATTGAGGGGCTTGAAATATATTAAGATAATGTGACTATTTTCTGGTGTAACATACAACCCAAAACATGTTTTATTTCTTACACTTTTCAAGATTGCTTCCCAACTAGGGTAAGGAGAAGAACTTATGTTTTGTAAGGGATCAAATCAAAGGTGCAAGATTCTAAGATATGGTTTTAAAGACCAAAACCAAGGGAACATAGTCAACAAAAAAGTTTGGATGCATCAAAAAAGTTTGGACCTGCCTAAAGTTTTGTTTAGAGCATACATATGGTCCAAAAAATGTTAGGAAAGTACATTACACTTGAGACAACATTCTTAGCACAATTTTTTTGGGTCAACTTTGTCTCACTTTTTAATGCTCATTTTCACTGTCAGATCTTGATGATTATTACCAGATCTCATGATAATCAAGAAACGTCTCTAAACTTTACATTTCACATCTTTTCTCTAGTTTTAAAATCAGTTAATTAGATTAATTAATATTTTTTGTATATGATCTTATATATACTAAAACCATTTATAACACAAACAAGAAGTCAATCCCTAAGTATACTACTACATGTACAATCTAAGGGGAGTCAAACTCAAATATTTATATTCACCAATTTTCCACATATTATACAATCCCTTAGGTTAGATCACAATATGTTACACCCAAAAAATAAATTAAATTAAATATATATATATATATATATATATATATATATATATATATATATATATATATATATATATATATATATATATATATATATAACAAGGATTTTAAAATCATACAACCAATTTGAAGATGCCTATCCACTTAGGGTAGTTTTGACATATGAATAGAGGCTTGGAGGGCTAAATAATTAGTGATAACCATTGTCAAATAGACCCACATTAATATTAGTCCTATACATCGTGACAAAATCACAAGAATGATGCATAGCAAACACAATAAAAAGATTGAATGAATGATTGAATGTTTGTAATAATGTTCATGAGATCAAGTATTTTATGGAACCAAAAGATAGTTATTAAATTGGTTTGTGTAGAAATAATCTTCTAAAATATGTTGTCAAGTTATGTTTGTATAATATCCATTTCTTTTTAGTACCTACATAGCAAGTATCTATTGTAATCAGTTGAACCTAATAATTTGCACATGGCAATGTGCAAGCAATGAAAGTTGAGCACTTTTTCATTTCAAAATTAGATTTGAAATATTTACAGTTTAATAAATATAAAATAAAATAGTTTATTGTATTTTTTTGTTTAAAATAGAGTGATGGGACTAATTTCTTGGGGAAATTGTTGTATTTTAGATTAATAAACGAAAAAATACTTACATTGTGCAATAAAATTGCAGAAATTCACAAAATTAAATTTATTTAGCATGTGACATGTTCCACTCCCCAAAAACCAAATGTAATAAAGACATGGGTTCGACTAGCAACCATATGTCTGCTCCCTAGCCAACTATCAATGATTGGATGTAATATGAGCGGTGGCCTAAATTGAATTACACCATGTGATTAGTGGTTGTAAATCAGTGGGCATACGTGGTAATTAAACTACATTGTGTGGTTAGTAGCATGAATCCTATAGGAATACATGGTAATTAAATTGCACTAAACTGCGCAGTTTGTAGTCAAAATCTATTTGAATAGTTGCATGCAAACTACACTAGTGCAAATCAATTTATTAGATATGTGAATGCTAAGAGTGTAGTTATTAAAATTGATGTTCATGTTATTAATTAATAAGATTTTTTTATTTATTGAGAATAGAAACTAGATTAATTTAATGACTTATTGGATAAAATAGTTTGATGTGATCATTAATCTAGGGAAATGTAGAATTTATGTATTAAAAAATATAGATTTTTGTATGGTAGGGAAAAACATAGGGATAATGGAAAAATAATTTACAATAATAATTTCTCACACATGCAGTTACTGTTAAACTATTAATCAAAAATGTTTGTATTAGCTAAGAAATCAAGACATTAAACTGGCATTGTAATAGTGTTAATCTAGATATAAGGGGGTGGTTGATATTTAATAATACATCATTCTTTAATTTATTTTTTTATTTTGTCTGCGGCTTTATATAATAAAATTAGTATCACTTTCACTCTGCAACAAGTTTGGTTATTTTCAATTTGCAATGTTTATACATTTTTTTGTGGAACCAGTGTTTGAGTTGTAAAGGTATGTAATACCCATTGCCAAGTGTTGTGTGACGAGCTTAACAGATGTTTTTGGTGTGTCATTTACTCATTGACTTTTTCTTGTGGGGTGATTATTAAAAAAAGAGCATATGCATCTATATATTAGTTGAGTCTAGATTATTAGACTTTTAATTATACATAAATATTTTTGAGTTTAGGTTGGTTTTTTTGTATGTTATGTTTATATTTATTTATTCACAAATTGGTTTGTTTATTTTTTTACATTTTTATTAATAAAAAATAAATAGTGGTAATGTTTCAAGGATATTACTTGTAATATTTCTCAATGTATATTTATTTATATTAGATTTTGTATTATTAAATATAGTATTTGTTAGTGATAGAATTATAATAAACATTTTGTGCTCTAGATTGCTACTCTTCGCTGAATTTGAGTCATGGTGACCACATGTTGGCTAGGTTTAAAAGCCTTTGATTTCATTAATGTGTGAGGTGATGTTTTTTTCTTATTTGCATGTTTCTTAGATTGAATCATAATTATGGCTTGATATGGGTTTGGGATGCTTAAATAGGTATTTGAATTGGTGTGTATTTTATCATTAGATATTATTTAGGTGATTGGACCTGATCATTTTATTATCTCGCACCATTGATTCATGATATGTGCTCTCCTCTGCACAATTTTTTCACTCCAAAATGGATTATTCAATTATTTACCATGCTTTTCTCTCATTTATTGTCTCCATATTTGCTAAAAATGGGAAATGGCATTTCATGATCATGTTTCATATGCTCTTTTGTGCCACATTTTCTGGCTTCCTTCTTCAACACTCTCATCATCAATCTTTTTCATTTAGTTTAAGATCTTGTTGTAGTTTCAAAGGTGGTGCAGATGTTGGTTTGGTTGGGGCTCCTCAGTGGGTTATCAAGTTTGTTAGATAGATTTCAATAAATTTTGGGCCCACCTTTCATCTTCTCTAGTAAGTAATGTTTGAGATTAATTCCACTTATTGTTTTCTGTGAGCTTGGGGAACATTATATTCTTATGTTGGAGACCCTTTGCCTGTACTCTATTTCTTAATCCATGGTTACTATAGGAGGCCTAGGCTGCACCCTAATTGAGCAAAGGATTGTTCATGTCCTCTTGCTCAAACCTAGTCCAACATGGAAATGACCCTAGGATATGGGTCACCTAATCTTGGGTCAAACCTCTAGGATTTTTAACGAGGCTAGCTCCTCTGATGTATCACTTAGCTCATTTCCACTAAAAACTACTCATTATTGGGGTGAAAAGGGGGAGAAAGAAACTAAAACGGAAACCCTAAGCCATTATTGGTGATACAACTAGAATGATTGTTCATCTACTCTTACTTGAACTTCTAAAACACTTATGAGACAAAATAAATGATTGGATCTATAACTCCTAAGTCTCTTATGCGTCAATGTTTCATGCAGAGGTTTCACCAATTGATCAAAGATTTAGGGAAGTGATGGAATAAGCTTGATTCAAGGCACTAACCAATCAATGTATTAATTGTTGGATTCAATTAAATGACATCAAACACTAGGCATGACTTATATAACATGACAAACTACTAGCTAGGTGAGATTAGGACTTTACAAGGGATAAAGCACTACCACATATGCAAATTAACTGACATGAACACACAAGATAAGCATAATGAAATCTTAACATAGTATTTTATTCATCTCAAGATGTTACAAAGCTCATTCTTAGCAAAGTCTAGTCATGCCCAAGAGAGGGATCCATTTCAAGGCTTAGAAGCCTATATTTATAGCAGAAGGGAATGAGAGAGATGGGGAACATGCATGGGAGAATAGAGGAGTCATCAATGATCAAGATAAATAGTTGTACTATCTCCTTGAGCTCATCATGTATTAATGTCACTCGGACTTTGTCTGGTGTGGAAAGGTGGAGAAAGAAGGTCATGACCAATACAAGAATTAATAAACTCTGCCACATGAGTCCTTCTTGAGCTCCTCCACATTAATACCCTTCACCATAAGGATAAAATCCTCATATTCATGAACCTAAAAAAGCCATGGCTATAACTACCTTAAATGGTTATAAGTACTTGTTTATTAAATCTAACATTGTGTTAAAGGATGAGATACCTCACCATATCTCATTTATGTATGCATCTACCCCAACCTAGATATGAATCTTTACTATAGATTGAAAACTAATCCAATATATTAGTTTTTATATAGTCATTATATCGATGAAGATCTACAGATTGTACAGCTTTATCTTAAACGATATTAGGTTTAAAAAAACCTGTCTTATATCTCAGCTTTAATGGTAATAGAGCGTCACTATTAGCAAGCTTGACTATATGGTTGCCTTTGCTTAATGGTGTTCGATGGAGCTCTAATGGTGACATACCTCTTTGAAGTATTTGCTCTTAGTTTGACCTGAACTGTATTCAACATCTATTTGAAAACTCCTAGATTTGACTTTAATCTTAGCCATTAATCTTGATTTGAGCTTCTCATATTTAGCCAATTTTCAGCTCTCCATTCATTATGTGGGCCCTATAGTCAGTCTTGGCTAATTCCTATGCTTGTTCCATGTGGTGGCCTTGCATTCATCCTAAGCTCATTGATTTCTTGACCTAAGTGCACTGTCAATCTTATTTTGCATAGCTTGAATGTGTACCATTGATTTACCTAATAATTGACATGATCATGACACTTGATAGCTTTTAATTCAGTCTCAATATTTGTTGACTAGTTTACCTTTCACTCGTCATTGATTGGCTTTGGTATGATGGATCATGTACCCTTGATCAGCTTGGACCCACTAGCTTTGTCAATCACCATGCACCATTATATCTTTGTATGGGCACCCAAGACCTTACCACTTATCATTCACACATTTATTCCTAGGATATGTTAACTTTTTGATTGTGAGCTCACCATTGATCTTTGATGTACGATTTAATGCACTCTATTAGATCTTTTGGACCCACTGACATCGTTGATCGCCCATTCGTCATTAGATCTTCACTTGAGCTTCCATGATTTAGACACCTATCAAATCTATCTCTAACCTTAAGATCATTTTAATTCAAACAATTATTTGTTGTAGCTTTAACTTGACATCTCCATGCATGTCCCAGACTATTAGCTTGACTTTGAAGCTTTATATTTTGAGATAGGAAGGACACAAAGATATGAAATTTATAGAGGATGATTTAGGCATGAAATACATCATGTCCATGCAATATTTTGGCCATGTTCAACTTTTAAACATATTTATTAAATATGTAACTAGACTAACTTGTCCATTTTTGTATGATGTGTGATGATGGTCTGGCTCTTCTCAGCTTGCTCAAGTCATTTCTTGATCATCCATTTCAATTAGGACTCTGATCAACTGATCAATCCAAGAAAAATCTTGGCATGTGAGCCAAAATGGCTAACATTTCTAGTGACTCATAGGGAACCATGCCTATTATGCTTAAGAACCCAAACTAGTTGCCTTATCTAGTCCTTTGGGCATGAAGTCTTTGATTTGATTCAACATATTGATTTGAAGCTAAAACTGGTTGCCAACCCTTGGATAACTCCTCCTGAAACAAACAAGGACCAAAAGGAACAAAACAAAACAAAGTACCCAAGGCACTTATTGAAGGGAAACACAAAACAGATGGAACACTAACCTAAACTAAGCAAGGACCACTAACCTAAGAAAATAGGGAAAACAACAAAAGGAAAGCATACTACTACTTATGTTAATCACTTATTGAAATAAATCAAACCTAGAACAACTAACTTGAAATAAGATGCTTCCCTCCATGATCAAATGGAAAGATATTTTATGCACCTTAGAACTTTGAAACATGGTTATTTTTTCATAATAACTTTATTTTGTAGCTAAAAGCATTTGGATGCTCATGTCTTCTTGGGGAAGCAATTAGTTCCTCTGTTGCCAATTTTAGGTGCATGAATTATAGATGTGAGTCCAAGACCTAGTCATACTCCTCCCAAATTCATGTATTTTACAAGAACAACTTCAATTCTTCTTTATTCATGAATTGTTGATCATGAACATATAAACTAACTTGATCTGTCTCCTTTGACATATCTATAAGGCTGACCTCTAAGGGATATGGTTTTGATCTCATGACTTCTTGGGTCCATTTAAGCTCAGCTTTAAAAAGTAGAGAGATGTCTGAAGTTGAAGAGAAAAGTTGATAACCATGTTTAAAAAGTTCAAACATGTCATATCCTGAGAGAAAAATTTCCTTTTACTTAATAATAACACTCCTCTTATCCTACAATGGACCACATTCAAGTAAAGATACCCTGAATGATAGATATCAAACAAATCTAAAGATCTGTTCTCATGAATCTATAGTTCAATTGGAGCTTTTTCAAATTGGATGTCAGAAGCAAGCATATCAATTCTTTAACCACAATCATGAGGTTATAAGTCTTCTTTTGATATCTTAGATTGGTCAATCAAAATTGTTTCATCTTCAACATCAAGATGATGACTGAGCATGCTCTCAATTTCATCTTGATCTCCATCTTCATTAGCTAATTAGTACTTATCTTCCACTACTTCTACAAGATATTATCCTTCATGATGAATGGTAGCTTTTGTATTATCAAAGAACTCATGAAAAACATCATCATCTTGTCTAACTGGGAGATCTTTCTCTTGTACATCAGTAGCCTCTTCTTTATTTACTTGTTCTTGTACTTGTATCTCAGCCTCTACCTCAGATTTTCCTTACACTTATTCCATCTTTGCATCATTATGGAAGATTGAAACATGTTTGTCCTTGCCAAGAGGTGTCCCAATCATGATTTATTTTTCTTGGTCACTCAAATCCTCTTCATTTTTTATTTCGTTAGCTTCATCTTCTTATCTTACCTTAGAAAGGAGAGGCTCTTTCTCTAAGATAGGCATAGTATATCGCTAAAAGTACTCAATAAGATGAACAAGGTCCATAGAAATAACCATAGATACATGATTTTTCTCATGGAGCTATTCTTCTTGAATCACCTTCACCTCCTCTCTTTGTTGCATGTTTTCTTGAATGGCACTCCATGAAGGAAAGGCTCTGGGCTTTTGAGGGCAAAGGAGTGGAGGCTAAATGATTTCTTGTTTGATCTTGATATTAGCATCTTGGATTATGCCTAATTTTTCTTCTTTCTCTCTTGATTTTTGGATCTCATTATAAGTCATAAACTTGGGTTTAGAAAACCCTTCTTCTGTACTTATTCTCACTATGGGTAAGAAAGAAGGAATTTTTTGTTGTGTTGCCTTTGCATCTATCATTGGATGTTGAAGATGTTGATTTTCAAGCTCAATTTTCTTGGCTAGGGGGGGTTCAAAATCATACTTTGTTGATCATGATGGTTGGCTCTTTCAACACAAACTTGCCTTTCCTCCTGGACTCTCCCTTGGATAAATTTCCATGAGGGGAAGGTTGAGAGGAGTTGGGGGGAACTATGATGAATTTGAAACTCATTTGGTGAGGGATTATGAGTGATGATGGAATAAATACATAAATTGATGTGTTAGGAATAATTTTATAGAATTGCAATAATAGATATACACAGAGATGCATAAAGAACAAAATTAAAATGCATAATAAGAAGACCAGATTTAACGTGGTTCACCCAATGTGGGATACATATACCAAGAAACACTTGCTTAGATTTTATTACAAGCCATGAGAGTACAATCCACTCTCAGATCAATCTTCTCATAATTACAATGCACAAATTTTGTTTGGATTTGCACTCAATAAACCCTCCTAAATTCACATATAAATTCGCACACTCTATTCTTCCTCCTCAAACCCTTGTTCTCATGATGTATTACCTACAAAATATCCATCTCTACATAATACATCAACAAAGCGGTATTACAAAATAATGGGTACCAAAACCATGGGCTAAGTCAATCCAAAATGGTTTCCCATTAAAGTGGGTCCAAAAAATATGTAAAGGGTGTATAGTACATTTTAATTATATAGTATTTACAATACATTGTAATTTAGAAATAGGCTCCATAGCACAACAATCTCCCTCTTGGAGACTAATTTCCTTTGAACAAGCTTCTCAACCCTTCATTGTCAATTGTGAAGGCCAACCGAAACTGAACATAGCTTTAGTTTCTCCCTTATGACCACCCTGGTCATCATGTTTATAGGATTTTGACTGGTATGAATCTTCTCTAGCTTTAACTTCTCTTCCTCCAAAGTTGTCCTAGATGAAATGGCACCTCAATTGTATATGCTTTATCTTGGAGTGGAAAGTGGAGTTCTTTGCTAGTTGTATAGCACTCTGACTATCACTATATAGCTTCCCTTCCTCCTGCTTATGCCTCAACTCTTCAAGAAATTGTTGTAACCAAATCATTTCTTTGTTTGCCTCTATGGTAGCAACATACTTAGCCTCTATGGTTGATAAAGCTAAAAGTTTTTGTATTTGTGAAATCCAGCTCATCGTTGTGTCACCTATAGTAAATACATATCCTATTGTACTCCTACTACTGGCTGAATATCTAGCCATGTTCAAATCTACATAACCATGCAAAGTGGTGTCCAATCTACCATAGCTTAAAACTATCCCCATGGTCCCTCTTAAATACTGAAAGATCCATTTCACTGCCTTCTAGTGTTATCTACCTGGATCACTCATGTACCGACTTACTGATCTCACTACATGGGCAATATCTGGCCCAGTGCACACCATGGCATACATCAAACTGCCAATAGCTAATGAGTAAGGTACATGTGAGATCTATATTTTCTCCTTCTCTATCTTGGGACACTACTCCTTTGATAATTTGAAATGACCTGCCAAAAGAGTCCCAACCAGTTTAGCATCCTGCATACTAAACCTCTCTATGAATTTTTTAATGTACTCTTCCTGGGATAAATTCAGCTTTCATTCTTTCCTATCTTGATTTATTCTCATACCAAGGATTTGTTTTATTGTTCCCAAATCCTTCATAACAAAGGAATTGCTAAGTTGTTCTTTGAGTACCTTTATTTCCTGCATGTTCTTACCTATAACTAACATGTCATCCACATACAAATAAAGGATAATGTAATCACAATCATCAAACTTCTTGATATATACACAATGGTCTGAATGACACTTGGAGTATCCCTTCTCCATCATAAAACTATCAAATTTTTTGTACCACTATTGTGGAGCTTGTTTCGAGCCATACAAGCTCTTCTTCAGTTTGCACACTATTTTATTCTTTCATGTGACCTCATATTCATGTGGCTACTCTAAATATAAGTCATCCTCCAAATCATCATGAAGGAACATATTCTTCATATCCAGTTACTCTAAATGCAAGTCTTCCATTACCACTTTCCCAAGAATAGTCCTAATAGAAGTCATTTTTACCATTGGGAAAAAAATATCATCAAAATCAATTCCCTTCTTCTATGCAAACCCCTTTACCACTAACTACGCCTTGTACCTTTTATTGATTCTTTAATTATATACACCCACTTGTTCTTTAATACTCTCTTACCTTTAGGTGGGATTATCAAATCCCAAGTCTAATTTTCCATGAGAGACTGATGCTCCTCATCCATTATTTGCTCCCACTTCTTCCTGGTATCTACCTGCATTGCTTCTTCAAAGCACTTTGGCTCTCCATTTTCAGTGAGTAATAAATAATTAAGAGATGAATAAAAATGTTTAGGTTTTCATCTTAACCTAGAATACCTTTTCACCATAGGAGTTTGGGGTTCTTGTGGAGTAGGTGCTTGAAATGGTTGTTTGGACACTTTATCATCTGCAATGTCATATGGTACTATGTACTCTTTTTTAAAATCCTCTTTTTGATCTTATAACTGCTATTTATATATGACTTTTTTCATTAAAGACAACATCCCTAGACCTAAAATTTTCTTGTCCTTAAGACTCTAAATCCAGAAACCAAAGTCATCCTCACAATAAACAATAAAGTGCATTTTTCAGACATAGCCTCTAGCTTGGTCCTATCATCCTTATCAATATGAATGAAAGTTTCACAACCAAATATTCTAATAAATGAATAATCCTCCTTACCAGACCAAGCTTCTTCAAGTATGTCTCTATCTAAAGCAGATGAAGGACCTCTATTTATCAGATATACTATCATGTTTACTGCTTCCACCCAAAACTATAGAGGCAGTCCTACATGCAACCTCATGCTCCTAACACGCTCCATGATAGTCATGTTCATCCGTTTTGACACTTTATTCTGTTATGGAGTTCATGAAACCATCCTCTATCTATGAATTCCATTTTTGGAACAATAATCAAAAAAGTCATTGTTGTAATATTCCCCACCATTATCTGACCTGAGACATTTTAACTTAAGACTTGTTTTTTTCTCAACCAAGGCTTTCCATTTTTTAGATGTATCAAACACATTAGATTTTTTCCTAGTTCCATACACCTAAACTTTCCTAGTTGTATCATCAAAAAAAGTAACATAATAAGATGGCCCACTAATAGAAGATACCTAAGCCAGCCCTTATACATCTAAATGAACCAACTTCAACTTATTCTCCTTCCTTGTAGGTCCAACCTTGAGAAATTTTGCCCTTTTCTATTTTTCATACACACAGTCTTCATAGAAATATAAATCAGACCCTTTCAATCTAGGAAACTAATCCTTCAAAATTTGCATACCCTCTTAGCTCATGTGATCAAGCCTATTATGCCACAAAGTTGCATATGCATCTAAAGCAACTAAATTACAATAATTATCACCACTTGATAAATACAAGGCACTAACCTTCTTACCTCTTACTACCACAAGATCACCCTTGGTCACCTTCCAAGAATCTATTGTAAATGTCACCATATAACCTTCACTGCTTAATTATCTTATGAATACCAAATTATGTCTCAACTTAGGCACATGCCTGACATTCTTCAGTAGCCAAGTGTTCTCATTCGGCATCTTGATCTAAACACTTCCTTTTCCTAATATGTTATAATGCTCATCATCACCAAGGTAAACATGTTCAAAATCCCCTTGAACATAATCAATAAAATAATGTCTATATGGTGTAACATGAAAAGAAGCCCCTAAATCTAAAACCCAAGACACAACAATATTGTTAATGGAGAGAATTAATGCATCTTGACAAACATTACTTGTTACCACATTCAACTCTTTAGTATCTTCTTAATTTTTTTTCTTGTACCGAAGAGACAAATAATTCTTCTTTGCATGCCCAGTCTTTCCATAGTGCCAACATACCATCCTAGCCCTTGATTTTGACCTTCTAGGACCATTTGATTTTCCACTCTTTCCTTTTCCTCTTAACTTTTATCTCCCTCTACTCTTCACCACCAAAGCATCACCTAAATTAGAAGTCTCCCTAGAGCTTTTCCATCGCATTTTCTCACTAAGGATTATTGCTATGACATCCTCAAACTTCAACTTGGCATAATTAGATACCAAGTTGCTCACAACCATTACTAGGCTATTTCAACTCTCTAGTAAGGAACACAAAATAAGCAAATCCCTAACTTCATCATCAAAATCAAATTTTATAGAATTTAACATACTCACAACCATATTAAATTTATTTATATGATCAGCAACTGAACCATTTTCATACATCTTCATATTAAATAACTTTTTCATTAAAAATATTTTATTAGAATCAAAGGGTTTCTCATATAACTTCCCTAATGCATTCATGAGACCTTTTGTGGTCTTCTCCTGTGATATATTAAATGTGATTGAAGATGCAAGGCATAACCTAATGGCCCGAAGTGATTTCTTGTCAAACATCTCCCAAGCCTCATTTGTCATACTCACTTGTTGCTTTACTTTTCCTCCTAGTGGAACATAGAGGTCCTTTCGAGAGAGATAAGCCTCCATCTAAATCTTCCATAGACCAAAGTTATATCCATTTAAATTTTCAACCTTTGATCTGTGATCATCAATCATAGTTCCTACTTGAACTAATAACCCTTCTTATGATTCAACACTTCAACAAATACAACCTGAATCTCTGATACCAATTGTTACGAATAAATATAGAAATTGATGCAAAATAATTTCACAAAATTGAAATAATAGATATAAATAGAGATGCATAAAAAATAGAAATAAAATACACAACAAGAAGACCATATTTAACGTGGTTCACTCGATGTGGGCTACATCCACTAATAAATACTTGCTCAAATTTTATTACAAGCTACGAGAGTACAATCCACTCTCAATTTAGTCTTGTCAAAATTATAATGCACAAATATTATTTCGAGTTACGCTCAACAAACCTTCACACACTCTATTCTTCCTCATCAAACCCTTGTTCTCATGATGTATTACCTATGAAATATCCATCTCTACATAATACATCAACAAAGTGGTATTACAAAACAATGGGTACCAAAACCATGGGCCAAGTCAACCCCAAATGGTTTTCCATTAAAGGGGATCCAGAACCCCGTCAAGAATACATATAGAGTATACAATACATTTTGATTGTATAGTATTTGAAATACATTGTAATTTAGAAATAGGCTCCATAACGCAATAGTGTTTGTTGTTCTACATGGGCTGGCAACTTCTCCTCAATCTTAGAGATGAGTCCATCTATGTCAAGCATGTCACTACTATTCCTAGAATAACCTCTCCTAATGAAATACATCCACTCCTCCTTTGATTGTTGCACTGAAGTCCTAACCCCTCTAATGACATGTTTTGGAATTTCTTACCCATACCCCTTCAATGTATCAATGTTTATCATATTCCTCTCTTGGTCTAATAGAGCTTTTTTAAGGTTGTATATAGAATGGCTTGGGGTATGAGTAGGCTATTCAGGAATGCCATGCAACTACCATGACTAATCAGGAGGGTAACTAGGCTACAGAGGGGGTCGATGAGACTCATAATAGGTTTGATGATCTTGGTCATAAGGGGGCTCATCATAGGACTAGGGAGGGGCAATATTATGATGGATTAGCTACTTTTAGGGAGGATTAGGGTAGTACTCCTGTATGTATGATTGATATTGGTCCTCATACTACTGGTGAGTCTCTGTATATGGCTAGTGATGCTCATCATAAGGTTGATACAGATCATGATACGGTTGATAGGTGTCATGAGGATCATAACAAGATGTATATGGATCATCTTGAAACTATTAATGAGCAGAGGAAAGATAGTATCTTTCTTTATAGGCTGTCATAGCCTAGAAAACATGAAGATAACTAAAACCATGAATAAGAGTATGCATCTTACCTTGAGATAAGGACCAAAGAATACTTGAAATTACTTTTGAAGATGAATGTCTTATAAACTTGTACTCCAATAGTTAAAATTGGATCCCACCAAGCATGCCAGGAACTGTTGGAGGCCTAGGTTGCACCCTAGCTGAGCAGGGAATTGTTCAGGTCCTCTTACTAAAACCTAGTCCAATATGGAAATGACCCTAGGTTGTGGGTCACCTAATCTTAGGTCAGAGCTCTAGGATTTTTTATGAGGCTAGCTCCTCTAATGTATCACTTAGCTCATTTCCACTAAAACCTACTCATTATTGGGGTGAAAAGGGGGAGAAAGAAATTGAAAAGGAAACCCTAAGCTATTTTTGGTGATACACCTAGAATTATTATTCATCTACTCTTACTTGAACTTCTAAAAAACTAATCATTATTCATCTACTCTTATCAATTTTTGTTCAAGGCTTAGTGCCAAGGTGGACATAGAAGTTGATCGTAATGTATTTTTTGGTGGAGCCAACATACTTACTAGGTAGGTCGTTACCAGAGCCATGCATCAATGCATGCAATTGATGATGCCCTCTTGTAGTTTTGTTAGCTTTTTTCACTCTATGGTAGATGATGACTATACATGTGTGTCATGCAAGAAGACCAAAGTCAAACATCTTTTCTATATGTGTTATCTTTTTTGCTAAGTTTTTGGCAATCTTACTCCTTTTGATGTTTGGGTTTATGTATTCCATGCATGCATGCCTATTGGGTTTTTATTTCCTTACTTTTTTCAGATTTTTAAGGGGATTGATACCATGTTATTTTTAGTTCTCCCTTGACTTTTTTTTTGTTTGGATTTTTGTGGATCTTGGGTAAGGACCCGTGATCCCCTAATCTATCAAAAAATATATTAACTTTTTTAAATTATTATGGTAATGGAACATAGTATGCAATATATATTTCATATCGTAATAAGTTATAATTTATTGGCACAATATACTTATTTTATTATATATATATATAGTGCAATGACACTTGTTGATTCACATATGTGATTCATTTATCAATTCACGTGCCAAAGAGTATACCTAAACTTATATTTTGTTTCCATACAAATAAGGTAAAAAAACAATGTTAATTATATTTAAAAAATTATTTATATGATTTATATTCTTTTTACGAATTTTTAAGTTGTTATGCTCATGGAACATAGTATGTAATATATTTTTTAAAGTATAAGTAGTTATATATTATTGGCACAATCTATTTATAATAATCTATTATATGTATGTATGTATACATATACATATACATATACATATGCATCATGTTTTTTTAGTAGTGAATAGTCATTAATTCATGAATATTCTATTTTTAGGATTTTGGTTTTGGTGATTTTTTAGGGTCGACAGATGGGACCAAATCATCGAAATTTTAAGGATATATTTTTTTGGAATCGGCTCACCAACCCTTTGCAGTAATATATAAGATTACACTTAAATTATAGTAGACCCCCTAAGACACCAACCTAGGCAATAAGCAAAATCAAAATCAAAGGAGCACATAACCAAACGACAATAATGAAAGAATAAAATGAATGATAGTGTTGAATAACTAACCTTAGTCTGGCTATTCAGTTCTGCCATTTGGCTATGCCATTCAACTACGTTGTTTGGCTCTGCCATTTAGCATAGGCATTCAGCTAAGCCATTCAACTATGTCATTTAGTTGTGTTGTTTAACTATGCCATTTGGCTATGTCATTCAGCTATGTCATTCAACTTTCTCATTCATTTATGTCATTTGGTAGTGTTGTTTGATTGTACCATTCATCTATGTCATTTGGCTAGGTCATTCAATTGTGTCATTTATCTCAATCGATCGCTAGGTCATTTGATTATGTCATTCGATTAGGTTGTTTGAATGTGTCTTTCATCTATGTTGTTTGGCTATGTCATTCATAGTTTGGCCCTATTGTTTGGCTTGGCCATTTGTCTATGTCATTCGACTGTGCCATTTGGTTGTGTTGTTTGGCTCTATCATTTGGTTGTGTTGTTCAGCTTGAATGTTTAGTTTCATCTTTCGAATCTGTTGTTTGACTCAGGGGCTGTATGGGGAAAAACATCGATAGAAAAAAATTCTACCACATACAGATGATTTTTCATACCAATGAATCAAATTTCCCTAGATTCATTAAATATTTCTAATAGATTTTCCAGTAAGGCCTCTTAAAATGAACCTTGATATACATATATGTCTATACATATACTTATATATATATATATATATATATATATATATATATATATATATATATATATATATATACATACATACATATACATACATACATGTATACATACATACATGTGTATATATATATATATGGTGCAATGACACTTTATGATTCACACATCTGATCCATTTATCAATTTATATATGGTTTTCCAGTAGGACCTCTTAAAAAGAGCCTTGATATACATATATGTATATACATATACTTATATATACATACATACATACATACATATGTGTATGTATGTATGTATGTATATATGGTGCAATGACACTTGATGATTCACACATCTGATCCATTTATCAATTTATATATGGTTTTCCAATAGGGCCTCTTAAAATGAACCTTGATATACATATATATATATATATACATATATATATATATATATAAACCATAGGGCCTCTTAAAATGAACCTTGATATATATATATATATATATATATATATGGTGCAATGACACTTTATGATTCACACATCTGATCCATTTATCAATTCATGTGTCAAATGGTATACCTAGACTTAGAATTTCTTTCCATATGATTGAGATAGTAAAAATAATGTTAATTATATTAAATAAAAAAACTTTATGTATGATTTATGTTATTTTTACAATATTTTGTGAATAGTTTTTTTGTTAAGGTTAAAAGGGAGGATTTTTATGAACTAGGGTCTCCAAACCCTAGGAGAAGTATAAATAAAAAAGAAACAAAGGTTTACCTAAGACCATAAGAAAGACATAGTCAAAATGAACCTTGATATACATATATGTATATACATATACTTGTGTGTGTGTGTGTGTGTGTGTGTGTGTGTATACATATATATGTATATATATACATATATATATATATATATGTATGTATGTATATATATATATACATACATATATATATATATACATATATATATATGTATGTATGTATATATATACATACATATGTGTGTGTGTGTGTGTGTGTGTGTGTGTGTGTGTGTGTGTGTGTGTGTGTGTGTGTGTGTGTGGTGCAATGACACTTGATGATTCACACATCTAATCCATTTATCAATTCATGTGTCAAATGGTATACCTAGACTTATACTTTGTTTTCATATGATTGAGATAGTAAAAATAATGTTAATTATATTAAATAAAAGAAAAATTGTATGATTTATGTTCTTTTTACAATATTTTTTGAATAGTTTTTTTATTAAGGTTAAAAGGGAGGATTTTTATGAACTAGGGTCTCCAAACCCTAGGAGAAGTATAAATAAAAAAGTAACAAAGGCCTACCAAAGACCATAAGAAAGACATAGTCAAAATAAGGCTAGAAACAGCTAGAACACAACCCGAAAACAACATAGATACATCAATAGAATAACATAATAAAAAGCAAAATCCTAATCCACATCACAATTTCTCAAGATGTCCTCCTAACAACTTTTCATCTTTTTGAGATTAGAATCAATTTATAACAACAACTTGTATTTGTCTAGATGTTTCTGGTAATCACTACACTAAATCTGTTTGCCTTTTCCTTTGCCAGTGGTGTTTGTGTCAAATATCTCTCCCATGTGAGCTCTAAGGTTCTCAACATTTTGAGTCCCTTCATTCATGGCAGACTTGATGTAATTTACTAAGAAACTGATATTATTTTTGATCTTCTCATTCTCAAGCATGTCAACCCTAAATTGAAGACTCTGTATATGTTGGTTATCCTCCTTGAATGCATTAGTTTGATTTAATTTGTCATTCGTCTATTACAAAAAATCAACCTTCCCTTTGAGGTTAGTTAACTCCCTCATAAACCATCACATGATGGACTTTTAAAGGTCCAGTTCTTCAACTATCTTATCAGCATTTTCCTTACCTTTCAAAGAATTAACTAAATTATTAGAATTCTCATTTAACTCTTGATGTTGATTATTAGAGGAAGTTTTACCTTTATCCTTAGCATCATATCTAGTCTTCCTTTTACCAGCTTTAGGAAGCTTAGACTAAGGGGTCTTACTAATTCCAACCAGATTCTTTTATTGATTAATATCTTCAGTCCCAACCCTATTTTCTTCAAATAAGATAGAGTCATTCGTGGTCTGACCTATTTTACCCTTCTTATCTAGTGAATTTGTGAGCACATTAGGAGTCATGGATGCACTACTCAGATGATTTTTGATATTAACTTGAATCTTAGTAGATTTAACCTCTGAAGCTTTAGTTACTTTAACAGTTGGGCTCTTAGAAGGTTGGTCCTTGGTATTCTTGCGAACACTTCTAGGGTACTTGATCCAAACCTTATTAATATTCATAATGTCCACAAGTTTATCTTTAAAAAATTTCTTCTAAGGTTGAGAAATATTAGGATTCAGATGATTCATGCTCTTGAAGTATTTATGAATTAAAAATATAACTCTTTCATGTCTGGGAACATGGTACTTTTCATTTTTGTATTTCAAAATAGAAGCTTCTAAAGAGTAAAAAATGTATAAGGGTAGGATCAATAGAACAACATGCCTAAAATAGTTTAGAAAAATTAAAAGGGACCAGATGACAACATTATACCTACCTTCAAGTGTGATGGATTGCATCAAATGAAAGCCAACTTCTCCAAATGGCCTAGGTAGAGATTCATGATCAAAGCCATTGTGCAGAGTCTCCTAGGTTTCCCCTTCCTCCATAAATACCTCCTCTATTTTATAATCTCTAGCAAATTTGAAGATTTTTATTTCCTCTATTACCAAACCTATTACATGAGTGATCATCTACTCTATGATTTCTAATGTGACCCCATTAATGTTAATTATTCTATATTTTTAATCGCTAGTAAAGAGAGTCAAAATATGCTTGTCATGCCCTTCTATGTTTTCCATGAAACTTGCAAAACCCCCAACTTGAAAGGCCTCCAAAATTATTTAATTATTCTTTAATTATTTAGGAGATTTGGGTTCAATCCTATTTGTTAACCCCATAATGATCATAAATAATCTTGAAAAGGGGAGAATAAGTCTTGTTATCACATAGATTTTGCACCTATTCCTTGATGTAGTAGCTCATTGTGCAAAAAACGGAACACCTCCAAGATATAGGATGTTGGTGAATTGAGGTGAATCTTTGGAGAAGGCCAAATTCTTTTCACTAAATTTGATGCAATTGATAAAATATTAATTTTATATAAATCTCACTCTTTTAGTGTTCTTGCTCTTAAACTAGGGTTTTGGCTAGGGAAAAGAGTTTGAGAATGATTTTTTTAGAACAAAAAATGGTGATTGAACCAAATATTTTTATAGTAGATTTTAATGCTTGCTTGAATGAACACAATAGAATAGAAAATAGATTGAAATTTGTTTAAGCACAAACTCATGGAAATGGGAAATTAGAGGCAATATTTTGTTATTTTTTATAGAAGGGACAAGGTTCTTTTATTTTAATCAATCTTCTAGAAGGGTAGAGAATACCATAAATGAATTTTTTGTGATTAAAATAAGAATTAAAACCTCCAAAAATATTTAAATAACTTACATACATAGGGATTTCTCAGATGAGAAAGGCAAATATTCAATTATTTTTCATTCTCCAAGTTATAACTTGTAGAAAATACGTTCAAAATGTAGAATAATATTAGTAATAGCAAAAAGATAGATTGGGCTATAGGGCCTTGCCCATATTTATACAAAAGATCTCATAAATGAGATGTAGTTATCAAAAACTCCAATGCCCAGTAGAAGAATCATGTAAATCTGGAACTTCATGTAAAAAGAGGCATGATCTTCAGCTTGTGGCATCCTTGGCTTGGTAAAATGGTTTGGAAGAGAGCATGCAAGAGATGGGCTTGATCTTAAACTTGTTGTGGTATGGATAGACTTGATAAAACTTCATGAAATACCTTTATTTCTCATTCATGCAACTACAAGTGGCTCTTCATGCAAATGGGGTGCCAAAATGAAACACATTCATTGAACAAAAGATAACTAAGAAATAGCTTAAGTTAATTTTTTGCAAAACCCTAAGTTGAAATTTCCAAGTGAGACTTTTACAACTTGCAAGTCATACCACTTTATCAAAAATGTAATTGCAACTTCATATATGTGATGTTACAACTTAAGCAATTAAAACTTGTCAAAATGAAAAGTGTAATTTGCAAGTCTACTTTTTACAATTTCCAACTTGTGAAAATAGAAAGTGTAAAATACCCATGGCTCTTTCTCGAAAAGAGTTGTCAAAAGAATAGTTGAAATTTACAAGACAAGTTTTTGTAACTTTACAATGTCTTTATAATAATGCAAATGCAATATATGAAAATGTTTTAACATAAATAATTAATCAATTTCCAATACTTCTTCTGCCTCTTTATCTTTTTCATCCTTTAGTTTTTGGACATATACATCAAAAGCCTTGAATATCTCTTGGATTTTGTCCTCATCTGGTCTAAAGGAGTCAAGGTTGGTGATCTCACATTCTATAAATGTATCAAAAATTTCTCTTTTTAGAGCTCTGTATATTTGAATCTCTTTACCAATCTAATCCAACATGTTTTGATACCTGATGTAGTGGTGGATAGATTTCAAGGTAAAGACGGTGTCTCATGTAGATTCCTTTTTAACCACTTGAATTTATTAAGTACTTCCTCTGCTAAAAGGATATTGTATTCATAATCTATTGGCCTATATGATAATTTATTTAACAAATATTCCATGTCATACAACATGTCAATTGCCTTGCCATGGGCAACCTTGGCCTTGTGGGTAGTCTCTGTGAGTACTTTTATCTAGAATTCAGCTGCTCTATGTAATTCCTCTTGCTCTCCATCATCTTTTAGTATTTATTTAGCAAGGAGGATGTCCATATCAATAGAGTCCACAACTATCAATTTTTGGATAATAAAGACTCAAGGTTTGTATGTCTCCCTCATAATTATTCACTAAGCCTCTTAGCATGATCATTCTTTCTCTCAAAACTTCATAATGATCCTTTATCATATCAATAATTTTGTTGCCTTTGGATATGAGTTCCTCTAACCATTCCTTGGTATCCCTTCTCATGCTCATAATTTCAGTCACTGCATCAAGTGTTGCATGATCTGTGATCTAGGTGATTAGATGTGTTAATTCAGGTTGTGTTGATGGACCAATGGGCTCTAAGAATGCATTCAATGTAGCCGTAAGTTATTTAACCTTATTTTTCAACTCATCCTTAGTGACCTTGTCATTATCCATTTTTTCAAAGAGAGAGTTGATGTTGAATTGAACATCATGTTTCAACCCCTCCCTCATGGGACATCCAAGGTGAACTTTTGATATCTGATAATTCCCCCACCACTAGATCTTCTTTCTAATTATATGGTGGGGGAACTATAATCTCCACATATCTTTCCCCTGCTGAGTCACACAATATTCTTGAGAAGGTTTGGGGGGTAGTCTTGGATTTCTTTTGTGCATCTTAAAGACCAAAATCTAATGTACTAGGAGAAATCATTTGCTTGCATTTCCTCCCCACTATTTGTGATAACCAAGTAGGTGTATAATCATGTTATATAGACACTGTCACTTGAGAATCTACAATTGAATCTATTACACTAATAGGCATGATGACAAGTGGTGAATCCTAAACTAATATAACCACTGATTGTTTGGCAGATATCCATGTAATTTCATCTCCATATATGGGTTGAAGGTCCACATTTGCATCAAGGACCTATTTTTCACCTATCTCCATTGAAGGGGTTTGGGTAACTATGGAAGTGGAAGAGGTAAGTGCAATGGGAATAGATGTGTCTACTAGGGGTGTAGGAGATGGAAGTGCTAGTAATGGGGGAGTAGACATAGGGATTCAAAACTTGGGGACTGGTGGAAGTGTGGAGGCCAAAACACCAAATGAATCAATTAGAGTGGTAGGGACACTCAGGGGTGCGGTAAGGTAGGGAAGATGAAAGGGGATGAAGATAAGGTAATACTTATCCCAAGAATTGGGATGACCAGTAGAACTAAAGTCAAAATGACTGAGTCTATAGCTATATGATATTGAGTTGTGTTAGAAATCAATGGGGATGGAATGGAAGGAATTGTAAATGGAACGAAAGGAGGGAGTGAAATTATGGGAAGGGAAAGTGGAGTAGAAACTTGAGTATCCACTAAAGGGGGACCCTAAGTGTCCACTTGACTTATTATTACTATTGGCACTGGACTTATTGTTATGGGTAAAGTGGTGGGAGTGGCGGATGAGGTCACTTTGGGTGTAGGAGGAGTGGAGATAGGAGGTGAAAGTGTTAGAGGTACAGGAACAATAGAGATAGTTGTAAGATAAACTATAAAAATAATTATCACTATGATTGATATAGGGGTTGAAGATGTAGATTTTTCAACTGTAGTTGTGTCCTCATACAAGATTATTATTATTTGATCTGTTGTTGATTCATCTTTTCTAGATTGCCCCTTCTTGGCCTTAGATTTATTCTTTTTCTTATGAGAGATCACTGGCCTCTCTGATTGTTCTCCTGTTGTGCCATTGGGACACTCTACCAATAGAGGAATTCCTTTTTCCTGGAGCTTTAATAGTTTATTTGTGATACTCACTATATCTTTGGTCACTTAGACCCCTTTGCTCTTGAGCCAATTGAATGTTTTATTGATCACATGTGTAGTTTTATCTATCAAAGAAAAAGATTTGATAACTGACCACCTTACTGCTGGAAGGGGTTGAGTAACAATCTACATTTAGTATTTCTTGTCCACTAGGGACTCAATATCGACCAAGTCCTTGAGGACTAGTTCTAAATCAAAAGTTTTGACTTGATCCAAGGTCATTCTAGAGTGGTCATGCAATCTAACCTCTTCTTCATCATCTAAATCCTCCCAATAATCTTCAAAGTATGGAACATGGGAATATGTGGAAATTCCCAATATGTTGGTGATGTTACCATGAACATCATAGTATGGCCTTGCCTTCAAATCCCTCAGTGTCATCTATGTCATTTTTACATCAGAACATTTGGCTTTGAGTAGGGAGGGGCATGTGTATCTGCCAATACTAATTAGGAAGTGAATTCTTGATTTTTGTTTACTAGATAGTAGCTTTGTGGGTCTCCACAAGTTATCTTACTAGTTCCATTAATGCCCACTTATCACTAATATATATTGGGAGTGTATAAGTGCAACCACT
This sequence comes from Torreya grandis, assembly GCA_037957365.1. Taxonomy (NCBI): domain Eukaryota; kingdom Viridiplantae; phylum Streptophyta; class Pinopsida; order Cupressales; family Taxaceae; genus Torreya; species Torreya grandis. The sequence goes on along the minus strand of JARHVA010000121.1, from coordinate 5,732,157 downwards.
AAATTCACATACCCTAATATAGGAATAGGTGGGAAACAGAATGAAGTAGGAACCCCAACAGGTGATTTCTATAATTATTGCATCAAAAAAATTATTTCTTTCAAGTTCTCTATCAAACATTATTATGATGCAATAGATAAATGCATCATTGACCATCCTAAAGTGTTGTTTTTTGGCCTCCAAAGTGAGGTAATAATAATAGATATACACTTTGTTTCACCGGCTATAGTGTTGAGGCTTGGGAAAGCTCATCCTTTGGCTAATATGTATACAAGGTAGAAAGTCATGTATAAATTCTCTGTTGTTTCATGTCCATAAACCATTTATGGAGGGAGTCACTAATGAGTTAGGCCTAATGGATATATTGTTTATTTTCATGAATAACCCAAATATATCGGTACATCCACTCCTAGAAACTCTAGGCATCAAGACTACTAGTGATCATGTGTAGTAATATTATTATGTCTCCAACCTCATCCTTGAAATTGATTCTTGCCAGTGTCTTTAGCAATTTGGTAGAGGCAGCCTTTGGGGACTTAAGCCATTGTTTGTTTATTATTCTCTAGCATCCCAAGTCATGGTTTTGAAAGATTTGTTGGGATGTTTATGGTGTTTTGAAAAAATAACTCTCAAACTATGGGATTATAAACACCAAATCAATGAAATCCGGGTCTAGATTTAAAACCCTTTCCCCTTTATCATTTAGGACCTCTCTTTTATTAGCATCATAGTGTTTTACTAGTGTTAGCACTAGCTTGGGGATTTGCACCATCAAAGGGAAAGTTGTTCGTTATGACAATTCAGAGTCATAAATACTCTAGATCCAGTCATTTTTGAACTATATGTTTATCCAAGTCCAAAAGTCCCCTAGGTCAATGTGACCTAGGTCTGTATCTATTATTTCAATGATATTGGACTCCAAATTGAGAGTTAACCTAGGGCCTTTCAACTTGAACTTCATCTCCTTCATAGACATGAATTATGGAGAGAATGCTTAGTGAAAACCAACTACAAAAGCTGGTAAGATTTGTAGGTGCTTGAAGGAGGGAGAATCTCTAGCAGAGATTGGAGTTGCTTTGAGAAGGTGGAAAGTCTGGCAAAAATTACAATTTTTTTGAGCAGATGAAAATTTTGGTAGAACCTTAAGGTGCTTGAAATAATAGAATGTTTGTGGGGTTGGGAATGTTCTGAGCAATAGGAATGTCTGATAGAACTTAGAACTATTTTGAGCAGGTTGAAATCTCATAGAACTAGGAGCTATTTTTAGCAGGTTAAAATCTCATGGAGATGGGAGGTGCTAAATACAGGTCAAAATCTCATGGGAATGAGAAGAATATCATATGGAATATTCTCTGGTTATGTGAATATAGGAGGGTATATTTGCCTAGTTGTGATTGGGAAAAAACCTAAGTTTGAAAGTGAAAGTTTTGGGAAAATTCCTAGGATCTGTAACTGATAAAACTTAAAAAATAAAACCTAGGATTTTTACAGCTTGGAAAACTTGAAAAACACAACCTATATAGACCTTATATTGACCACAAGATTAAAACCCTAAGAAATTTAAACAACACTTTAAGTAATGAAAAACCCAAATAAATTACAATCAAATATTTTTAGGTATGAAGGAAACTCAAATGCTTTGATTGTGGGAAAAATATAGATCAAGGAAATGCATGGGATTTAAAAGAATACCATGCAGTGGTCAAATGTCATCGTTGCATATCTTAATGTCATTATTTGGTTCATGGATTTGAGGTCATTGTTCATAATCTAAGGTGGGAGCTCAAAATGCAATTAGTAGTTTTTAACAATAAATAAAAAATCCTTATTTTTCATGTTTATATAGACCCCCCTCTACAATTAATGCTTCAATGGAGGTAGTTAGCAAAACCTCAAAACCTTCGAGCAATTTTTCAATTTTATAATTTTGTAAATTGCATGTTGACATTTGGATTATGTGGGGAAAAGTAGGTTGACTGCTTTGGAAATGGGAAGGTAGAACCCAGACTATAATTTACACTTTTGAAAAATTAAAAGCCGCATTTAGAGTTATGGATTCTGTAGGCTTAGTTGTTGGTGAATTAGTATTGGGATTGTAATTTACAATTTACAAAATTGTAAATTGCCCTTCGATTTTTGGATTCTAGATAGGGTGGTTTAAAATAAGTGAAACTCTATTTGTAATTTGTAATTTTTTAAATTGCAAATTATAGTCCAAGTTTTGGTTTTGTGCAGTGTTTGGTATAGGATCTAGAACTCTAATTTCAATTTGCAATTTTATAAAATTACAATATACAAGTGGGTTCCTAGATTCCATTGGTTAGTGCATTCGAGATCTAGAGCTCAGGCTATAATTTATAATTTTGCAAATTATAAATTGCAAATTGTAGTCAATTCTTCAGATTCTATCGGTTAATGTATTGTGGGATCCAAAGCTCAAGAAGCAATTTATAATTTTACATATTACAAATTACTGATAGAGTTTTGGATTCCACAATACAAAGGAAATGTGTGATTTGGGTCATTTCAAGGCATTTTTTTCCAAAAAAAGAGGGGGTCTCCCAACTCCAATAGGTCAAAAATGTGATAAACCCTAGCGTTGTCTTTTTGTTGCCTTTGGTTATTGAAAACAAAATAAGAAGGAAAAAAATCAAATCTAAAAGCTTCTCTAAAAGTGTAAAAAGGAATGAAAGTAAATATAAAGGACTAAGACTATATGTTAGTCTAAGGTCCCAATGTCTCCTCAGCCTAGACTTAGGGAAGTTCCCCATTTCCTCAAATATTATACACATTAGAAAAAACTTCACCCTTTATCCTTTGGATGATGTACCTAAGATCTTAAGAATCCATCCAAGTAAAGTGACCCAATGAGGCCACGCCCCTATTTGAAAACCAATTCACTATCATGTTTCCTTCACAATAAATGTGTTAGATTAGAAGCTGTTGCTTGGAGTCTAGAATGGAGATTGTTTCATCTATCACTGGCTTTATAGTTCAACTAATAGCATTGTTCCTAAATAGACAATTCAATATATTAAGAAAATATCCCTCTTTTATGAGTAATTACACCCCCAATTTATGAGCTAATTTAAGTCCCCATAGAGTAGCAAGGGCTTCATCCCAATGATTGGAATTGACACCCATATCTCCAACATATGCTACTACAAAATTACCCTGATGGTCTCTTAGAATACCACCGCTTCTAGATGATCCTAGGTTCCCTTTGAAAGCTCCATCAAAATTGAGATTTAACCAACCCAAAGGGGGGTTTCCATTTAGTTCTTTTTCTAATCTCATGTTTAGGATCCATCTTACCATGACTAGAAATGTGAATTTGCCAGTTAAGAGCTAAAATTTGTTCAAATTGAAGTAGACTTTTACCTTTATTATTAAGCCCAATGTTGTAGATCTTCAGGATGGCCTCAAAGATCCTTTTGGATAGCACTTTGTTGATACATTTCTTTTCTCTAAAAATCCTATTATTGTACTCTCCCCAAATTCCCTAAATGATATGAGGCAAAGAGAGCTTCCATATTTTTTGAGAAGAACATTTTAAAAGGGACACTCCCATGACTGTCATACTTCTAAAAGTGTGCCTACATGGACCTGAACTACATTCAATTCAAGATGAATATAGTTATAAATATCCTAAGAGTAAAGACAATCCACAAGTAGATGGAAGACTAATTCATTATCTTTTTCACAAAGAACGCATTTGTTGATCAAAATGCAACCTCTTTTTTTTAGATTATCCATAGTTAGAATTTTGTTTTAGACTATTATCCAAAGGAAAAAATTAATTTTGGGAATCAAACATTTATCCCATAATATATCCCACTTAAAATTAAAACCAAGATTCTGTTCCAATAATGAGTAACCCAATTTTACTTGGTAATGACCATTGAAAGACTCCTTCCAAACAAGCTAATCTTCTCTATTACTGAGAGGTAAATGGAATTTTCTCAGTAAATTGCTCAAGTTAGATAACCTCAAAGTGTCTTCCTGATTTATGTTATGTAAAATCAAAATTTTCTATATTTTCACACCTTCAACCACCTACCAATAATTATGGACCTTATAACCATACTTATTCTTAATATCCTCTTGAAAGTGCTACCAAATATCAATTTGACTAAGGGGATGATCAATGACCTATGTATCTTTCCAAAAATACAACTTCTAACCATTAGCAATCTACCATTTAGAACCTATGAAAATAATGTTTTTACTCGAAATCAAAAAATTCCATAAGTGTAAGCCCCTTATATATTAATTTTTAACAAATATGCACATTGGATCACAACCTTCTAAGTATTTAAAACTCATTATTTTAGCCCAAGTGGTGTTTATATTAACAAATCTCCAAACAAATTTTGAAATAAGCATTTTATTAATTAGCCGAAGGTTCCTAAGACCAAGACCGCCATATTTTTTGAGAGCACAAACTTTGTTCTAGGTGACAAGATGGAATCTATTTCTCTCTTCAGTTTTAGACCAAAGGAAATTTTGTTGTATTTTTATCAGCTTATCTTCAATGCTCTTAGGAAGGTTAAAAAGAGAAAGGAAATACATGGGGAGAATTTGGAAGGCACTCTTGATAAGCAAAATTTTGTCTGCTTGTGATAACAACTTACCTTTCCAACCTATAAGCTTTTTTTAAAATCTCTCAATTAGTGGATTCCACTTAGATAATGTGAGATGATTACTGAAAAGAGGCATGCCAAGGTAAGATGAAGGTAAAACTTTAATTTTACAACCTAGAAAAAGAACAATTCTAATTTGTCTAGAAATAAGAGTATTAAAAAAATAGATTGAGCTCTTATCAAAATTGACTTTCTAATTAGAATCCTATTCATACATAACTATAATTTTTTTTAGATATCTATCTTCTTGAAGAGAAGCCTCTGCCAGAAGAATGGTGTCATTTGCAAATTGTTGATGTGAGATAAGCTCTACAAAGCGAGTTGGTCGAAAGCCTTTCAGGTTTGTTGAATCAACCACTTGACATATGAATCTATTGAGAGACTTAGCCATAACGATGAATAAAAAAGGGGAGAGGGGATCCCCTTGTCTCACTCCTTTAGCACTTATGAAAAAACCTTGGGCAATGCCATTAACAAGCACCAAAAATATACAAGTGGAAATATAAGATCTGATGATTTTTTGAAATTTAGCTTGAAAGCCAAATTGAACCAACACTCTATCTAAAAATATCCAATCTAATATGTCATAAGCCTTAGTCATTTCCAACTTTAAGATAATTGAAGGACTATTACTCTTGTCCATAGATCGAATAGATTCATGAACAACAATAACACCATCTTGAATTTATCTGTCAGGAACAAAGCTACCTTGTTGAGACTAAATAATATTTTTCATGGTTGGCTGCAAACTCAAACATATCATCTTAGTGATGATTTTATAAATGGAGTTACATAAACTGATAGGACACAAATCATAAAAATTCATTGCCCCTTCCTACTTAAGGATTAAAACTAAAAAGTTGTCATTAAATTCTTTTAACAATTATGCTAAAGCAAAAAATTCATTGATAGCTGCAACCACATCATTTCCTATGATGTCTCAAAACTTTTGGAAAAAACAATTGGACCATCCAAGATAGGGGCTTTATCAGGATTCATTTTGGAAAGAACAAATTTGAGATCTTCATTTGAAGTGGTAACTATAAGAGCTATATCATCCTCCTACTTTATGAATTTGGAAATCACAAGTAAGAATTCTTGCTCAAATTCTTATATTTGTCTTAAAATCATTTTTTAATAAGTTTTGAAAAACTTAACACTTTCCTAATTAATGTAATTAAAATCAGGTGTGATATGCCCTTCACTATTGATGATTTTCTTGATGAAATTATGTTTTTTGTGTTTTAAAGTAGACATGAAAAAATTGAGTGTTTGTATCCCCTTCCTTGAACCAAATATTTATGGATTTTTATCTCGAAAGCATTGCTTCCCTATCAGTAATGGTATGATATTTGCATATGAGCTATCTTTCCTTTTTCTACTTTTTAATATCAAACCCATTATTTTCAATTTTTGATATTTCAAAATTTAAAGCTTTATTTTGAAGAATATTGCTAAAAACTTGTTTATTCCACTGTTTTATTTTGATTTTCACATTTTTTAGTTTTTTAGCTAGCTTGAACATAGTTGAACCATTAACATTAAGGGACCACCATTCTAAGATCTGATCATGAATGTCTATATGTGAGAACCACACGCATTCCATCCTAGAAGGATACATGTTTACCTTATTAGCTCGATTGACAATACTCAACTCAAGGGGGTTATGATCTAAACCAATCTAAGGGAGTGAATATAAAGACAAATCCTTGATCATTAACCAATCCACAAAAATAAAAATTCTATCCAACATGTATTATATAAGATTATTTAAGAATATCCTATTACTCCATGTGAATTTAGGTCCTCTTAACTCCATGTCTATCAAACCTGTATCTGAAATGAGGGATGAGAAATCTTCCATGTTGTCTAAAAATGCTAGGTTACCTCCTTTTTTATCTTCTAGGTGTAAGGGAGAGTTAAAATCTCCATCCATGATCCAAGGGAAATCTTTGCAATTATTCCTAAAAGTTATAATATCTTCCCAACGTTTTCTATAAGCTAATGTACAATTAGGAACATATATGTTTAAGAAGATCTATTGTTTTTTGTCTGTCACATCTGTGAAGAGTACTGCCACATGATGCTAAGATTTGAGAATAGCTTCCCCTATTAAGAATTTAGTGTCCCAAAAAGTGATAAGACCTCTAAAAGCCCCTGAAGCACTAAAACATGCAGTTCCAGCTTCACTCTAATAAGTTTTCTTATGATTCATAAAAAATTATCCTCTAACTTGGATTATTTAATAGCTAAAATAATGGATTTATGTGTCCTTATAAAATCCATTAAAAAAAATTGATTTGAGGAACTATACATTCCTCTAATGTTCCATGAATTAAGCAACATGATTAACTAATAGAAGAGTTACCTCCATTGAATTGTAAGATTTTTTAAGCCAATTTGTAATATCTTCCTACGTAATTTTTTTGAAAATTAATTTTTTTAAAGGATTTTCCATCTTTGGGGGGCATCTTATATGTAGGACCTTTGATTCCCCTCTTAGTAGTCATCGTAAAAGTAAACTTTGATTTGGTGTTGTTATTGGGCATGGCTAGAATCTATTATGTATCCTTAATTTCCTCTTGAGGATTTTTAGTAAAAAAATTCAATTGGATGGTTGAGCATATCTGACATATCTAAATTTTTTGATCCACTCTTATTACTTACCTAAATTTGCATATCTTCTAGTTGTGCTAGGACATCAAACTTATAAGGAGACTGAGGAATGACCAACTCTGGATTATTTAAATAATTATTATCAATCTGACTAATAGTGGCATCCTTCTCCATACCTAAATTATGCTAGTGATCTTGACTGGGCATCGGTTTGGACTTGTGTGGTTATAAATTATTCAAAGGGCAAGCCTTTTCCTACACTACTTTATCGCTGATTTTTAATGTCAACTTGTCTAAAATGTTATTTTCCCTAATATTTGAGCCTAATAACTCCTTTTTTCAAATATCTAAAACCTCTAGTTTATCTATTTATTTGAATGAAACCCCCCTTTCTTTTGCCAGGAAGGCTTTTTTTGCATCGATTTAGATGAAAAGGTACACACTTTTGAAGAGTGACCCAATTTATGACACTTATCACATAAGATAGTAGATTTTTCAAATTTGATTTTCTAGTTTTTGATCACATAGGGAGTGTGAAGGAAGATTGAATAAGGAAGATATTGATTCACAAAGTTGTTAGCACATAATCTAGCATAGACCAATCTAGATCTATCTTTGGTGGTTGAATCAAAAGCTATCAAGTATCTGAACGTCTTGGCAATGTTGATAAAGAGATCTTCCTCTTAGTATTTGATGGAGAGGCCAGGGAAACACACCCAAATCAACATAAGGTTGATATGTTATATCTTAAGATCAAACCTTGGATGACATGTTTTTATAAAAAGTCCTGATTTGCCCAAAAACTAGGGTCCCCTACTAATATATTAACATAATCTTTAAAATTGTTGAATTTGATCATGAAAAAACTATTTACATTGCCAAAATGTCCATATGGCCTTTGCAGTTCCATTTTTCCCATGCTGTAAAAGTATTAATGTTGGGTTTGGCTCCCATAAACTTGCCCACCAAGGCTTATTCCATTCTGGATGAGGCTCGACTTATGAGAGACGGTGTAACTTGAATATGAATGTTTTTGCCATCTTTGATAGTCTTTAGAATTTTAACAGGAAAAATATCCTTCTTATCCATTGAACCAAGTAATTTTAAACTCCAAGATGACTTACCTATCACCTTTATGGGACTTTCCTTATTAGATCTGTTGGGGCCTCTTGGAAAGATTCCATTTGTGTCCTTGGTTCCTTAGAAGGGAATCAAATATGCTCACCCATATGATTCTACTCTCCCCATCATCTTTGGCATTGCCCTTCTCTTGTTGAGAGTTCATGTTCTATAAAAATAGGTAAGTATCTTAAAATAATGTTCATTTGTTTTGATTATTGACAACATAAATATAGCGGTCATTGACCAACATTTTCTATTCTTTAATGATAATGTAAATATCTTATCAAATAGATTCTTTTTTACAATGAAAAATAAGATTAATATAAAGTTGATGTTGTTTTAAACTTAGCATTTCATTTATTGATGGTTTAGCCTGTTCTTTCTTATAGGCCAAAAAAAATTAAATAACAATGAAAAAAATGACATTGCATTAGGTTGTTTAAAGAAAATCATTGACGTGGATACAGATTGGCAACAAAAAATGCAAGCATTTTGCAACTATTGATGATGCTTTAAAACATGAAAATATTTTTAGAATTGCATCAATCAATTAATCTATTAGTGATTGCCTTTTTTATGCATTTTAAGTCTTATAATAGTTCTGTTATACATCAAGAATGCTACGAACTGGGATCATTGACTATTTTATGGATTCTTTGAACAATGGGGATGCATAAGCAAGATAATCATATGCAAACCAATTACATCTAGATATATTATATGATTTGCATCAAATACATGATGTAAGCACATACTTTTGTCGAATGACAGTTTCTATAAATGAACTTATAAATCAAGGTGAGATTGGACTTTGGGGTGACAAATTTTGTATTCAGTGGTTATGAAAATGGTTGAACATCCATGTTTTTGTTTAATCTCTGACCCAAAAAAAATTATATTTCAACAAAGAAAGCTATATTTCTTTGTAGTCGATCTTATTTCATGACATAAACTCGAGATGCGAACATTTTGAACCATTTTTCTAAAAATATATATGCAACCACAACTCGATTTTCATATAAAGTTATCAAATATTTGTAAAAATTCTTTTTTGTATTGGAATGTTATTTTTCATGAATGCAAAGCATATGGCATGTACAAAATAAGCACTTTAGGCTCAAGTTATGGTGACAACTTGTTCAATGCTATTAGTTTGTTAGTTGAACATGAGTTTGATGGTCATGTTTTTAATCAATATATGGCTTAGTCTTTTTGTAATGAGATTGTTGTGGCGAATAGAAATGCAATGACTTCTTTAGGGCTTTATGAACAAGAGCTAAAAAAATTAGAGCCTTGAATAATTTTTTTACTAGAAAATGTATATTAAAAAAAATAGAATGCCATATCAAGAAAGTGGACTTGAAGGTAATTACTATTGTTATTCATGGCTTTCAAACATTCTACAATTCAACATTTGATTATGGTCAACAAGAAATAAAAATATTTCAAATATATTTTGCAATTATTCTAGTCCATAGAAAATGTAAAACATTATCTTCTTTGAGATAAATACATTTCATATTCATTACGAGCCATTACAAACAATTCACAGAGATCAAATTGCATATGAAATGTCAATGGATTTTTTGAGAGGGTTGTCAGGTGCCAATTATTTCAAAGGTCTTGAAACAAGAACAAGATCTTTTAGAATTACAAAATAATATGCAACAAAACCTTCTATTAGAGAAACGTTTAAGCCTACAAAGAGCCATCATATTTTGCCATGTTATTTTAAACAAAACATACATGACCAAAGAGATAAAACTATGCAACAAAAACATATAATGGAAACACTAAAAAAATAATAGCACACACAGGTGCTAAATTTTTTTGTAGTCAATGAAATTAATGATACACTACTAGAAAAATTAATACTTGACATGCACACAACATGATAACCGAAGTATCAAAATAATAAACAACTATCTAAAATTAATCAAAGGCATGCCTATTCATGTTTGTGTAGTTTGTAAACAACTACATTTCAAAAAGGATATCGTTCTAGTTGGGATTGACATTTTCAAAACATTTAAATGTGCTTATGCATATACAACATTAAAAAACTTAATTGGGTGAAAAATATGAAAACAATGCAAAAGATCTCTTTAAAATGAAAAAGTATAGACATTTGATGTTCTTTTCAACATTAGAATAAATGAAAAAAATGTTATTATAAATAAACTAATAGTTTTAGAATAAATATTGGTTTATTTGAGAATGCCATTGGCACAAATACAAGAACTTGGATATGAACATTCATAATATGGCCTTATATGAACAATTATAAATATTCCAATCAACTTTGATCAGATCCAAAAAACCATTGCCTACAGAAATGAATGACACAAAAATGATTGCAATCAAGATAAAATGCAAGCTAGAATAGAAAAATGCATATCTAATGGGAAATGTAAGGCCTGCATATGTCATAAAAGCATTATCATAACTTTGTCGAGCATCATTGTATAAGCAAGAAAACATTACTATTGATGGAACTTAGAAAACTAGCTTTAAGAGAAAAAAAAGAAACTATTATTACCGACATTGTGCCTGTTGAGAATGATGCATCTAACACATGAAAATGAATCAAAACCTATTACTGAATCTTTGGTGTATGTTTTTGCTGAAACATAATCGATACATGATCTACAAGATGAGATCACTAAAATTTCTCCATCAAAAGGATTCAAACCATTAGGTATATTTAAAGACAAATTCTCAAAGGAGATGAGCTTCCCAACTTTATTCTATGGTTTTAGTCATCCTCAAGATATGATAGATAAAATGTCATACTAAAATTATCAAAGTGGGAGATTTTTCACAAAGAAAATGACATTGCAACTCATAGAACTAACATATTTTTCAAAGCTATTAAAATCGTTATACATCAGGTATCATCTTGTACTTAGATATGCATATGTAAAGATGAATTAAAAGACAAAAATATCTATGTCAAAGATGTTCAAAACAAAGCTAGTATAGAAAAAATCCTAAAATTTCCAATAACTTATAGAGCTTTTCAAAGCATTCGAACATTACCCAACTATTTTGAAAAATCAAGAAATTTTATTTTTGCAATGAATAGGCAATTGGGCCAGCCAACATTTTTTACTACTATAATAAATGTTGAACATTATTGGGAGCCTTTGTGCCATGTATTGCAAAAATTGACTCCCACAACAAATAATAAACACAAAGAAACAATTGAAGAAGACAACATTGATATAATGATAAGAAAAAACCATGTTCTGTGTAGTCGCTACTTTAACCATAGATCTAATGCGTTCAAAAAATATTGTTACAAAAAGAACAATTATTTGGAAAGGTTTTGAATTATTTTTTTGTGACTAAATTTTAAAATAGGAAAAATGAGCATTTGCATTTCATACTCTATTTATAAGATACACCTGTATATGGAGATTTCTCCAATACTAAAATCAAAGATTTTGTAGGTAGATATATATCTTGTGATTCGATGTTGATTAAGAGTGTTTTGGATAAAATGCAAACACATCATAATATAAGAATATGCAAAAAATATATAAATTTTTATTGCAAATTCAATTTTCCATTGCCTCCAATGGCAAAAATAGAATATTAGAGCCATTGGATGAAATCAATGAGTTATACAAAGAGAATGCCACAATAATTTTATCTCAATTTGAGACAAAAAAGTATAGCAAAGAGACAACATTCTAGATTTTTTTTAAGAAGCAAACTTATCTAAAATAGAATACATACTCTCATTGAAATCTTGTATTTCATGGCCCATCATAATGCTAAAAAGACATTCATCAGATATTTGGGTAAATGCATTTACAAAAGAGATCTTAACATTATGGTATGTTAATATGGATGCACAATTCATTCTTGATGCATATAATGTTGCAACATATTATTGATCTTATATGATAAAGTTCAATCATAGACTAATGAATACATTTCAAAAAGTGCATGTTGAAACTGCTCCTAACAATAACAACAAACTACAAGCTAGAAAAAATTAGGAATACATTTCTCCAACACTAACAATTGTCTAGTCGTCAAGCCATTCACATTATATTGTCATTGCCTTTACATCATAGTTCAAGAAAAATAATTTTCATAAACACGTCACCAGAGACAAAAAAAACTTACATTTTGAAAATTCCAAAACTATTAGCACAAGATCCAAACACTTCAGAGGACGTAATATGTGCTTCTCCTATAGAAAAATATGTTGCAAGTCCAACACAGTTAGAACATATATGCTTGGCTGAATTTGTTGCATATTACCTGGATAAATGTGCAAATAATAAAAAATTAAAAAATCATACATCATTCGACATGTTAGATACAATATCTACATAGATCTTGAAAACCATTATAGAGAAAAAAATGATGTTTATACCTTATTATGACAATGAAGAGACACTGAAAAAGTTTCAACACATGGAGTAATGCATACCTTACTCATAAGAGACAAGTAATAAGAATTGAAACCATGTTTATTGCAAAGTCTATAACAAAGTGAGGCAATATTGAAACTACTACAAAGAATCTAGATATTTCTTTTGGCTCATTGTTTTCTGTTGTTGATGACATAAAAATAATCAAATCGAGAATAATATTGATAAATATGACATAGGTTGTGATTTGAATTGCATAAGAAATCACAAACTTGTCAACGATCAACAATCAAAAATGTTTCAAATAACCAAACATCCTTTTTTAATAGGCAGAGAAGAATACCTAAACTTGTGAAAGTAGTTGAATAAATAACAAGAAGTTATTGTCAAAGACATTGTAATTAGAAAAGTGCTAGATCCAAATAAGACAATCTATTTGTTCTTAACAAGAGGAGCAGGCACAATAAAAACATTTGCTATGAAACTGATATATGAAACTTTGACATGGATCTATAGCAAGGAACTTGAAAGTGATCATTTGAAAATAAAAGGTTTGATTATTACATACATTGGTAAAGCAACATATAGTGCAAATGGTCTAATTATACATTCTATTTTTCAACTTCCATATGCATCTACACGGATGATGCCATTAGATTTAAACACCTTGGATGCATTGAGAAAATGCTATCAATAATTATGTATGCTAGTTATTGATGAATATCTTTACTAGGAAGTTGAATGCTTTGCAATAGTGACAAAAGACTTCAATAGATAGTGCATACACCCACAAAGCCATTTGCAAACATTGACATTATATTCATCAGCAATTTTTACCAAATAGAGCCTATTCAATATAGGTGGGGTTTTCAACGGCCATTTTTACATGGAGAAACAACTCTATACACTTTTGGCTTGACAATGTAAAATGTTATCAGCTCCAACAAGTTGTTTAGCAAACTGATATTCAATTTATTTTCATCTTGAAATGCATAAGAACTTGTCAACAAACAATATCAGATATTGAATACTTGAATAACGCATGAGATAGATCTTTTCCTTTTGACCCAACATTTTCATACTTGTTTCACAAGAATGATGATGTTAAAAAATACAATGCCAAAATACTTGTGATTCTCAATTAACAGACTTATACATTGAATGTTGTTGATAAAAAAGTGAATTTTTGTGATGAAATCGTTAAAAATAATCAAAAGAATTACTTTCCTGACATAATTATTTTTAAATTGAACACATTGGTGGAATTGATTGGTGCAAACTATGATATACAAGATGGATTAATAAATGGGGTTGATGGAATTATCAAGCATTATACGCCTGGACAACTACACATAATTTAGATACAATTCAATGACATTAAAATTAGAGCATTACAATACAAAAAAAAAGGGCTTCTACAATCACTAGATTCCCAAAAATTAGACTCTAATAACAATAATTTCAAGGAAAATTTATATTAAGAAATTAATATCCACCATACATTAACAGTTTCTAATATAGATAGCATGTGCTCAAATAATACATAGGTCATAAGGCCTTACAATGGATGTATTGGCATTTCATCTTACTAGTGTCAAGTGCCATGGACTTGTCTATATTGCACTTTCTTGAGTAAAAAACAATAAATCATTGTATCTTGTGAATAAGTTAGAACCTAAGAACTTTGTGGTATTCAATAAAGTAAATGTTGAGATGCAAAGACTAAAAAATTCTACACAATGACTACCGCTTTTTACAAATGTCCCTAAAACATATAATAGTCTTATTGTTTCCTCATTGAATACACATAGTCTGTGATTGCATCCAGAATGCATAACACATGACTATGAACTTATGAATGTAAACATTCTATGTTTCCAAGAAATAAGAACTGTGCAAATAACAAATACTTCCATTCTTACAAAAAAATTCGATTATCACTTGTCAATGGACGTGCATGGGGTAATGTCATGCTTTAAAAAAAAAATTGCATTGAGAAACAACAAGGTGTTTGCTACACCAAACATGGAGACTATGACACATGATATATAACATTTAGATACATCGATACAAATAGTTAATATATACTTAGTCCCGAATGCCTCAATAAATAATGCATCAGTATTTATAGAAACTACAGCTACTGAATTGACACCTGATACCAATATCATATTTGTTGGTGATTTTAATATTGACATGCTTTAGCAAACAACATCTAGACAACAACTTTTAAACATGGTGAATATGCAAGGTTACTCTTTGATATCAAATATGCCGACAACACATGTAGGTACTTTAATAGATCACTTTTGGATAAATATAGATATCTAGAATACTCAATTTAGTATTTGTGATGCCTATTGGATAGACCATGCAAGTTGCCTTCAAATTACTATCTAACAATATAACAATAGACACTTTGTAGAGACATAAAACTTTTTCTTTACGTTGTGCAATGTCATTGACATAAGATAAGTATGATTGGAAGATAGAATTTGTGACTGCCAATAATCAATAGCAAATTAAAGGAGAGAGAAAAAAAATGTTTAAATAAAAGTGTTATATTTCACTTGCATTATGCATAACTCTATTGTCTTTGCACTTATATGCAATTGAAAGTTGTTTATGTAATTGAAAAAAACTTGTAAGAAACTGGATAATGATCCAAGCATGTGCATTATTCACGAAGCAGAAATGCTATAACAAAACATGCTATAATAGTAATACTTTATTTCTAGTCATCATGAGTTATTGTTTTTCCATGCTCATTACTCTTCTCTGTCATTATTTGTTAGTTAACAATGTCACAAATATAAGATCTTAAAGTTCTTGTCATAATCTATAGGTAAAATTAAATATGGAAATAAAGAAACAAAAATAATAATAAACAAAATAGACTACTTATGTTATGCATTATTTTTATGTCTTTTTTTTGCACTTGTAATCAAAAGATGTTTACGTATCTTAAAAAAAATGCATCCCAAAAAGTGAATATGGATCCAACCAGATACATTGAACACAAGGTAGAAATAACACAAAAGAAAATGCCAAAATGGTAATATTTTATTTCCAGTTGTGACAAGTTAGCTTTTCTTGTCACCAACAATTTTTTTCTTGCATTTTCTCTTTAACAATCTCAAAGTCCAAGATGTTGATAATGTTGTTGTAATACAATTAGAAAACTAGATATGGGAGCAAAAAAAAATATCAACCAACAAATAGAAACTAAGCAACAAAATATCGAGCAACAACATAAGTAGAATAATTTTTTCATTTGCCCAGCTTGCAGTGAGGCGCTATCATCCATAAAAAGTATATATATTTTTTTTTACACGCAACTTATAATTTGATTTGACTTTTTTAACTCAAACAAATAAAAAAATGTCATTATATGATAATAAAAAATATTTGCAGTCATAACTTCGATTTCAAAATTGTTGTTATAGTAAAAATGCAGGGCAAAACATACTAGTTTTAATTATTTATCTCTCAACAAAAGAATGACAATGTTTTTGAAGGCAACATATTGGTTATCTATAGTCCTAGTTTCATAAAGAATCCAAATTCACCATTGAATGCAAAAATAGTATATATAGACCTTGTTGACAAATTTGGTCAATTGACACTAATTGTCGATATCAAAAATAAATTAATTGACAAATTCTTATTGCACTTTTTGCCTAGTGCTAGTATCTACATCATATAATTTTCCATAAAAAATAGAAGTCAATATGAAAGAGGCGATGTTGAATGTTGTATTGTGCTAAACACAAAGTCAATTGTGGAAAACATTGTAATTATATGTAACAAATGCAAACTTATTCTAGATATCATGGTACATGATCTTATACAATTAGATAGTGCATATGTAATAGGTTTATTACTTTCTATCATAGTTGGGTATCAAAAACGATACAATCAATATGAGCTCCATCTCAAAGACGATGAAACTGAAGAAAACATGGCAACTGTAAGTGCTAATGTTAGAATTTTATACTTCTTGTTCTTCATCTTTTGAAATGTTATTTGCTTTGACTTAACATATACATATACATCTTCTTTTCTAAAATATCGACATTAAACAATTTCTTTGCAGCTTGTGATAAATGACAACTACAAACGTCTATATTCTCGCCTTTAAGAAATATTGCCAACAAAAAACATGCCAATAATGTTATTCATAAACACTATCAAGAATGACATTAAAGGTACTACCATGCTTCATTTAGGTCAGTCCACATTTCTAGATATATTAAATGACAAGTATACAAAAGCTCATTTATAAATTTTAACAAAAATGAATATTAAGGCCAGTATCTATCCTTGACTCATTTTTACTGAGAATAAAAAATATTATAAATAAATAATAGAATTTTAATACTTTCAAAATATGACAATTTCTAATTTTGAATTGCAAGTTAAAGGCCTATTGAAAGCAAAAGAAATTCATGTATAATTTTTCATCCATTTTGCAATAATTGCAAGATCATGATCATGGTTGGCACACCTTCAACAAACTATCGTGTATATTGCACAAATTGTCAATAGAATCAAATGTATTCATACCAACATTAATTATAGTGCATCATACAAACAGAGAATAGATAAATAGATTTCATCTTGAATCAAACACTCCTAAATGAAAAATGCCCAAAACTAATTAAAATTTCTTTCTATCAATATAATCAAGACATATCAGTGACTATATTTTTACTACGATGATTCCAACTACATGGTAGCTTCACACTTACTACAAACAACATCATCATATCTATCAGCAAGTACTGTCTACTTCTTTAGTTTTGGAAATATTTGATGAGATTGATTTTGTGGAAAAAAAGATAGCATAGACAAAAAAACAATGCAACAAGTTTAGTGCTCAAATTGATTGCAATATAGAAATTCATTATAGTTGACCAATAGGTTACCTGTTATATGTTTGTAGTGTTTCTTTTTTCTTTATTTTTTGCCACCTGGCCATGCTAATAAAAACTAATGCTCTCCTTGTTTTTCATTTCTCTCTAGATTGTTGACCAACTGAGTATATAGAACATCATGCATCTGACATTACAAACTATAGGATACATGATTAAAGGCACAACCTAAGTAAAGATGTTTGTAAATCTAAAAGTGATAAGAACACCAACTTTATGTATATTTTGTTACATCTGACTTGATCTTTGGTCTATAATTTTTATCGCAACTTGTCATGGTTTACAAACTTAGAAATAGCAGTTACTAGTGACAACCAGATGTTATTTGAAATAGAAATTTTATTAAATATAACTACTTCTATCAGCTTTCAAAATCTGTTCATGTGTTTTCTTTACAACTGTCATATATGATTGCTGATTTTTTTTATAGTTTATGCATGTTCTATTTTTTGGTTGCTTGGTTTTCTTTTTACCTTGAAACACGCTATGCAACTTGATCAAAACTATTGTTTTGTATCATCTGCTTCTATTTATTAAAAATTTCAATCACCTCATGCTTAGATAACTTATTTATTTCTTCTTTGATTGTCTCAATGCAATATACTTATGTTAGATTATAATGTACACTGTAACATTTTGTAATTCCAATGCTCTTTTACAAAATTTAATCAAACCATGTTCAAATTGTTTAAGCACTTTCTTAATTAATTAAGTTCTTATCTTTGAATTTGTTCTAATACAAAAGTTTCAATATTGTAAAAAACATTATATCCATAATCATGGAACTGTTTATTCTTTGACAATGTTTTGATTTAGTGTTTTTGGTGATCTTAACATTTTGTTATTGACCTTAAGCAGATGTTACATTGAGAAATCTTGTTTTTTGCAATTGACTACAACTTTTTTGTTCATTTATTACATAATTTTTCTTGTGATTGATTCAAATTTTAATAACATTCAGATAATATGCATCTATTACATTGAATTTTGTAATTGCATTTGAAATTTACTTGGAAACAACCAATCGTATCTGACTCTAGGAAAAAAAAATGACATACATGAGCGGGCTAGAGATTATTATCTAGGACAAAGCACTTAGAATACAAAGACTAAAATTGACTACACCAAAGAAATGACTCTAGACTTTTATGAACAACAGCATGTGAGCATGAAAGAGTTCAATATAAACTAATCTTCTTGTAAAAAAATATACTAACAAATAGCTACTTCCACCTTGAAAGGTTTAATTTATGCATTTTATATATCAAGGACACATAAAAAATTGTTTAAGATTAACAACAAACATTTAATTAATGTTATCATGTAAAATATAATAGAAAATGCTTAGTAACTTCATTTTGTATCTAGCTGCAAAAGAAGAAGAGAATAAATATTACGAAAATAATAATAATTTTGGAGAAAAGAAAACACTAGGCATTTTTAACTTTCTTAAGAACCGTATGTATTGTAACTCACAAAGATGTACTTTTAAATGGCTTCACATAATGTAGAGATAGCCAACACAATTCAAAACATTTATGGATTAGCATGCAACTATTAAGCAAAAATAATTATTTTTGTATGGATCTTAATGCATCATATCCCTTCTCACCATAACACTCATGCATCTAAGTGATTGCATAAGCAAACTTATATAAATATAATCATTCTTATTATCTTTGGAAATTTGTTCATGTGTCTTCATTGTAAGTAAATGCCATATATGACTGCATTGATTTTTTGTTATAGTTTATGCATATTTCTTTGTTGTTTGATTTTCTTTTTACCTTAGCCCATGCTATGGAACTTGATTGAAACTATTATTATGTATCTTTTGCTTTTGTTCAGTAAATTTTGCAAACAAATTATGCTCAAATAAATTTTTGATTTCTTCTTCCATTGTCTCAATCCAATATGCTTATGTTATATTATAATGTATAATGCATCATTTTGTAATTGCAATGCTCTTTTACAACATTTCATTACACCATTTTCAGATTGCTTAAGCACTTTTTTTAATTGATCAAGTTCTTGTATTTGAATTTGTTCTAGTACTGAGTTTGAAAACTGTGAAAAACATTATATCCATAATCATGCAACTATTTATTCTTTGATTATATGTTTTTAGTGGTCTTAACATTCTGTCATTGACCTTGAGCATATGCTACATTTAAAAAACTTGGTTTCTCAATTGACTAGGACTTTGTCATGCATTTATTCCACAAATATTCTTGCACTTGATTCAAATTTTAATAAATTTTAGATAATATGCATTTACCACATTTAAATTTGTACTTGCATTTGAATTAACTCTTTGCACCTCAAAAGGTTTAATTTATTCATTTTCTATATCAACAACACATGCAAAATTATTCAAGATCGATAACAAACATTTAATTAACATTATCATGTATAATACAATAGAATTCTCTCTCTTCTTTAAACCTTAGCAATTTCATTTTGTACCCAAGTGTAAAAGAAGAAGAGAACAAAGATTAAGAATAGAAGAATAATTTTGGAGAAAAATAGACATGAGACATTTTAAACTTTCTTAAAAACTATATGTATTGTAACTGATAATGATGTAGTTGTAAATGGCTTCAAATAATGTAGAAATAGCCAACACAATTCAAAACATCTATGGATTATCATATATCTATTGAATAAAAATAATTGTTTTCATATGAATCTGAATGCACCTTACCTATTCTTGTCACCATAAAGACCATGCATTTGGTTGATTGCTTAAGCTTTTTTACAGACTCAACTGCAACTACTCTGATGAATATTTTAAATTAATGTACCTTGCATGAATTTTCTTAGCTTTTAAATGTCGCTCCACCTTCCTCTTTATTCATAAATGTTTGACAGAAGAACATAAGGTGAAACATTTTTAAAATTTAAATGTAAAATATGTGTTGATATAAATCTTCATAGCCATATAATTTTGTGACATATGAAAGCATCAAGAAAACACATTTGCACAAGCGCATCGGCTATCATTGGAATTTTAATGAGAAATTTAAGAGTTTGGACAACATAGCCAACACATCCAAGAAATTCAATTATGCATACATAATGATCAATTTTAGGCATAATACAATAAGAGTCATGTTGATGCGGGTTTTATACACAATAAGACTGGTCCACGACATGAGTATGATCATTTGTAACTAAGGTGCGCATGATTCTAAAAGAAACCATAAAAATAGAGAAAATTAAAGCAAAGAAACAAAGTTTGTTGAAAATCCAAGCATAAAACATTTCAAGACTAATATTTAAGCTCAAGTGACCAATACTTATTGCAAGTTTTTGTGACACATGAAATAATCAAATATAGTTCAAGAGTTAAAAGAAATAAAACATAGTATAATCAAACATGCATAAATCAAAAGTTGTTTGATAGCTAGATTTATATTGCACTTTTAAAGGAGAATTCTGATAAGCATGGATCAGATTCTCAAATTAGCTATTGCTAAAAATGAAACATTGTATTCAAAAATAAATATCTCGTACATAATTTTAGGCACTAATGTACTATAATGATGAAATGTCCAAGCCATCCACATAATTGGAGAAAATTAGAAATTTGCACATCAAGATAAAATAAAGCATAAATTGTTTAAATTTTGAATTAATATTAATATCCAAAATATTCCCCCCCTTGTGATTGGGACATTACATGTATATATAACCTTGAGATGGGGAAGGTCTCATCTCTTCGAGCTTCACCTAAATTTTATAAGTATAAATAACGTTAAGTTTTGAATTTATGTAAGAATGCATGTTACAATGAGAACAGTAAAAAATAGATTTTTCAACTAAACATAAATTATGCATATATAATATTAGATGTGGTGGGTGAATATTTTGTTACTGATAGAAACGTAGTAAAATGGTTATTTCAGTCATAGTGTGATGAGATAGAATCTCTCCTCAAGTAAGGGAGGCTCCTTTCTTATTGCTAACTAACACAACAAGTAACTATTTACACTTATTTACAATATTCTTATCAAAGTGGGTGTTATCATATCATCTAATTCTCTTTTTTCAGAATTAATGTACACTTGCAATATAATGCTTACGAAGACTTTTGTTTCTTACAATGTAGTATCAAAATATGGAATTACTTGTTGGAGCAATAATAATTGATATTTAAATTAGTTATCCAAAAGAATAACTATAAAATTTCAGTGAATGTATCCTAAAACAATGGAAAAAAAATGTAGCCCAAAGTCTCCACCTTGTTTCCCAATAATGAATGTAAACCTAGTAACAATATTGCAACTCAAATACTTCAAAATCAGCTTCGTAGCACCTTTCAATTTATAGAAATTCACACCACAATTCAATCAATTACAGAAAAAAATGTAATGAAAAAGACATAAGAACATCTCCAATACACCACAATTTTATTTCAACTCAAATATTGAAAGTTCACTTGCTTTCTAATATATTGATTGATAAAAGATTTACAATTTGAATTCAAAGTTTCAATATTGCTTGTCAAATTTGGCAGCACTTCACTTCTATAGCAATTGGTGATCCTTTTACAAAGAGCATCCTCCTATTTATAGAGAAGAGTTATGAACAAAAATAGAAAATACATAAATGCATTGACTTATTCATTGACAGAGTCTTATTTGACTTAGGCCTATGTACTTTTCCTACGTGCAAATTACACCAAACAAAATTACATAAGAAAAGATACAAAAATAAACTAAGTGTCCTTAGACATAGGAATTTCTTCCTTTTTATTCTTTTCTAAAAATTCCTCATATCTCTTCAATGTAGCCTAGACCTCATTGTCATTTAGACCTGATGTACTCCAGGGGATAGCAAGAAACCTTGAAACAGAATCTTCTAGATTAACTGGCAAGTCTTTACTTTTGTCAAGGATTCTTTACAACTTATTCGCTATGACTTGAAATTCAACTAGTTTTTTGATGAAGTCGAGTGTGAACATTTTTGTCTCAATCTTTGCCTGAATCAAAGATGAGAACTCTTGAATTACTATCTCCACAAAAAGAATTTATTGGGAATTGTTTCTTACCTGAAAAGGAAGTTCTCCAATTTTATTTGTAATAACAGCTTATCATTGCACATATCCTTAGCCTCTTAGAGATCTTTAATTAGGTTATCGATAACTTCTCTTTTGTTATTCATTGCTTCCCTATACTTAATGAATATTTTCCTATTTGGAATGACCTTCTGTTCAACTAAAAGTTCTAGCTTGAATTTGTGTAATTGAGTCCATGTATCAATATCTTTCTAAATCAATTCCAAATTTTGAGTGAGTGTCTTAATTGTTTTCTAAATTTCTATTTTCACTTCACTTAGGTTCTTCAAAAATTCAATG
The DNA here is from genome assembly GCA_037957365.1 of Torreya grandis. Taxonomy (NCBI): domain Eukaryota; kingdom Viridiplantae; phylum Streptophyta; class Pinopsida; order Cupressales; family Taxaceae; genus Torreya; species Torreya grandis. Next base: position 5,709,095 of record JARHVA010000121.1, on the reverse strand, counting down.
ATAGAATGCAATTGTTGAGTACCTTGTGTTATCAATCTCTCAATCCAGGCATTGACTCCCTAACCTTGAGATCTAATTTTCTTAGCCTACTAAATTGTTTTTGCAGTGTTCTCATGCTCAACAGGTGCAATGGACTTAGAAGATTGTGTGATTGTTAGTAAAATAGAGGTTAGTTGTTTTACTTATATATTGAGTTGATCCTTAATTTTTTTATCCTTGTCATATCTCTCGATCAAGGATGCCATTATTGCTTGCAAATCTTCCTTTTCACTTTCATCAGTTTGCTTCTCAAGATTTGTTCATCCTAAAACATATTCAGACACTTGAGTATCTTTAATTTTTCTATCTTCAGGAGGCATTGCAACCTCAGCACACTTGTGTCTAGACTCAAAAATTACTCTTGACATGGTTTTAGATTTCTTTGTTATTTTGGGTTTTATTAGCACAAGTTGACCAAAATCAAATTCATCAGGAGACACAATGTGCTTCTTCCTTTTGGGGGTTTGAGACATGAGCCAAGGATGACAAGGAGATGAATCTTTAGGTCCAGAGGAAACCAATGATTGTGATGTTTGATGAGGAATAATTGGTTGTGAAGTAGGTGGGATGGAAAGTGAAATAGTGGAGGTACCTAGTAGTGGAGTTGACACCAATGGGATAGTGGTTATAATTGGTGGAGATTGGGTTAGGGTGACTGAAACTTTGGTTCTTTTTGACAAATTGGATACAGGAATAACAGGGACTTAGGTTGTCATTTTGGAGGAAGATATTGACATAAAGTTATCCATATCTTGTTGAGTGAAATATAGATTAGTTGAGGACCCCAACGACTTCGAAGGACTGGGTAAATTTGACAATGAATCAAAAACTTGATCCAATGTGCCTTGTGAATCAACTTGAAAGAGTGTGGTACTAGGAGGTGATGGTGGAGATGAAAGAATAACCTGAGAAAGAACATAATTAATTGGTTTAGTTGTATCTATAGGGGAATTATGGAAAATATTACCTATGAAACTATGTTTTGAGAAACCTCAACCAAAGGAACCTCTAATTGTGTAGTTTGTTGAATCACTGACTGAGACATTTGTGAAGTTATTAGTTGAGGTGGTGCCTCGCTTGCAACTGTGTTTTCCTCCTTATTTGTTTGAGCACTTTCCTTAGCACTAGTTTCTTTGTCTTTCCTCTTACCTTTACTCACAAATACAAACTTTGGTTTTTAAGTGGATGTAGAGGCCTCTTCTTGATTTTTTATCCTCAATTCCTCTCATGTCTTTGTGGTATCTTCATCATATTCTTCTTCTGACCTTGTCTTGAAAATTTTTAGTTTGATACCTTTGGATTCCAACCAAGCATTAGTTTTTACAAGAATGGGTTGGAATATCTCTCTAATAGATGTGCATTCCTTTACAAACCATTAGATTGGAGGGATAGGAGTGGAAGTAACTTGATTACCTTCATATGAAATATCTAATATATTTTCATTGTCAGAGAGATCAGCCAGAATGTTAGCCAATTTCAAATCCTCAATCTGATTGGCAGTGAGATAGCTGTAATCAAGTCTCCTTATATCTTCTTCAGTCTTGCATTCGACCCAAATGTCCTCAACCTTGTGCTCATGGGCATAATTGCCTTTCAACTTTTCCTTCATCATTCTATAATCAAATTTTTTCCTACCCTTATACTTTTTAAGGGTGACCCATTGCATTTTAGTTTCCATTGTCTTGGTTTTGGGAGTAGTTGACATGGTGTATCAGCCAATGCTTATCATAAACTTGAATCCTTTTTTATGTGCATCTAACTGCTTCTTATTTATGGTCATCATTTATCTACACATCTCCATCAAAACTAATTTATCACTTGGGCCCCTTGGTAGCATGTATGGTTTTTCCTCGAATCCTCCCACCCTGATGTAAGTAAAAGTTGAGAATTGAAGGAATATACAACTAATCTTATTCACTATTTCCCAAGCTTGATCTAGAACTCTTTCTTTTCCAATTCCTACTCAAAAATACAAATGAACTTATAAAAGAAAGCATCATTAACTCTTCTAAAATGTTTAATGCTTTCTTTGAGAGTCAGTTGTGGATAGTACTCATGAACATGAACCTTCTTCCTCTCACCAACATTGGTTAGTCCTGGAAAGATCCTCATATAGGTTACAACATACACTAGGTAAGAAGTCATATAAAACTTGAGGGAAGAATTTACTTTAGAAATTTGGTGGCATATAGCTTCATTGATCTGACTTCCCCAAAAAATTCTTTGCTTATCTTTCTTAATGATGAAGATATAATGATACATCCATTATTGAATTATATTTGATACAAGGAGACCTTTGACCCTGCTTAAGAGAGCGATTAAATCTCCTATCTCCATTAATTCACTTCGGTATAGATTTTTAGGCCATCTTGCAATTGAGTACCTTGGTGTCTTCAACCAATGTAAATTGATGTGCCTTTTGAATTTTTCAAAATTCCTATCATAATATTCTTGGACTAAGTTCATGCTAATATCAAAATATTCCTCAATGTCTGAGAGATGGAAAATTTTGTCAAAATACTCAGCATCTAATCGAATTATCACCTTCCCACTAACATCCTTAATCGATCTGGCTTCTTTATCAAAGTGGGCAACAACTGTTAAAACAAATTCTAGATCTTGTGCTAACACTGGAAATGCAGCTTGCCAGGTGTATTTCACTATATGATAATGGGTTGTATATGTGGAGCAATAGCATCCCTACCTAACCTTTGTAGGAACTCAACCATGTCAACATGACTGATCTCTGTATCTCCAATTTGATCTACATTAGAGTCTACTATAGATGTCAAAAACACACCCTAAAACTTATACTTCATTATTCTTTTAGCTACGGAACCTTCTGACATTGATTTAGTATCTACAAAAGAGAGTTTTAATTCCCTAGAATTAGCATTTTTCATCATATTTGGGAAAGGTGTAAGAGCAAAAAAAAATATGTGCTTCTACACAGGATATAAAATTAAATGTGTAATTCAGAGAATTTTCTCTGAATTGCACATGTTTTGAGGGCTTTGAGTGCAATTCAAAAAAAATTCTTCAAAGTACATCAAACTTGGATATGTTTAGGTTTAGGTCAGAGAAAATTCTCTGACCTACACCTTGCTTGGGTTTCATAATGTTGATGTAGGTCAGAGAAAATTCTCTGACCTATACCTTAATAATTGGCATAAGTCTTAGTGTAAATCAAAGAAAATTCTCCAACTTGCACCTTGTATCTCATTGGTGTAGGTCAGATAATTTTATCTGACTTGCACCAAGAGTTTTGGGTTCATGGTGCACCTCAGGGAAAATTTTCCAAAGTGCATCGAAGGATTGACTACATGCACTTCAAATAATTTTATTCGAGGTGCACGAGGGGGAAACATGATAAAGGGGTGCACCTCAGAGAAAATTCTCTGAAGTGCACCTCTTGGTAGGAAAAGTGCACATCCAATAATTTCTCAGAGGTGCACCCTCAGAAAAGTTTTGTGAAAATTGAATGGCTTCCACATGAAGGCTAGGTCATAAATTAGATATGCATAGGGCCGTGACAAAAAGGAAAGAAAACAAGGTTTTTGGAAAAAATGATTACATAGGTAATGAATAAATAAAAACCATAAGGTAAAGAAAAGAAAATAAAGAAATCTTAACAAGAAAAAGGTAAGAATAACTCACCTAGAAGCTAGAATAAGATAAATTATGCACGATCCGAAGGTAACAATGTGGAAACAACAAATTAGAAAGCAATCACGTGTGAAAATGATGGCTGGAAGAGTGCACATGGCCTTGAAAATGGTGAGGAGAAGAGTGAAAATCAATGGTAAAAATAAAAATTATGACAATGTAATATATATATATATAACAAGGTAATTAATATGTATTAATTACCATAGGAGTGATGGGCTCACGTGCAGGATCAGAGAAATTATTTGACCTTGCACATGCATGAGTGGAGAATTTCTTTGCTATTACATGTTGGGTGCAATTTGGAAAAAATTCTTTGAATTACACATGTAGTGGCAGATAAATTCTCCACCCTTGCACGTTAAGGTGTAGCCCGAAGAAAATTCTCTAGATTGCACCAAATTGAACTATGGTGTAGTTCAGAGAAAATTCTCTGGACTGCACATGTAGTTAAAAACTCCCTAAAAAAGCTAACTTTTTGAGGAAAATCAAATGCAAGACGATAGTAATTGGCCTTGTTTTGTGTGCTTAGAGTTCATGGGCTATGAAACGGACAAGTTTCATAAGGGTTATCCCATGAATTGAGCCTGCTAAATTCAAGGATAACAAGATGGAAAACCTAAGTCCCAATTTGATAAGAATCATGCAAATACATAGTTGTTGTAGAATTAGAATACAAACATAATGCTATTTGGATTAGTTGATAAGGATAATACGCAACTATGCTCTAGATTAAAAAATTTATGAAGATGATAGAGCTAATTACCACTTGTATATGTTGTGGTTATGGAAGCTACCTCCTTCACCTTCAATTCTTCACCCATCATATATGCATTATCAAACTCTTTATCAATGGTTTCAAAATTCAAAAGTGAGGGTTTCAAAATCTTGACAACTTCTATAATTATCTATCTTACTCTGGCATCGAGCTTTAAAACTCAACTACTAAGGCTTTAACACTTGTGATCCTGTCTTTAGCAAAACTGACTAAGTTATTACTTCATCATTGGTCTTATATATTATGCCTTACACTTTTTGTTATAACTCTTATGTAACTAAGTGGATTAGGTTGTCAAAATTGGGTTGATTCATCAGCTCCCCTATCTGGGTGATTACCCTAGTTACTCTCATATCAAACAAAATTTGTAATGCTTTTGTTTCATGACTTACAAAAATAGTCAATAGTTTTTTCATTGATTTGTTCTAGTTTAGGGAGGCATCCCTTTTGGCAATCACATAGTTAAGGCACCAAGAAGCATCCATGTTGGTCATCAAGTTTAGTTAATCGAAGGCACTTATTAAGGAACATTGGACCAAAAAGTTCAACATTATTTCTTTGTCCTTCATTTTGTTCCATAGTGTGACTATCTTTGTTCTATGGCCCTTACTAGTTGCCCTAGATATTCTAATCTTAAGTAAGATGTCATACAACTTTACACTATGTACCTCAATTATAACTTCCTAAGGAGCTTGTATGGTGTTCATTTTTTTCCATCTCTTCAAGGCCTCCTCAGTGCTTTGATGTATTTCCTTCAATGCCAACCCAATAGAATCAACAAGAGTATTAAAATCATCAATGTACTTCATAGGGTCATTAGGGTTTCTTTTGGGTCTTTTGGCCAATTGAAACACATTCTCTCTTTGTTTGAGCTCTATATCTATCTTTGTTCTTGTATTTATCATTTTCCTCTTCCTTACTTGTTGTATGCTCCCACTCTCTTTATCAAACCTTGTAGAAATTATCGAGAGCTCATACATGACTAGATTCATCCTTTGATCTCGTAGGTTCTGCATCTCCTTTACACATTGAGGAATTATCAATTCTCCTATATATTCTTCTTGAGTAATTTCTAAATATGTAGAAGGCTAAGAGGTTATAAGAAGGGAAGTGTTTAATGAAAAAAATATTGTTGATGTTGAAGCACATATTTATATGGGCATTTGTGCAAGTTTATGGCTTGCTGCTTGCCATGAAGAGGCTTCCTTTATTGGTGTAACCTCAGTTAAGAATTTGGTCAATCTAGGTGTTATTTCCATTATCATAGTTGCTTCTAGAAAACCCTATGACTCTGGCATGGGAAGCTCAAACTGAGTCAACTTTCCTCTAGTAGCTGGGGGTTTATTGAAAAGAGAGATAGTAATCAAATTCTCAAAACAGGCCATTTTGGGTGCCCTTATTAAAAGAATGTTTCAATCTGTACTAGTAACTTGAGACAAGGAAGATGTGATAGAGGGCATTATTGGAGAGAAACTTACAATTTGACTTTTTGCACTGCATACAGAAGAAATAATAGAAGAAACTACCTATAAAATCCTTTGTGTTAGTTCTGAGGTAATCCCATTGAAAATTTCTCCTTTTTCTGATGTGGCTAAACTCAAAGCCTTTGCTTCCTCAAGCTTGGCCTCTTCATCATTTGGTTGGACTTCTCTCATATCTAGGTTTTCTTATTCTAATATGTAATCAACCAAAGATATAAATTGTTCTGATTTCTCCTCTTTTTCCATATTCATTACATCCTCTATCTCTTGATCTTATTCCTCAACAACTTCTTCAATAATAGGGAGACCAAGAGATGGCCTCTCTTATAATTTTTTGCCTTGGGAACATGTAATGAAATCCTTAGACTTCCTATGGCAAGTTAAGATAGGTGGAGTGGATGGTGGATTAGATGGTGCAACAATTATAATATAAATTATGGTAGGAGGTTAAAAAGTACATGATGGAATAAAGGGTATGGAAAGTACATGAGTTCAATGAAGAGACCTAGGGGATTTAGGAGAATCTGAGCAAGTTGGAATTGAATCAAAAGAAGACTATAATAACTCAGGTAAACTTACTTGTGTGACCATGGTAAGTGGAGGCAAAAGGAGTCATTAGAAAGGTGTTTTTCCTTTGGCTAGTTAGAGTAGCTATTAGCTTTTCCACAAAGGTACATGTGCCTAATAATTATTAAATTAAAATTGTAGAAGGAATATAAGGATTGGGAAGTCCTCTCAAAATTTCTTTCCTTAGCTGGGGATTTGAGTCCCCCTGATTTCCAACTTGATCTTCCCTTTTTTATGTCGCTCGAGCTTCTAGAGATGGGGGTTGGTCTGGTTGTTGAGAGCCTCTACATGCAGATGGAGGCCATTGTTGACTCCATGCATATTACACTTATTCATTGGTGGCATTAGGATTATATTATAGAGATTGAGCCAATATCATTGATATCTTCTTATCCCTCATACTGATCCATCCCTAGGAGTCATCGAAGGCATTCAAGAAAACCTAGTCATGGTCATAGTTTTGATGACCATAAGAAACATGAACCTTCTTCTTCTCAAGGATGGTCTTCAAATAACCCCTTATCATTTTATTAGGAACCCATTCCTTGAATGGTGTCATTTGCAAATTGTAGGTTGTTTTGGGCTTACTAACTACTCTAAAATGTGACCTAGCCACATATTGGTGCTACACAATATTGTAGGGTGTTTTCAAATAATAAGCCAAGTGTTTCTAACTGAGTTTTTCATTGATATTGTTAAAAACTGATAAGTTATCTCTTATTATACAATGTGGTTAAGGACATGATGAGGTAGCAATAAAGAGGCAGTCCTTGTTCTATCTACTTGAATGATAGTCATATCAGGGTATAGCCATTAGTCACCCATCTCAGTGAGTGTCCTTGTGATGTTCTTAGACAATTTAGGCATTACTATACCCTGGATATTCTAGTAGATGTGAGGGTATACCTCATCACTTATTATCTTGATATAGTTTTTACATCTATGAATAAACATGAACGAGAAGTCTTCTCCAACCCTATTACTCAGATGCCCAGTGGATGGTTGTCAATCATGGTCATACAGATTGTACACAATTGTCATGACTGCATCTAGTAGATAAAACATCATATAAAATTTCCCATCCTTAGGTATCCTATTAGTGTATACAATTTGAGATTTCAATCTTGTGCTTATAATCTCCCCCAAGGCTACCAATTTTTCACTGGTTAATAGAATATCTAGTAAGGTTACCCATTCAAATTGATGTATGCAATGCTTGGGAATCTATATAATCTATTCAATAATGCCTTGTAATAGAAATTCTAAGTCTAAATTTAATAATAGAGTTGGTGGGAATTTATCCTTTTGGATTCAATATTTGCCCCTTTGCAAGCCACTATTTCAATTTTTTGTTCACTATATTTTGCTCAAGCTACACATTGGTTGAGACCTGATTATATACCATTTCAGAGAGTGGAAGCCTAAGATACCATTCAAATTCCCTCCCTGAGATATAGGTAGAGGTAGTTTTAACTTTCCTCACATGAACAACATCACCCATAGTGTTTCCATTGATGAACATAACTTTTAGGAGGTCAATACATGGCATTACCTTTGGCTTGGCCACAGACTAGTGAAGAGCCTGTGCCTTGATGGGGAACAAGTCATCTATGTATTGTTTGGCTTCAAGGGAAAGTTTATCTTTATTAGAATAGGCGTGAACTGACTCAATCTCTTCCCAAAGTGTCGAGTAGTGTATGAATTTAAAATTTTTCAAACTCTATATCTTTATAATCTATTGATCTCACGAATGAAAATGGGGATAGAACTAAGCTCTTACCTTGTTTTGATGTCAAGGTCATTGATAAACATTGGTTGTTGTGATTGATTCCAAGTTACATACTAGTTCATTTGGTGCTTTATGAATGAAGAAAGCTAGGGCTCGTTGCATGTTTAGGAAACTCAAAAACACAAATGTTTAAGTATCAGAGCAATAACAATGTGAATGCAATGTTCATAGATTTTGTATATATCATTTGTAAGATTATATATTGATTAAATTCATGTTATTTGAATGCCGATAAAGAATTCTCATTTTTAATGCGAATTTTGATTTGAATATGCCATTCAGCTTTGGTGGATACCCCTTGTTTGCCAAATAATGGTCTCTCATTTATTACTCACATCTAAACATCGCTTTGAGACAATTGTCAACATTCATTAATTTTATTCTTTGCCACATTGTTACATATTTGTTCTTATGCTTTGGCTTTTATTTCACTAAATAATGCCATGTGTCATACTCTCATTAACTCAGTCTTTTAGATTTTTTCATTGAGTTTAGAAGGTCATGTAATGATGACTTGATGTGATTAATCCACATGGCACGATATTGGGAAGCACAGGGACTCGAGAATACAAAGCATTAGGAAGGCAACCAACAGACCATTTAACTTCCCAATTATGCAAATTAACATAAATATGTCACATGTTATCCAATGAGGGGCCCCAAAATTATAGAAGCTTAGGACATTAGCTTGTAGACTAAAGGACCATTTATCCTTCCCATGGTGTTGAGTTTATGGCATCGAGACACATGAAATAATCTCAGAAGCTGCGACACTCAAAAACTCAGAGGATCAAAGATTGGGGAAACATAGATCTATTAGGTTTATCAAGTTCATGTTTAAAGTCCCATAGTTTTGCTTTAGCATGGATATGATGGGTGACATGTTTGCAGAGCTTGGAAGACTCACAAGACTTGGAAAGACTTAATCTTTTGTAAACATCCAAAATTCCAAATAATGCAAGAGTGACACATGTCATGACTATGTGAGATCTATTGTTATGGGCCCGATTTAGAGGAAAATGATGGTCTTCAACTATTACTTTTGGAATCAACATGCACATATTAACACAAGAAAAATTAGACCGATTAATCTACAAATCATATTTTAGTAAAAAAAAAGATATATAATGCAAGCTTCCACATGACTTAAGATACCAGTTTAATCTTATATAGTTACAAATTTTACTTGGGTAATGTTGGATTTTGCAGAGATAAACCAAATTATAAATGCATGATAATTTATTCATATATCTTTAGGCTCCTAGTTTCATAGGTACATGTTTTTTTATAATATGTTCTTATTTTTAAAATTATGAAAATGCAGTGCATGTGTTAGGACTCAACAAGTCAATCATGCTATTAAACTACATCAAAACAAAGTTGTAGAATGTGTTGCACATAGTGATTTCTATATATGTTCATTCAATATTCTCAAACAAACTAAAGCCAGATTGCTAATAAGCTTTTTGGAAAAAAGGTCCACTTGCAAGCATCAAATAATCAAGGAATAACATCTAAAAACATAAAAATAGAGCTAATATAAACTAATGTTCATGGATTTCATATGTCAAAAGAAAAAAAACAATCCTATTTTAGACTAATGTTCATGGATTTTATGTTTTTGAAATATAAGCATGCATGTAGAGAAAAATCTAGACAACAATAGATAACTATGCACTAACATGCAACCAAAATCGATTATACAACATAACACATATTTACATTGCTTAAGTTTGTCCAATTGTAAAAACAAATTCTAAAATTTCCATCTAAAAATGAAGCTTTGAGTTCTTACAGTAGAAGATATATGTGCCATCTGGTGGATAACATTCGGTGAAATAAGCTCCAACAAATCCATTGGTCTTTTTGCAAAGAGATAAACCCTTTATGAAGAAATAGTTGACAATAGGTTAAATAGGTCCACTATAAGCACTAGAAAGCTATTTAAAATAGCACATTGAGACAAAACTAGAATAGATTTCACAAAATTTCATTTCTACCAACTGCTCACAGATTTAAGAGTGATATACTTGTGCTTAAACTCTTCATCAGACCTTTTTGTATTTACATCTTGATTATATTAAAATAGAAACTCATTGAATATGATTACCAATAGAGAGACTTAAGTGGCAACAAGAGATAGTTTTTATAATTACCAACTCTTACACAATCAAATTCACTTATTTCAACTTTCAGGTGGCTATCTAGTGTCAAGATTGTGTCATGTGATAAATTACCAAAGACTAGCGATACTTCATAGTTTAGCTGGCCTACACTTGGCCTTCAGATCTCATAATGACAAAAGACAAAATCTACCCTAGATTAGCCAAACTACTTGATACATCGAGTCTCTAAGATCGTGACATGTGACATAATCTTGACTGCTCAAAAGATTAACAAACCAAATCAGACACATCAAACCACTGAAACCCTAACACCTGAGAACATGTCATGTGGCACGATCATGGATGTTTGGAGTCACAATGGTTTACCTCAACTGTGTATGCTTCTCATACCACTGACCATCTGATATTATGTCATGTGGGCACAATCCTGCACATCGTAAACCTATAAGATATATACTCAACATAGCTTACAATATATGGCCGAGTCTCTAGACGTGGCCTAATTATGAGCACAAAGGATCAACACAAGATTTTAGAATGCCATGGGTCAGATACCCAGTGCAGGCCAACTAAACTACCAAATGCTCTAAGTTCCCAAAAATTTGCCATATTCCACAATCTGGGTTGCTTAGAGAATTGACAGGCCAAATCAAAGACATCACATAGATTGGCCTTTGGATTTTGTGTTCGGCAAAGTGAAATTGCCAAAGTCTTTTAATTTTTGAAGAAAATGTAGAGAAATAGTCATAACAATTATTGTGAACAAAAGTTTTGAAGAATATGTAAAAGTGTTGGAAACTCTAGATCTTCAACAAAAGTGTTGAGACTTTGTCAGAGGTTTTGTTTACAATTTTTTTTTGAACAAATATCAAAAACTAAACTTGAAACAACACAAATGCCAAAGGTAAAGTTTCACAATGAGGTAAAAGTTCTTCCAAGCCTTAAAATCTAGGCACCACATGTTCTTCAACTTGCCCAAAAAGGACTTTAGGCACTTAACTGATTTCACAAAGGTTGCCTGCATCCACATGTCACTTTTTCACTACTTTAAAGAATTATGGAATGTCAATGGTGGGAGACCCAACTCAAGCCAACCAAATTACCAAATGCTCTAATTTCCAAAAACATTCCATGTTCCATAATATGGGTTGCTCGAAGAATTGATAGGCCAAATCAGAGACGTCATGTAGGTTGGCCTTCAGACTTTGTGTTCAACAAAGTGAAACTGCCAAAGTCTTTTACTTTTCAAATAAAATGTCAATAAACAGTTAAAATAATTGTTATAAACAAAAGTTCCTAAGATTGCACATAAGTGTTGGAAACTCTAGATCTTTGACAAAAGTGTTAAGACTTTATCAAAGGCTTTATTTACAAAAAAATTCCAAACAAATATCCAGAACTAAACTTGTAACAACATAAATGCCAAAGGCAAAGTTTCACAAAGAGGCAAAAGTTCTTCCATGCCTCAAAATCTAGGCACCACATGTTCTTCAACTTGCCTAAAATCTCCCAAATAGTATCGTTGTTTGCATCTATTCATGTTAAAGATTCGATTACTTTGTCTCTCTCTCTTTCCCATAACTAATTTAACTGAGTTGCATAAATGATTCCATGATAATGTATAGAGTAACAAAGTATAAATGATCCTTCAGAGTAAAGATTCCCTTGAGAGCTACCAAAGATGTAGCATAAAAAATGTACGTACTACGGCCTCCTACCTTGGTCATTTTTCAATTATGAAGACATAAAAATGTAAGTAAAGATAAATCCTTAGCCTAAAGTTTTCCATTGATGTGTAAGATCCAATTGAGATAGATACACCAACAAATGGCACAAAACATTGTACCCAAGTAGGCTAAAACTTTTTGTACTATCTATCTCCATGATTAGGCGAAGTGGAATGATCAACCATAACAAAGTAAAGGCAAGACAAATGTCAGAACCCATATCCTAGGTATCTAATGAGGATTCATATCATAATACCATCAAGTATTACCAACGACCAATGTCACAAATTCAAGGTATATTCACCAAAGTGTAGGTCTCCTCAATGTTTCATTGGAGGAATTTGAAGGAGGAGGACCCACTTGGCCATACTAACTAATAACAAAACCTCAAAGTTTACCATATTTCATGATGGATCAAATGATAACAAATTTCACCATTTTGTGGTGTAGGTTGGCCTTTGGACTTTGTGTTTGACAAACTAAAATTGATGAAGTCTTTTACTTTTTGAAGAAAATGTAAAGAAACAGTCAAAATAATTATTTTGAACAAAAGTTCCAAAGACTATGTAGAAGTGTTGGAAACTCCAGATTTTTGACAAAAGTGTTCGACTTTGTCGAAGGTTTTGTTTACAAATAATTATGAACAAATATCCATAACTAAACTTGTGACAACACAAATGCCAAAGGCAAAGTTTGATGAAGAGGCAAAAATTATTCCACGCCTCAAAATCTAGGTGCCACATGTTCTTCAACCCACCCATAAAGGACTTTGGCCACTTAGCTAATTTCACAAAGGTTCTCATAGCCATGTGTCACTCTTCTATATATTCAAAGTATTTGGGAATGTCATGGGTCAGAGACCCGACGTAGTTTAGCCAAACTATCAAATGTTCCTAGTTCCCAGAAATGTGCAATGTTCTACATACTAGGTTGCTTAGAGAATTGACAAGCCAAATCAGAGATATCATGTAGGTTGACCTTCAAACTTTGTTTTTAGTAAAGTGAAATTGTCAAAGTCTTTTACTTTTCAAAGAAAATGTAAAGAAATAGTCAGAACAATTGTTGTGAACAAAAGTTTTGAAGACTACGAGAAGTGTTGGAAACTCTAGATCTTTGGCAAAAGTGTCAAGACTTTGTCAAAGGTTTTTTTTACAAAAAAATTATGAACAAATATTTGAAACTAAACTTGTATCAATGCAAATGCCAAAGGCAAAGTTTCACGAAAAGGCAAAATTTCTTCCATACTTTAAAATCTAGGCGACATGTGTTCTTCAACCCGCTAAAAAAGGACTTTGGGCACTTAAATGATTTCACAAAGGTTGCCTATAATCACATGTCATTTTTCTATTACTTCAAAGGATTTCAAAATGTCATGGGTCAGAGACCTGGTACAAGCTAACCAAACTACCAAATGCTTTGATTTTTTAGAAATGTGTCATGTTTCACAATCCAAACAAATCAGAGAATTGACAGGCCAAATCAAAGATGTCATGTAGGTTGGCCTTCAAACATTGTGTTTAGTAAAGTGAAATTGCTAGAGTCTTTTACTTTTCAAAGAAAATGTAAAGAAACATTCAGAATAATTGTTGTGAATAAAAGTTCTGAAGACTATGTATGAGTGTTAGAAACTCTGAATCTTTGGCAAAAGTGTTGAGACTTTGTCAGAGGTTATATTTACAAAAAAAATTTGATCAAATATCTAAAACTAAACTTGAGACAATGTAAATTCCAGAGGCAAAGTTTGACGAAGAGGCAAAAGTTCTTCCATGCCTCAAAATCTAGGCACCACATGTTCTTCAACTCACCCACAAAGGACTTTGGGCACTTAGCCAATTTCATAAAGGTTTCTTGTAGTCACGTGTCACTTTTTCACTGCTTCAAAGGATTTCAAAATGTCATTGGTTAGAGAACCGACACAACCCATCAAAACTACCAGTACTTCGAGTTCCTAGAAATGTGCCATGTTCCACAATCTAGAATGCTGGGAAGATTGACATGCCAAATTAGAGACATCGCACAAGTTGGCCTTCAAACTTTGTGTTCAACAAAGTGAAATTGGAAAATTCTTTTACTTTTCAAATAAATAGTTAGAACAATTGTTACGAAGACCGCACAAAAGTGTCAAAAACTCCATATCTTTAACAAAAGTGTTGAGACTTTATCGAAGGTTTTGTTTACAAAAAAATTCTAAACAAATATCTAGAACTAAACTAGTGACAATGCAAATGTCAAAGGCAAAGTTTCATGAAGAGGCAAAAGTTCTTCCATGCCTCAAAATATAGGCACCACCTGTTCTTCAACCTGCCCAAAAAGGACTTTAGGCACTTTGTTGATTTCATAAATGTTGCTTATAACCACACGTCAATTTTCCACTGATTCAAAAGACTTAGTCGATTCTATAATATGACTCTTGGTGTCCCATGTCGATCTTTGGGTGGTCCCAAGCCCATTTGAAATGCCTATTGACACTGTCAATTTTATTCAAATTTTTTATAAGAGGCAATAACATCGTCAAAGTTTTGAGATAAGTGGTTGTTAAGATGATGCCAAGTGGCATAATCCCATTACTCCACTATCCCGAATGGTAATGCTTGGCCAAATCCCATGGTCTTTCTCTCCTCGAGGGTATCGTATTACCTTTCATATTTACACAGGGTCTGAGTGAGTGCGATGATGACATCATCCTAATGTTGTGCTTACCCAAAAGTGTCATACTTCTAATTTTATTGTGCAATCTCTGGGTGAGTAGGATGATCACACGTGTCATCATCCCTGTGATTTATTTGCCTAAAAGTATTAAAATTATTGCTTTTACTATGCAATCTTTGGTTGAATGAGATGATGACATGTGTCATCATTTTGATACTCCACTTGACCAGAAGTTTCATGCTCCTCGTTTTGGTTGTAAGGACTCTAAATGAGTGGAATGATGACACAAGCCATCATCTCAGAGCTCTACTTGGCCGTAATTGTAGCACTCATCACCTTTGCTCATCATCCCTATGTCTCATAAACTCTGGGTGCATGGGATGATGACACACGTCATCATCTCGATGCTCCACTTGCCTAAAAGACTTATAAACTTTATAAAATGCTTTTATGACTATGAGCCTAAGGGATCAGAACATGTGGATAGCTATGGTTGTTTTGCTTTAATGAGAATTATGTACTTTGAAACCTTGATCCTATTGGTTGTTGAGTCAGTGAGGTTATGACACTTGGTGACATCCTAGTGCTTCCCTCACCTTGAAGACTTAAAAAAGTTTATAAGTGTTTGAATAGTTGCAGGATATCGGGTTGTCGTCATGTGGCACCAGTTTCTCTAAAGATCGAAGTTAAAACTTTGCCAACTTAAAAAATGACTATGAATTTTTGGAATGTATGAATTTGCACAGAACATCCGACAGATAAAAATTTCAAATAACATGTCTGCTGCATAGGAGTGTCGAACAAAAGAGTTGAACATAGGAATATTCTAGCGCAACCTCAAAGAACATGCACACTTAGAAAACTTTTGAAAACCGTTAATAGTTTAGCCTCAATACAATAAGCAATGAAAATCTTGAATATCCACGACAATGGCAAAATATTATTAGTATTAAGGAAACTATTCTTAACCAAAAACCCAAACATAAGAATGTTTGAGAAATCCTATCATTGTTAAGCATGCGATAAACATCAATAAATGATTCACCCACCATAGCTAGTTCCTTTTAGACTGAAATGGACCCGTGCTTGATTTTTTTTGAAAGTGAGGTATATCGGACACAACAGGTATGTTGAGTGCAATACATAATTCTTATGAAAAGTCAATAATTGGTTAAAGTCTTTGATTTATTTTAGTGATTTAGTTTCCACACTTTGTTAAACTGTTAATAACTTACTAAAAATTCAATGTGCCTAGTGTATTGTAAAGTTTATTTTTTTTGCATTTAGATTTCTAGTTATAGATTTGACTTGTTTATAACTATCTACCTCTTGCTCATTCTAATTTTAGATTTATAATTGTAAAATTTATTTTTTTAAATATCTTGTACTTGTACAAAGCACACAGATTAATTTTCTTAATAGTTAAACCATATTTATTTCTCAAATTTGTGGTGTACAAGGTTACATGAAAAATGAGTCATCAAACCCCTGGGTTTGTGTATTATGAATAAATGCATTATAACTAGATTCATCAGTTCAATCTGCGTCAAGGAACCCCTATGTCAGAGCATTATATACTAATAAATGAATGATAGCTAAATTCATCACCTCCAAATCAATCACATTAATAAAATATCATCACATATGTTATAATAATATAATTTAATAAGCTAATAAGGTTGTTGATGCCTTGGCAAATCTTGGAATCGACCAACCTATGGATCTTATCATTGATAATCATAGTGATGCTTGGGTGACGTGATTGGGCATTGATATTACCAATCTTCTTTAATTTTTTCTTTCTTTCCCTCCACTGCCATCGTATTTGTTGATATGATTGGTTTCTATCTATTTATTTCCTTTAGGAGGTGGCTTTTTTCAATAACCTGGCTTTTAACTCGTCTTTCTTATCATTGGATGTTGCTTTTGGAGCTTTTCAAGTTTTGATCAGATTTTCATGGAGTCTATCGTGCGAGAAGCTTTGACATATCCTTTAGTTGTGGGCTCTTGTAATAAAACACAAATGGATTTCATTGGCAGAGACGCATGGGGTCGTCTAAAGATTTTTTTTGGATTCCTTCTGAAGAAGCTTTCACTGCTATCCTTTCCATTATTAGGGAGGAATTCCTTTGTGCTAGTAAAATGATCAAAGTTAATTCGATGGCTACCTCTGTCTTTGCTAGAAACATCATGTTCCTTGTCTCTGATAGAGAAGACATGAAATCTTTGGTTGAATTCTTTGTTAATCTAGCTTTTAGGGTGGGCCTAGATAAAGTTATGGTAGGTTTTGATGGTGGATAGGAGGAAACCCTACCCTTTTCTGGTAAAGACAAGTTCAAGTTTGTGCCAATGGCTGTATTCAGGTACTTGGAAAGGAAAATATCTCTCCTCCATAGATATATTCAGTTTCTATTTTCTAAGGTAAAGGCAAATAGATTGTTTGGTTCATGGTTTACCTATCCACCTTTAGAGGAAGCCTTGTCACCTCTGCCTACTTTGGAATCCATGCGCTTTGTTCACCATTCCCAGGAGAGAGTTAAGGCGATCAAATTATTGGCCAGGATGGTGTTCCATGGGATTGTTACGTCTCTTCCATGGTTGGTTAGACAACCTTTGATGGTAGTTACTAGGGTTGTGAATGAACATTTAGTTGTAGGCAAATGCAAGTCCGAATAGTTGGGCTTTGTGCGTGGCTCGTTGGTTCCTAGTTCTAGTGTGGTGGTTGTTGGTTCGGCTCTTGTGAAGCGTCTTTTGCTAGTTGGGAATTGTTCTAGACTTGGGTCACCTGGTAAGTTCACTAAAATTATTGAATTTGATTAGCTTTGTAAGAGGTTTTTTTGATCTGGTAGTTGCTTTTTGTTTTTGTGCCTTGATGGTGAACCTGAAGTTTAAATATGCATAGTTTTTTATTTTTTGTAATTCACCCGGTCTTTTAGCTAACAAATGAAAGTCTTTTCCTGGCTATTTTTATGGTATTTATTCTCATTTTTTATCGGGCAAGGGTCCCGTAAACTCGGTATCTATAAAAAAAATACAACTTAATTAGTTATTCCAAATCTAGTAACAGGAAAAATACAATCATTAAAATTATTATAATAATATAATAAAATTAATTATTCCATATATAGTAATACGTAAAAGAAACGGTTTTAAACTCTGATTTGATTGCGATTGCTTGAATTTGAACCTTTGTATATATATAAATCATATCACAATTATGACCCATAAATCTAAAATTGACAAATACATGAAGCATCTGGAGTGTGTATTGGATAAGTGAAAATCAAGTACTTGCACAATTCACTATTGAACCTCACATAAAAATGTAGACTACTGAAAGTAGATAAATGCATTAGAATATGTTTAATTTGGAGTAATAATCGATAATTAGCCAGATACACTATTACATTAATAAAACATCACTACCCATGAATGATATAAGAATTGAGCTTAATTGGTTATTCAACTATGACAATTGATCCAGTAGCATCTAATTGAATTGAGCACTTTCAAAGTAGGACGACTAAATATTGATGACGTAGCCAATATCTAATTTCATAATAATCGCAACTAATGTATAGCGTGAAAAATTAAATCCCACATTTATATATGTATTGCGATAAAATTCGTATGCAGTGTTTTTGGTCACATGCATTCAATTTTTTTCCCTCAAGCCAACCAATTTTTTTTCCTAATTTTCTGCTTATACTGGACAGTGGTCCCACCAACCGTGAAATCAATTTAAAAAAATATACATATTTAATATCTAATATAATTAAATACCTACCAACACAACTGCCCCCTAAAACAACTATTAGTGTCATTGTTTACATGAAACAAAACGAAACCTTAACTCCACAAAACAACAAACAAAGCTTCTTTCTTAGGTACGAGCAAGTACTAAAACCGCTTCACGGCTCTTGTTTGATGTTGGATTTTTTGCTATGTATCTTAATTAAAAAATCAATTATTTTTGGTAACCTCTCCTCTTCAAACAAAACAATCAAGAAGCCAACTTTTAAATTGTCAATATATTCGATTCGAATATCCTTGTATGCTAGGGACTCTACAATATGGTGCCACTCCATCTCTATTAATTTCGAAGTACAAGAACAATATATTCTCTTTACATAATTTTTTAAAGATATTGTCCATCTGTGAATCTCACACCTAAATTCACACCTAAATTCACACCTAAAATGATGTTAGACTTTAACTCAACTATCAACATTTTTGCTAATGAAATTGAATTTTGTGACATAATATCCTATTTTTTGTCCAAATAATTTCATCTATATAATTACTTTAATTTTATTCATCCATTTGTTATTTTGTTTTAGTTAGCGATTTTTTATCCTTAACCCTCACCTAACTACTATTTTAAGCTATCGGTGAGTTTCTATACTTTGTCTTTTCTCTAAATATCTAAACATCGAAATCAAAACCAACGTATTTAACGAAAAACACCTACTTCAACTAATAAGATCTCATATAGAACCCATGATTTAGTTTTGGCAGTGCTTGAGAAGGGAGAAAGGGAAGGGAAGGGGAATTGTAGCCCTGAGCGTTCATTTCCTGCGCATAACCTTACAATGCGTGTTTTGTAAGCAAAATCTTTCCTGAATTTGGAAGAAACCCGCATCATCATTCAAGATGCTTTAGCCTTCCGAAGGCATCGAGAAAGCAAAGGAAATGGCAGACGGACATGGCACTGGCAGTGGATGGGGATCACGGACGAGGTGCTCGTTCAAGCACGCCACCATCGTTATCTGTTGTTTAAATGTGGTCACTCTTATCTTCTTGCTACGGGCGCTGTTTGGTCCATTCTACAGAAAGGCTCAAATGATTCAGGGCGACCCAGGTACATTTTTTTTTTCATTTCCCACTCAATTTATTTTGAAATGTTGAAACAAATCACTATTTTTCGGCAGTCAAATCTGCAAATGTTATATTTTTGATGACTACATTTTGCTTTCTGGAGATCTTTTGAATGAATATTGCTGGGATTATGGGGGAATATCGGATTCAAAGCCTTGTCTGTTTATTTTTGTAATTAGAAACTTTCTTTGTATTGAACTATCAACAAGCATTGTCATTCGAACCGAAGAGCTGAAACCAGCTACAAGCATTTCCTCCGCATAAAAATTGAAGAAACCACTGCTTAATTGAGCCAAAATCATGGACAAAGCAAGATCTTTGAGAAAGAGTCGGCTACAATTCTCGAGAAAACACAGATCTGAAATTTGGCAATGCAACTGCAACTTTCTGGCTTTAACTGAGGTCAGCGTTTTACCAGCCTTAATGATGGTGATAGGTTTATGTTGGGAATTCTGGTCATCTCTTTCCATCCAGAGACTGCTGATCATAATAGACATGTGTGAATAAGAAATGAAAAACAATGAACTGGAAATGTACCATATAGATATCATTATGTGCATTTTACTGGTAGTATCACAAGCCTTGTTTCAGCTACAGTTATCATATTATTAATCTAAGTAATGTGTTCCTTCAATGTTCATTGGTGACCTTATTAGGAGAAAAACGTTTGTTTCTATGATCAGATACTTTGGCGTGCCCCAGTTGCATGTGTATCCCACATATCCAATACGGCTCTACATATGGATACGGCAGAAGTAGGTATCCACTATACCGCCTATTGCAGACCATGTGTAGACGCATCTTGGATATGACAGTGCAGTCAGTATCCAGGCAAGGCACGCCTTATCAGGTTAATCTAGACAGTTTCGGATATACCTTCATTTACTTGATGGAAAAAAAATGGGAAAAGAATATTAATTCCAGTAAACTTCAAATATATGCCAAGAATTTCAATTTTGGGTTGGGTAATTTCTTCAGTCTCTCTAACGGTGGAATGCAGAGAGTGGCTTGAAAATTCAATAACTTTCATAGTTCATCTTTATCTGAAGTCAAAGGAAATCCAAACATGTCTCAGTCTATAAATTTTCAGCCAATTCTTTGAGTTTGAAAATCCGAATATATCAAGTTGCAGCATTCAAAATTACATAGGATGTTATTGTTTAAAAAGAGCCTGGAAGCTAAGAAAGCCAGTGGAAGAATTTCTCTTCATGTGGAGAAAACTGGTCTGAAAATTGTTTAAGTGTTCATGAGCACTGCAACAATTATTTCAAGACCATGGACGTTAAAGCTCATGACAATTCTCATAAATAATTTCAGAGTTGACATGCAACTCAGATTAAGATGGGGATGGAACTAGGAGAGCAGAATCATAACCATCTTTGTCAAAAGTAATGTTTTAAAACAGCATTTTCTCCCAATTCTGTACAAAAATGTGTTAGTTTTTGCTCTCTCTCTCTCTGTATATATGGATAGATGTGCCCATGCCATATCATAAGGGAGGGCCCCTGGGAAACTGCCATATAAGTACCAGTAGCTGTATCTGTGTCGCTATCTGTGTCCTGGCAACTTTGGTTTGTTTAAAAATATTACATTAAAATTTAAAAAAAAAAAAAAAAACAGTTTTTTCAAACCCCCCAGTTTTTGCTATTATGCTACTGATGCTCCTATTTTGACTTCAAGAAATGAGGGCAATCAACCACAGTTACTTTTCCCTCTCTCAACATCACTTCTGCTACTCATTTCACATTGGTTTTCTCCACCAGGAGGACCTGGATTACTTGAAGTTTAGTTTAAGGTTTATTAATTCCAAGCAATTGTTTCCCTTTGAAAATTTTAGAGCATCCACAGAAAATTCAGTGCACCTGTCTGCTACGTTGGGTTTCCAGAAAAGTGGCAAATCCATAAACTGAGTGCTGAAAGCTGGATGTCACCCACTGCAATTCTTTGCACTTCCACTGGCCTGCACATATTAATGTTTATGCAATTTGTTTTATCTAGAGATATGTAGAATCTTAATAAGAGGAAACAGAACTTGCTTATGTAGCTGCTTGGTTTAGTGTTTGAAATATGTTTGATTGTGTTACCTGCTTCTTTGGTAGAAATAAAGCATGGGTTTTTGTAGGAAGAAAGCCCTGATTTGGAGTTTTTTATTGCAAGTCAGGAAGTTTATAATGAAATTTGCATTGACAGTGAGCTCTTGATTTGAGTTTGATTTGTTCTTAAAAATGATTCACAATAAACAATATATAAAGTGAGTAATAGATGTTGTGTAGGGCTTATTAATGTACATTTCAGAAATCATGACATGTTTTTCTTCCAACAATTAGCTGATATTAATTAAAACTAATTCAAAAAGAAAAAGCAACATTTAATGTGCATCCTTTTTTGACAAAATTTCATTTGGATGTTTTGATATAAAATCCCAGAGCATGCAAAGTTTGTAACAACAGGTGAAGAAGCTCGTCTAGCTATGGAACCTGTGGATCTTATTAAAAGAGTGAGGACATCATAGCCACTATCCATGAGTTTGGGATGTAGTATAGGTTCAACAGGGTATATAGTATTGCTGCTATTTTTCAGTGGATACTGCAGATACGTTTCAATGATTAAAGTTCCAGAATTGGTTATGATTTTTGCTATAAACTTGTACATAGTTGCAATCATAAACAATGTGGTAGACTTAAAGGTCTCAATTTTGTGTTTCAGATCAAAGAACTTCAGCTGGAGTCAGAGTCCAGATCAGATAACCAAGTGCAAAGGAAAGTATCAAGGCAAAACAATGCTGCTGAGATTTCAAAGCGACTTAATGACTTGCGATCATCTGCCGACCAAAATAGTCAAAAGGGTAAATTAGATGGGTTATATTTGCTAATATCATTTTCAACGATCTTTCTTGGCCCTTTTGAGATTTTCTGCTTACATTTTTTTGAATCAGAATAAATATCTAGAGCAGAAATCTGACATAATATTTGGATTTGTTTTATTCGAGTATGTGTTTTTTTGTATGCACCTGAAAATTACTTTGCTAACATTTGATCTTGTCAAAGACTTGTTGGTGCATTAACCTCCCAAATTCAAGTTTGGGGTGGGCTGGCTCGAGCATTCTTGTTGAGTTGTTTCTCCTTTGCCTACCTCATAGTGCCTCATGTTTTCATCCATATTTGCTTTCATTATGTCCAATATCTGGCTACATGATGCCCCTTTATTTATTTATCCCCCATTTTAGCTCCTCCTAGATCTATTTTATTAGACTGCTTCTGGCCTACATCACCTTCCATGGCCAGTGAAGTTCAATACTGCTGTTTGTCACATGAGCTATAGCGGACTTCACCGTTCAAGAAGGATAGAAGAAACCCTAGCGGACCATAGTAGGGGACTTCTAAGACTTTATGTACTTTGCAAGACGTGAAACTCCTATTCTTGAATCTCCAAGGCCTTGTACTTTTAACTTGTCTTCCTTTGGTGAAGCTCCTTTTAGTCCTAAGTTGCCGATACGGGTACGGGTACGGATACGGGTACGAGAATTGGATATGGGGATACGGCAATTTTTCTTTTGGGGGTTTGGATACGGCTGTACAAAAATATATAAAAAATTAAAAAATATAAAAATATAGACATATAAGCAAAATTAACCACATATTATGCATAGAAGAAACATGATAAGTTAAATAACCACAAAACATACTAATAATTCAATGCCAAATATCATCATAATATTCAATTGTCGAAACTTAGATTAGTCTTATTTATTATTACAAGTACATAATGCAAATGTTACAACTTACCAGTATGGACAAAAATAAAGACAAAAGAAAATCCCCTCTGTGCAGTTTGGTGAAGATTACAATGAGATGACCTAGTGTTAAATCAAACTTAAGAGTATGCCCTGTTCTCTTCTTTGAGCTTATTCACGAGTTGAGCTTTTGTATTATACCTGTGCAAATGATGTCACCATATGTACTACACAGAAAGAGTCCTGGAGAACCATATTTTTGGGACATAAAGGATAAGCAAAACAGGACATAATTGATTTCAACCTCTCCCTCATCTTGATCATGTTACAGACATTTATTTACTTTGTTTTGGCAAGGCTGAAACGTGATCCAATAACTGGAAGACTTGCTCACTTGCTCTGGCAACCTTTACAGCTGCTGTATAAGTTAAATAACGACAAAACATACAAATAATTCAATGCCAAATATCATATTATTCAATTGTTGAACTTAGATTAGTCTTAGTAGTTATTACAAGTACATAGTGCAAATGTTACAATCTATGGACAAAAATACAGACAAGAAAATGCACTATCTGCAGTTTGGTGAAGATTACAATGAGATGCCCTGGTATTAGATCAACTTAAGACTATGGCCTGTTCTCTTCTTTGAGCTTATTCACCAGTTGAGCTTTCGTATTATTAATTATACCTGGGCAACTGATCTTACTGTATGTACTGCACAAAAAGAGTCCTGGAGAACCATATTTTTGGGACATAAAGGATAAGCAAAAAAAAGACATTATTGATTTCAACCTCTCCCTCATCTTGATCATGTTACAGACATTTGTTTCCTTTAATTTGGCAAGGCTGAATCATGATCCAATAACTGGAAGACTTGCTGACTTGCTCTGGCAACCGTCATAGCTGTTGTATACAGCCCTAATAAAGAAGATACAGATGAATTGATTGAGGCTCACGTTTTGAAAACACAGCCAGCCATTGAAACTGCAGATAGGTTTTCATACTTTATTTTGTTTTTAATTGTTTTTTGAAGTTCGTGTTTCACTTTTTATTAGGTGAAATTGCAAAAAAAAAAAAAAAAAACTGCTGGATACGCAAGGGATACGGGCAGGATACGTCCTGGCCCCTGCGGATACGTCCCAAAACGTATCTGGGCGTATCTGCAGGGGGCAGGATGTATCCTGCCCGTACCCCCCTGCGTATCGAACCCGTATCCGTATCGGATCCGTATCCGGGACACTATACAGCAGTATCCGGTAACGTAGCCTTTTACCCTAAATCCTATTAAATCCCCTAGGGTGATCTGCTTATTTGCGAGCATAGAGCAGAGTAGGTGACAGATTGTTGCTTTGGAAATGACTAAGAATAAGGTATATATGTGAGTTTTGAATCCTAAATGTGATTGCTATGTGATTGCAAATAAGCAGATTCCCCTAGGGGGATTTAAAGGTTTTAGGGTAAAAGGAGCTTCACCAAAGGTAGACAAGTTGCAAGTACAAGACTTTAGAGATTCAAGAAAAAGAGTTTCATGTCTTGTGAAGTACACCAAGTCTTAGGAGTCCCATACTATTGTTTACTACCGTTTCTTCCATTCTTCTTGCTCCACCTACAACCATTTCTCCACAAGTGTTCAAGCCAAGGGGGAGATTAATGCACTGACAAATTGATCCCATGTAAGTATCCCTTTGCCCTACAACTTTCATTTTGCAGGTTTGATTGTTTATTTTATTTGGTCTGATAATATTACAGGGTCATTACTCATTTATTTTAGTTTAGTGCCCTACCTATAACCCTTGCTTATTGCCATATGCACTTATCTCATTGTGCATGTTCATTTAAGTATGCACTAAGAGGAGGCTGTCTACCGTTTTCACTATTTAGAGGTCGATTGAGTAGAGTCTGCATCTTAGTGCAAACATTCTAAGCTTAAAAATGTTTAATGACCTTTCTAGGTTCTAGTCTATTGTTGAGTTGCTAGGCTATTTGTGGATCTTTGTTGTATATATTTCCCTCAAGTTCATTAAAATTTGGTCTTTTAGAACAATATAAGCATATTATAATATTTAATAGTAGGCTTATGAATGAGTTGAAATGTAAAACATGAAAGTAACAAATATTTTTGCAGTGGGAAAAAACAAATAAATCTGTGGTTTTTATATTTTTCATTAAGACATGAGAAAGAGGACAAAAAACTCAACACTACAACAAAAAGCTTGGGTTCAATTAGAACCACAACTAGCTTGCTCTTCTGAGCTGTCAAAATAAGTAATACTTGCATCACTTATCTGGAAATACATAATACATATATCATTAAACTAATGTGCCAAATTTTGATTGGGCCAACATAAAAATTGTTGGGATGTGATTTTTAGGGATTAACCTGGTATGTCATGTTATTAGCTTTTGGCAAGTTTTGATGATTACCCTGGTATTCAAAGAGGCTATCCAAATGTGTATTTCCTATTAAATAACTGTAATGTTCTTTTCATAAGTTCAAGGTTGCAGGGGTTGTCAGTAGGTGCTAGGACAAATAAAGGTTAATGATATGATAAGGTGTTAAGTTAATGATGTATTGGGACATAAATAATGTGATTTAATATTGAGCCATTTTAGACAGGTCATACGAACAGCCTTCTTGTATATGTGTTCATGATATGTGGCTATCATTGATGAAATGGATCCATATTAAAGCTTCATTTATTCATATGTTTTGCCCATATGTTATAACAGTGGTGTGAGAGACATGTCCGTTGGATGCCCTAATATTTCAGCAAGGAATTACGATATAGCAAACGAAAGCTTTTGCATTTATCCTGTAGAGGATGTATGGAATATATTTGAATAACTAGCTAAACAAAGGCAGCAGGATGACAACAGGCCTGGGAAAAGGCAGACAGTTAAAGTACAATCTCAAATGGAATTCAAAGATGAAAGACGAGGATGAAGGTAAAAGTCAAGGCAAGTTTATATATGACATTTTAAATATTCAAGAGACAAGGTTAGTTAATTATTTGAAAGGGAAAGGAGAAAATTTTAAAGATCATCTGATTCTAAGAAAAATGTATACACTCTTGAAATTCAAAGCCAAGATTTCAAGCCAAAAAAGGTTCTATGTTTGAGCTATCATAGGTATTGAAGATTCAAATCAATTCTGTGGCTGAACTGGTGAGAGGTAAACCAACCACACAACCTTTGCTGCTAGCTACTCTAAAACAATGATCAAATAAGTAAGATACCTCATAGAATCAACTGTGAAAGAAACACAGGACCATAACCCTCGTAGAACCGACACCATCTTTGCAAGGCATTGAGATATAGATGCAGGCAAGAGATTCTAAGAAGGAAAAATGAAAAATTGAACACACATTTTATCCTAGTACAGAAGCATATAAAGACATACAAAGAACCATTTGAAGCCACCATAGCTGATTTATTGTAATCAATATTCTAAAACTTGTGTTTAGAGATGCTGCCATCCAGAACTGTTAAAAGGAGATATAGTCAGTCAATAACTTAATTGTATGAAATAGGCCATGACTTTTCCTCCTGCTCTGAAAATAAACCCTCTGCTAAAATTAAAAGGATATGTAGTTAGTTAATAACTTAATTGTATTTGACTGAAATATTTAAGGAAGAAGAAGTTAGAAGCTGGAGAGAGAATGTTTTTCTGTAGCGTCAAACAAAACAATTTGGCCAACATTCAAAGTTATATGATGCTTGATTCAGATAAATGAATTGGTAAAGATACCCTGTCTAGAAACAAAAGATGGAGAGAATGTTATTCAACAACGACCTTTAAGAGATTATAACACTGCTGATAGGAAAATCATAACCTATGACAAACAATATTAAGAAGAAAAATAGAAGTGCTATCACGGTTATAAACTTTTAACTGTTGATTTTCTGAGATGGGGGCACATGTTTCTGGGATGACAAAATTAATCCCAAATTTTGGGGACATCAGGGAGACGAGGAACACAAAATATATGTATATTTGTATACATATAAAGGTTAAGGTAAAGGTAAATGTAGTTTTTTAGGTCACCACCCAGCAAGACACCAATTTGACGTGTGAGACCCCCCCTTGAAATAATTAAATAAATATGAGAGAATTTAAACAAATACAAATTTTATAGCTTTTAGATGCATAATTAAACATCATTAAACATTCTGAAGAGCTGAAATAACACCCTTGACAGTGAACATTGAATAATAAACATTGCAATTGAAAATTAAGTTTGTCAAATACAAATATGAATATTTGATTGTTTATTATCGCAAAAATAACTATAAGTCTATAACAAATACAAGAGTATCATATGACAATGAAAATATAACAATCATATTTCATTGTTTTGGCCATGACAAAATGCTTATTAACTTCGCCAATCTTTTTCTTAATGTCTTTTTAATTTTTTACAGTTGGCTGGTGTCGGGGATGTTAGACGCTGTGTAACTAAACACAACATATATTATTTCTATTATGTTATATTTTGAATGCCTAGAGTTAGTGAAGGGTTAGGCTATGAGTTAACCATGGGTTAACTAAGGCTCCTAGTGGTTCAATACAAAATGAAGGAAAACCCTAAAGAATGTATCTTTATTTACAATATCAACTTAATGCAAGATATAGCTGCCTTTGTGTGAGAACTTTTTTGTTACAGTCGGATTTGTAGGTGCAATCCACCCTTGGGGAAGTAGGTGCTCCCATCTTTTCTGTATATCAACATTTTAATCTATATTTTGCAGTTCCGTTTGCTCATTGCTATTTTGGAATGCAGCAAGTGGTATAAGAGCTTTAGTCTTTTTTTCCTTTGCAAAGGCTGCCAAAATCCTGTGGAGAGTTTACCAAATAAAAATTCAAATGTCATGACCAAATAGGAGATGAAGGGGTTATTTAATGAGTTCTTTAAGAATATCTGATAGGATATGCGTTCATTAGGAAAACAACCAGATCAGCCATTTGATGAAGAGGAGGATGAAACCATTTGGGGGAAACTTGACTTAGATCCACCATATGAGGAAGAGGAAGAGCAAGGGGATGGGGAGAAAGAGAAAGGAAAATTGCATCATTCTTCCCTTATTCTACAAATGAAGATCCCACAATATGGTTTCGGAGGTAAGATGGAAGCCCATACATAGTTGAACAAGCTTAAATTGGCCTTTAGGGTACAAAATATTAAAATCCAAGAGGACAAGTTGAACGTGTCTCTGCAACATTTGAATGGTGCTGCCCACACTTGGGGAGAGAGATGTGTTTGTACAAACCCGGAGGGGAACTTTTTGGACTTTGCCAAAGCTCTTAATAAGAGAGCCGATTGTAATTGAGATTGAACCATATGATACACAGTTGATGCACTTGTTTCAGAAAGATATGTTCGTG
This sequence comes from Torreya grandis, assembly GCA_037957365.1. Lineage (NCBI taxonomy): Eukaryota > Viridiplantae > Streptophyta > Pinopsida > Cupressales > Taxaceae > Torreya > Torreya grandis. The sequence goes on along the minus strand of JARHVA010000121.1, from coordinate 5,680,276 downwards.
GAGGCTTTTACATGAAAAATTTCAAGTTTTGGAGTCCAAGTTCAAACTCTCTTTGAAGCTGTTGCGAAAGATCTATACTTCTAACTTGCGGGTTGAGATTCAAATAGAGGTAAGAATGTTTGAACTAGACTCTTTTGAAAGGGCTATTATTATATCTAGAAGAGTAGAAAAACATTTTGATGCCCTAAAGAATAAAATGGGAGGAACTAATGTTTGTAGATCTTTTACTTGGACAAGAAAGCCAAAGACCCTAGTCATGAGTTTGCCCCTACCTCCACTAGTTATAAACCCATGGCATAGGTGTTTTGATCCATGGAGTAGAGATTGTGTCTGTAATCCAAAAAAGCTTTTTATGACAAAGGAGATTTTTTCTTTTGAGCCAAGGTCAGAGTCAAATAATGATGAAGCCCTTGAGAACCCTGCTTCAGGGTGTGACCCTGAAGATCTGTCTCTTACTACCATAGAAACGGGGGAATCATCTGTGTCACTTTCTGCAATGATAGGGTTAGATTGTTTGAACACATTCAAGTTCTTTGCCTATGTCAAGGAAGCCCGAGTTTTGGTCATGGTTGACCCCCAATGTACAATTAATATTATAGATAAGAAACAAGTCCAAAGGTTAGGCCTCCATTTAGACACTTTTGAAAGTTTCCCCATTCGGGTTCCAAGACATCGGGGTATTGAATGCATAGGAGTAGTCCATAATGTGAATATGTCAGTGGTACACTATGTCCTTAAAGATAAATTCTATGTGGATGTTGTTTTAGGAGTTCAATGGTTATACTCACTTGGAACATACTCCACCAACCATTAAGAGCGATTATTGACATTCAAGCAAGGGGACCATGAGTATTCTATCAAGTCCTTGCCCCCAAGGGAAATCAAAATCGTTGATTCTAGTGAGAAGAACAAAATTTTGAAGAAGAGGCATTTTGGATTTACGGCTCACCTTTACAGTATGGACATGGAATTGTCTATCTCACAGGAATAGGCTCTAGGGATTCCGGAGATGCTATGCAAATATAAGGTAGTTTTCCAAGATCTACCAAAGAGCCTACTGCTAGACAGAGAATTAGATAACATTATTGTGCTTCACCCTACAAAGGGGCCAATGGTGGTACACCCTTACATATACGGGGAATTTTAGACGTTAGAGATTGTCATCATCGTCCCTAGTAAGAACCCATATGCTGCTCTAGTGGTACTACCCAGTAAGAAGGATGGGTCGTATAGACTCTGTATTGATTACAGGGCCCTGAACAAAATCACAACAAAAAATAAATTTCCAATGCCAAGGATTGATAATCTGCTTGATGAGTTGCATGGGGTGAAGTATTTCTAAAAAATAGATCTCAGATTAGTTTACTATCAGATACCAATTTGGATTCAGGACCATGGTAAGATGGCCTTTAGAATGCATTAGGGCCATTACCAATTTAGGGTCATGCCTTTCGGTCTTAGCAATGCTCCAGCCACCTTTCAAGCATTGATGAACAAGATATTCAACAAATTATTGCGTAAGTTTATTCTTATATTTTTTGATGACATTCTGGTTTATAGTAATTCATTAGTATTCCATCTTAAGCATTTAGATGATGTGTTGGAGATATTGTCCAAGGAGAAGTTGTATGTCAAGGCATCTAAGTGCGTATCGGCAAAGGCATCCTTGGAATACCTTGGTCACATTATTTCTATTGATTGGTTCACATTGACCTTGCAAAGATCAAGGACACATGTGATTGACCTGTACGCAAGACTCTTAAGAAACTTTGTGGTATCCTAGGATTGGCATAATTTAATAGATGTGTGAGGAACTTCTCAACAATAGTACGCCCCTTGATTGAACTCACTAGGAAGGATTCCTTCAAGTAGTCCATAGAGGCACAAAAATATTTCGAGGACTCAAAAGAGCTTTGGTATGTACTCCAGTTTTAGCAAGCCTTGGTTTCTCAAAGTCTTTTGTCATTGAATGTGATGCCTCTGGATTTGGACTAGGCATAGTTTTGTCTCAGGATGACCACCTGATTGCGTTTGAAAGTAGGAAGTTTAATGATTGTGAACGAAGGATGTCCATCTATGGTAAGTAGATGCTTGCCATCCTACATGCAATTGCTAGATGGTGTCAATTTTTGTTTGGGAGCATGTTCTTTGTCAAAACCGACAACCTTAGCCTTAAGCGCTTGTTAACGCAAGGAACACTAACAGACTAAGTTGCCGATACGGACGCGGGTACGAGTATCGGATACGGGGATACATCGATTTTTTTTGGTGGTTTGGATATGGCTGGATACAGCCGTACAAAAATATATATAAAAAATTAAAAATATAAAAATATAGCCATATAAGCAAAATTAACCACATAATATGCATAGAGGAAACAAAATAACTTCAAATAAGTTATATAACCACAAAATATATACTCATAATTCAATGCCAAATATCATAATATTCAATAGTCAAACTTATATTAATTTTATAAATTATAACAGGTACATGGTGCAAATGTTACAATGTATGGACAAAAATAGAGACAAATCAGCGTTCTCATTGTTCACTATATAATATATTTAATATTCTTCTTCGCCTGCAATGTCTTCATCATCATGTGATTCATTAGAACCACAAATAGTAGCAGTGCCACTCGCACTAGCTCCACTATGCAAGTCATGTGAAGCACTGTCTAGCTCCATGTCAAATAAAGAAAGGTATGTAAGGGAGGCATCTAAATCAGCAGTCTCTGGGTTCACATCCCACAACTTTGTTGGCCCTTCCTTGTATTGAGGTTGTTTATGTGAGAGAACACGTAAGTTGGAATGCATATAACCAAATCTTCTGCTTTTTTTGCAGCCAACTTATTGTGTCTAACTGAGTGGATAAAGCCATAGCTGCCCCAACTCCGCTCAGCTGAAGAGGAGCTTGCAACCTATTGAAGCCACAAAATGAATTAAAATTTATAAAAAATTAAAAGACTAAAAGTTAAAACTTAAAACAAAACATCGAAAAGGTCAAAAGAAGGGTAGAGTAAAAAAATTAAAATCTTACTTGTGATAGAACTTTTATTGCAAGTGGTTGAAGGTGGGTGGATGCTTGCCTATGGAGGTACCACCAAAAGTGAGCGTCCATCTTGTACTTGTCACGGATAGCGCCAAGGGAATGACCCACCGAGGATATGAAATGCACAAACTCTTCTCTGACTTGGTCTTCTATCTCTGGATCGAAAAAGATTTTAGAGAATGCTGTCTTATATCCCTCGACAACCTCAACATCCCTATATGGTGCGATCCTCCTGAGCAAAGAAAGAATCTCTGTACTGTAGTATTTGGGTGTCAAGGCAAAAGCAAGAAAATGTAATGGGGTGGTCATTTTGTTCCACCTTTCAATGAGATGCGATTGCACTTTTTTGAAGAACCTCTCTGTGGGATCTTGCCCTTTGGCATTTATGATGGATTTAATGTTCTCAATCATTGAGTCAATTCCATCATAAATCTCACCCAAACATGGACGATCTATGTCCACATATCTCAACATGCTGACAATGGGATTAGTAAAACTCAACAAATACTCCACACGTTCCCACCACGCATCATCAAAAATCCACCCATTCACTTTTGTGGCCTTCTCACTGTTTCCCTGCCTCCATACACCCCAAAGGTTGTTGATGACCATGCTACTCAATGCTTCATGCACCTTAACAAGTCGTCTCAAGACGATGTTGTGTGAGGCAAATCGAGTCTCAGCAACCTAATACAATTATATAAAATTAAAACAAATAATTAATAAACTCAAAATTGTTCAAAAATAAAAAACACTACAAATTACAAACTTATAAAATTAAATTAAGAGTTACCTTCAACAATTGTAATTTTGAGAAAGTCCTAAAGATGGCTTGGGACATGTGATGGTTGGTTATGAACATTTGGATCTCATTCGCCTCCTCATAGACTTGTTTGATCTAATCAATTTTTGTCCCCAACTTTTGCAACATAAGATTGAGGGAATGAACAGTACAAGGTGTCCAAAATATATGCCCGTACCTTGCCTCAACCAACATGCCCGCAGCTCTGCAATTTTTAGCATTGTCCGTTACAACTTGAACAACGTTTTGAGGCCCCACTGCCTCAATGAACTCTATCAAGATGTTAGCAATGAATTGTGCATCCTTCACTTGCCCCTCACAATCAACGGCCTTCAAAAACATTGCCCCTTTAGGACTCACTACAATCATATTAATCAATGGCCTATTTGCCGTATCTTTCCATCCATCAGAAATGATGGACAACCCTGTTTCGATCCATGAATCCCTGATGGGCTGCAATGCATCTTCAATGTGTTTTCTTTCTTTTGTCAATAAGGTGGTGCACACCTTTTCATACCTGGGGTGGCAAACCCTTTAGGGGCAACATTGATAGATCTCACCATTTTCTGCCAGTATGGTGATCTAACAGTGTTAAACGACAACCCACATACGTAAATACAATGTGCGATGCTCTGCTCCGCAATCTCTCTGGAGTCATTTTGGAATGCCCTCTTCAATGGGCCTGCATCTTTTGTTCTCTTGCGACCAAGAGGTGAATCCTCTTCCGCTTCGGCGGCAATGGGTGCAGCAAGAAAGAGGTGTAATGGGGTCACCACATTAACACGAGATGGATCAACAGGAGGTGATTCTTTCTTTCTCAAGGGATGTTTTGATCTTTGCCCCATAACGACATTTGCGTCTTCTTGCTCTTTGATGTATGCAAGGATCTTTGCTCGTGGAAAGCCCTTCTCAGGCTTTCCACCTATGCTTGGCCCACTACAAACTCTGATTTCAGTGCTAGAAATCGCACATAAATGAGTTTTCACTCGACTATACGAGCTCTTGAATTTACCGTTACACTCTGAGCAAAGCCAATGAAAACACCCTCCACTAGGCATCTGTTCTAATATTGTCACATATTTCCAAATAGGTGCTCGCGAATCATATTTGGGGGTTGTTCCTTGCCCCACTGAACTAGCACTTGCACCCTGAGACATTCTAATTTTTGACAAATCTCTATAGGCTTATAGCTCCTGGTAACACAAAAAGTTGCTATTAAAATTTAATTATAAATATAAATTCTAAACTAATTAATAATTTAAAATTTAATACTATACTTTATATTAAAAAATTTAAACTAATTAATAATTTAAAATTTAATACTATAATTTATAATTTATATTTAAAATTTTAAACTAATTAATAATTTAAAATTAAAATTTAATACTTAATAATAAATATATATCTAAAGACTAAAGTCAAAAATTTAAAAACATATTTTAAATTTTTAAGTTTTTAACGTAATAATAAAAATTAAAAAGTTAAAAGAAATAAATAAAAATTTAAAAAACTAAACTCTAAACATGTTATATATTAAAAAGAAATTTAAAACTAAAAGCCTTACCAGCACGAGCGGCAGGATGCATGCAGTGGCGCAGGGGCAGTCGCAGAGGCACGGGTCGTGGAGGTGCGGGTCGCAATTATAATTGTGTTTAGGGTTTTGACTTTTTTTTATAAAGTGAAAAAAAAATTAAAATGTTTTATTCGGCCGATCCGCGGGGGATACGGCCAGGTTACGTCGTGCCCCCTGCGGATACGGCCGGATATGTCCATGGATGTATCCAACCGTATCCGCAGGGGGCACAACATACCCTAGCCGTATCTCCCACGGATCGGCCGCGTATCGTACCGTATCGGCGAATCCCTGCGCTCCCAGGCCCTGGGAGGGGCGTATCCGGTAACGTAGCTAACAGAGGAGCAATAGAAATGTGTTGATTGCCTTCAAGCCTATGACTTTGAGATCCTTTACAAGAAAGGAAAGGAGAATGTGGTGGCAGATATATTATTCTGCAAGGAAGAACCACTAGAATTTCAGGGCATCTCCATTAGCAACTTGCTTCGATAGACGACCTTCTACAAGATTACTTAACTCACCCTGCCTCAACGAAACTCATGCAAGAAATTGAAGATGGGAAAAAGCAGAGTGCTTGGTCAGTTCGTAATGGCATCATTTCTTTCCATGGGCGCATTTTCTTGAGGGGTGACTCTCCCTTTCTACAAAAGGCACTTGAGCACGACCATGCATCTCCATCTGCAGGCCATGTTGGGTTTCAAAAAGCATATAAAAACATCAAAGGTAACTTCTTTTAGACATGAATGAAGGTAGACATTCTACAATTTGTGGCCGAGTGTGACATCTGCCAACAAAATAAGTGGGAGAGTGTTCCTTTGCTAGGCCTTCTTCAACCAAATTTGGTTCCACAACAAAAGTTGGAAATTGTGTCAATGGAATTTATCTCGGGTCGTCCTAGCTTTAAGGGTAAAGACAATTTTTGTGGTGGTAGATAGATTGACAAAGTATGCTCATTTCATTCCCACAAGAAAGGCAGGAAACAATGGTCCTACAATTGGAAAATTGTATTTCCAACATGTGTTTAAACCATAATTCAAAAATCGCAAAAAATCAGCAATAAATCGTGATTCCTTGCGAGCAAGGTACATAATGATTATCTTTATGTAAATCACAATTCGAGTTGTTATGATTACTTGGTTATTTTTGCCGAGTAATAACTGTGATTACTCAACAAAAATCGCCGAGTAATCTCCCTCGACTTGCCAACTACATCAATAAAAACCCAGGTCAAATAAAAAAGTGAGTTTATCATTTCATGGCAAGAATTTTGTACATTTTTTCCAGCTGCGATTGATGTGATATTATCATTCATACTAATACACATTTGATAAATTGATATTACAAATACAAACTCACAATACTTACAAACATGGATGTGGCCTAGCAAAATGCTAAAAATAAGAAAACTCATTCTAGAAAGTGACTCCTTAACCCTTGCAGATTTAACAAAAGGAACAACTTGGACCCGTTGACAAAGGATCTTCACTGAAAACAGAACACCTGATTTGTCAAATTGCTGAATACACGAAGGAAATGCCAGAATGCCAAATTCAACACCACAAACGACATTTCAATAAAGTGGCAGATTTGCTTGCCAAAGAAAGGGTAATGACACTTGCAATTTTGACTTAATGAATTGGTTGGATCCCTGATAAAAATATCAGAGAGTCCTGAAACAAGTCGACTTAGAGAGGCCAACAGATTTAATCGACTTATTGCAGCTGACATTCTCATGACCTCTTCTTTATATTTTATTTTTATTAGCTTTTGGGCCCTGTTCAATTTATCTAGTCTTATCCATTTGAAAAACCCCCTTACCCATATCTTTTACAACACTTTATGTTTTTATGTCCATTTCCAATACCTCTTTTTCTACTCCTATCTCTATACCACTTCCTAGTGTGTTTCTTAACCACTCTATATTACTTCTACATGTTATTTAAGTTTATTTTATGAATTTATGTTTTTTAAAGTAGCGATAAATTTGCTGAGTAATTTCGAGTAATTGCCATGAAACTTGAGTCTTGATTCCCAAGTCCCAGTCAAAATTTTGCTCTGTCGAGTACGAGTTTTTGAACTATGGTTTAAACTACATGGAATCCCTAAATGGATCATGTGTGATCAGGATCAGAATTTTCAAAGCCTTTTCTGGCAGGTGCTGTTTTGTAACACAGGGGTTACATTTAATACGAGCACTGCATACCATCCCTAAATAGATGGGCAAACAGAGGTGGTAAATAAGTGCTTGGAAGGGTATCTGAGAATGTATGTAGTGGATAAGCAATGAAAGTGGGTATAATAGCCTACATTTGGTTGAGTATTGGTAGAACACCACGTACTACACAACCACAAAAATGTCACCTTTCAAGGCTTTGTATGGGTCATCACCATTGGATTGGGTAATTTAGACGGGAAAGGTCCCAATAGCAGAGGAAGTTGTGGAAGAAATGGAAAACATTTTGCAATTGTTGAGAGACAACTGGACAGTGAGCGCCAATAGGATGAAGCAACAAGCGGACCATCATCGGATGGAGAGGAGTTTTGAGATTGGGTACATGGTGTTTGTATGGCTGCAACCGTATAAGTAGAAGACATTGAAGCATGCAGGGAAGCAAAAGCTACAAATAAGGTATTATGGGCCATACCGGATGCGTGCAAAGGTGGGGAAAGTTGCATATGCATTGGACATTCCAAACAAGGGGAGGTTGCACGATGTTTTTCATGTGTCATGTCTGAAGAAGAAAGTATGGGCGCATGTGGTGCCTCAGACAAAACGACTAATGACCAACGAAGAAGGAAATCTTGTGCTCGAGCCAAAGTGCATAGTTGGGGAGGAATTTGGAAAGCTTCAGAATGGTGCAGTGTGCATGGTCAAGGGAAAGTGGAAGGGGCTACCCATGGAGGATGCAACTTTGGAAACAATTGAGTTTGTGGCTAGGCATCCGACTCTGAAAGGACTCTTTAAAAAAAAAAATCTTATGTTTTTTGGAGCGATGAGCAAGGTATACTCAATTTAGAAAGAGGATTTAAAAATAAAAAGAATCCCAATGCGGTCGAAAATGGAGAAAATGAAGGAAAACATGTTGGAAAATGTGCCCAAAATGCAAGGGAAGCCTTAGGAGTTAAAACACAAATAAAAATAAAAAAAATCCTCATTCTCATTCTTGTAATATGTCAATCATGCTATGTGGTAGGTTGGTCAAAGTTTTCATGTAGTCGGTAGGGGTCTTGGGTTCCTTTCTCCTAATGCAAAGTTTCACACATTTGGAGTTTGACGAGCTTTGAGGTCAAAGCTCTTTTAGGGGGAGGGCATGTCATGTACCTAAACACAACATATATTTATGTGTGTGTGTGCTTGTGCGCGTGCTTAGTTAGCCTTATTTATATTATGTTATATTTTGGGTGCCTGTAGTTAGTGAAGTGTTAGGCTATGAGTTAACCATAGGTAAATTAGGGTTCCTAGCCGTTCAATACAAAAGGGAGAAAGCCCCTAAAGAATGTATTTGTTTTTATAATATCAACTTATTGCAAGAGATAGCGGCCAGTGTGAGAGCTCTTTTGTTACAGTTGGATTTGAAGGTGCAATCCACCCTTGGGAAGTAGGTGCTCCCATCATTTCTGTTTATGAGCATTTTAATGTATATTTTGCAGTTATGTTTTTTCATTGCTATTTTGGAACGTGGCATCAGACAGATGTGGCACACCCCCAACATGCTGGGGATGTCTTAATATCCCCCATATAGGTGGGGGAAGGTAGGATGTCTCCTCGACGTCCCCAACAGTTGGGGACAGCCCTCAAACATCTTGGGGATGCCATGATGTCCACAAAAAATAAAACAATAGAGGGCAGGTGACATGTCCCTATGGAACATTGGCAATAACCGTTGAAATTGGGGACGATTGTTTTTTTGATTGTATATTTGGGACATCATTGGGGCCAAGCCAATTGAAGACTCAATTATGGGCTTCAAGTCTCCGTCTGTGTGTAGGCCACATTAACACGGCTGGATTTTCTGCCCATGCGTCTAGAGAGTCCTCCATGCTATAGGATGCCTTAACACGGTATGGGGATTTGAACTTGGGTCTCCTCCATACAAGTGTACTCCGTTAATCATTACACCACAGCCATTTAGACAAATTGAGGATTATTTACTTCCTCATTTAAGGGGCACGAATTGTGCAGTTGAAGCCTGGACTGCGTTGAAAAGTATCTATGAATCATCTACTGAACTTTCGGGGTTGTTAGTTGTTATTAAGAAACAATATGTCAAATGTAACAATGTCAAAAACAGATTTAATGACAGATCGTGTTTAGACCATGGTGGAAATTAGAAAGGAGTTGCTAGCATCTGAAACAACCATTGAGGACAGAATTTGTTACTATTTATTTGAACAGTACAAATTTTCATAGAAAATTTGTGACTTCTTTCTGCATTTCATCAGTAAGTAAAATTTAGCTCATTTGAAGAAGTTATAGGACTGCTGTTACAGGAGGAAAAAAAATTCGATTCAGGAAGGTTGGAAGGCATAGAGCTCGCGGCAGAAGTCAAGGAAGAGCCAAACATATGATAGCTGGCAGTAAAGGTTCAGAAGCAATTCACAAAGAAAATTAATCCTCAACCTAGTAAGCCAAAACATTGCAATTATAGTGGACAAACTAATCAGACAGAAGAATGGTGTTTGTTAAAGAAACTGCATGAGATCAAGAGAAATAGAGATGGGTCAAAATAGAGGAAGAGGTGGAAGGCATTGCAAGTAATTTTGTTAAAATTGAAAATGAAAATGAAAGAGTGTCTTTTGATGGCCACACATAAAAAAAATATAGCTTCACAAGGTTCAGGTATTTGGATTCTGGAGCTACCAAAATATGGCTAGGAGAAAGAAAGAATTTTCAAATCTTTAGAAATGAGACAATGAAATAATTATTCTAGGAGACAACGAAACACATAAAGTGCAATGCAGACATAAAGCACCGACAGAGATATTTGTGTTCTATTTAAATGATTTAAAACAAAATTTGCTTGCTGTCAGAAAAATCACAGACGAAAACTCTATTCCTTAAATAAGATGGAATGCTTGAGTAAAGATGAAATAAAAAACTGTGGCCATAGGTGTTCACGGTAATGCTTTACACAGGTTTGAATGTGTATCAAACAAGCAACATGCATTCTTTTTTTCTTAATCAGAGTAATTGGGGCTATATTATTCTGGGGCACTCACCCATTGAAATTTTGCCAAAGCTGTTGAAGATCATACATTGAAATTCCAAATTTGCTTCAGCAGGCATGCTTATACTGCCTTTAAAATAAACCATCCCAACATGAATATTTGGACCCAATTGCCCTGAACACCATGTCGCTAAAACTAGTTAATCACTAACTATTTACGTATTCAGATGGGCTAAGATCACAATGTCCTACCATAAACCTTATATATTTACCGACTTTTTACAGTATTCACCATAAGGAGGGCTTGAATTGAAAATGTCCGGGACCAAATACTACCTTTAATTAATTCCAGAGCCTATCAAGGCTGCGTACATACACACTGATGTATACAATTTGAGCACGCTCAGCATGAAAGGCCAGTAACAACTGCACCAGCAGAAAGCAGTGGGCTTAAATATTATTGTCCATGCACCCCATCTAACTTCACACCTTTCCTTTATTGAGGTAAGGCAAAAAGTCTTTCATTGTCATCCTAGGTGGCAGTAATTTTTCCAACAGGCTATCAGGATCTTTCACTGCCACAGCTGTTGGATTATGATGACTCTGTGGGAGGAAAATAATCCTTATATTTTCAGTGGGAGCGTCTGCTGCATGGCACAAACAGCTTCTATCGCTTTCTCCTCGAGAGATTCCTTGGGCAAAAAAAGTTTATCCCTGGAGTTCTCTCTGCCATGGCAGACGACAACAACATACAAATCAGGGTTCCCTCCCAATTTGAAATTCTGACATCTACCTACTGCACAGATGACTTCTGAATCAATCTCTTCTCCCTTGGAGGCAGGTGCAGCTTGACCATTAAACACAGGCATCCTCCTCAGATTTTGAATCCAACAGTGAATCACACTATATTGGTGGAATTGGAGGCGCAATATGAGGTGCCAGCATACAACACATTCTCTCACCTTCTTTGGACTTGCCAGGGATGACGGTCTGTAAAAGAGCCTCTATAGCATCAAATTTAGCAGAGAACATAGAAACCATACTATTCAAATGTGCCTTCAGTGTATCTTTCCTTTAATTTTTCAATGCATACGTAACAAACTTATTCGCCTTAAGGTTTGGAGCTAATTGTCCTAACCTATATCTATTAGTATAACTATATATTCATATACACAATTTTTTAATTTAGGAGTTTATTTAGTTTCTGAAGTTTGTTTAGTTTTATTTATGAGTTGAATAATAAATTTATGTAATCAGGATAGTTGCTACCAATATCATGACAACTCGTTATATTCTAGTTTTCTTTCTTAGCTTTAAGTCTAGCTTTTCTTGATTATGTTCTTTGTTTCTAAGCTTGTCTTGGCGAATTTTTCCATATTGCAATTATGAATTAACTCTATGGATATGATTTGTCATTCTCATCCATATTTTGTGAACTCTATATATGCATGTGTTATTGTGTATTAAGAAAGGTGAATAATATAGAGATATATTTGTTCTTCAGCTATATTGAGTCTTTCTTTCTAGTCAAGTTATCATTATGCTGTCAATTTTTGTGTGTAATGTTGTGTATATGAGTGAAATCATGTGTTTTATTAGGATACCCATGTACTTTCACATGGTACCAGAGCCATAGTAAGTCTCTCACCTCTCTCATTCTCTCCCTTAACATTGTTTCTAAAGGTGTTTTCAGTGCTCTGCATTGCTGCCGCACAAAGAAGAAGAAAGAAATAAATTATATTAATGCCCACGAATGGCCAAAGGTAGATCAGTGGGACTCAAGAATGCATCCAATTACAATAAAAAATGCTAGGGTAAAAGGAACCATTTCCTTAAATGATTTGGTTCTGGATTTTAGCAATTCAACCCTGAATTTGGCAGCTTCAAACCATTCATACGATGCATCCTCATTAGTATCCTGAAATACTCCAACTGTAATCAAGATCTTAGCATTTGATTTTTGATATCTCTACAAGATTGGGAATCAAATTTTCCCACATTGTTATCGCATCTTCAAATTTCTTCTTAAGCTTGTTAATCTTCCGATACTCAGTGGTGAACTTTTGAAGTATCTTCATTGCTTCCTCAATAGCTTCTAGGCCTGTGACCAACAAATTTTCAATCCAAGCCATGGTCCCCCTGTCACATTTATCAATCTTGTGGACCTGAAGAAGAGAACTTTTATCCAGACTCAAATCCAGCAGTGAGCGAGGAGCCTATTTTTGTGAATTCTCAACTGGACTTAGGAGGTGGTGGATGTAAAATATAAGTTGATTGGTTTGGTCTTTTAGATCCGCCTTTGACTTCCCATCTTACTCCATCTGATTGATGGTGAATTTCACTATTGTCTTCAACTGTTGGATTTATCCTTGTTTAGTAGACTTTCCTAGGGGAATATCTTGGATTTGATAGTCTTTTGCAGATGTATCTGCTTGGTTCTTCTTCATAGGAGTAGCAATTTGGGCATGTAGTATTCCTTGATCATCCAAAGTTAGCATTGTTTGTGTTTTGGCCTTTTTAGCTGGCTTGGGTTGGATAAATGATGTTACAACACCAAAATCCTGTACGCTAGCCTTCACAATTCTTTTTCTTTTACTGATCATCTGCTCAACCCATCCAGGACTGTCTGTTGTTGAATCTTCTTGTTGTGCAGCAAGATCAGAGGAGTCATCAACCTCTCCACATTTTTGACAACATAAAACATAAATGCATCATTGGCGTGCTTGAAATTCATGGCCCCGTGTTTTTCCATTTGAGGATAGAATTTGAAGTTTGGGTTGGTAGAGTTCATAATCCCTTTCCTTATCAAATCAGGAATTTTTTTTGTGTGGGTGACAACATAAACTAGATATGAGGTCATATAGAACTGATATGTAGAGTGAAATTCACAAAATTGTTTATAGATGGAGTTACTGATGATATTTGCCATCCAGGTTGAAATTGCTTGGCCTTGTAGCTTCCCATCACTTGATTTAGAAGGGTGATCATGTCTCCTAGCTCTTCATGAAAAAACACAACTTTGGAGTACCTTAGGAATGCCCTGTCTCTTAGTTAATAGCCAGATCTTGTTTATTATATTCAGACACTTGTTAGTGTTTTGCTCCCAAAAGGCCATGCATTCCTTAGGCAACATATTCACAATCTCCTTGTACGGCAGAATACCCAGGTATTCATCAGAGAAGTTTGACTCTAGTCGAACCACAATATGGTCTTCAGGAACATAGTGGTTTGCACATGTGATTACGAGCTCAGGGCTTTGGATAGACATGAGAAAATCTGCCGCCTTAGCAAGTCCACTATCAAATAGTTGCGTGGTCATCACGCTTCCATCTCTTTGTTCGAGTTCTTCCTGCAAATCATTCAAGTTGACGTGTCCTAATTTAGTGTTGGAGATGCTCTTAACCTCCAATTCAATATTTGTCTTTAGCTCAACCCCATTGAAGTGGAACTTCATGGTGGGTTCCAAAACCAGATGTCATGAAGGCGAAGAAAATCTGCAAGTTGAAACCCTAGGAAAAATGCGTGTAGGGAAATGGAAGCGGGGAAACAATGAAGTTGCAAAGTAGAAGTGGAAATGGGGTAGGAGACAGAGGGTTTTATAGGATTCCATGAGCTAGAGAAGCAATTAAGGGGTCATTATGTGTGCATGCAGGATGGCTTCAGAATAATTGCTTTAGTAAGTCGTAGAAGTTGGGGATTACTTATAGAAAATACATAGAGTGAGGGGAACACGAGCCTGATGCTTTCGATATTTGGTTTGTAGAAGGAACTTTACTTTGGTTTTTTGGGGGATGTTGAGGATCACATACAAGCTTAAGCTAAGTTTGGGAGTAGACATGTAAACAAAGTTGACTTTTTTGACATTTTGGACTTGAATGGGCATTTTCTTGAAGGTGGTCGAAAGATTCGGGCTTAGTTACAAATTGGTTCGAAAGTGGCAATATAACAAAAGTCAGAAACCTCCAACAATTTGCACTTGGAAAACATTTCATTAAGATGGAATCAAAAAATTGGGGGTCAGGCTCCTCGTTTAAAAATGAGTGGGAGTGTAAAACAACTCCAATGCCTCGACATAAGAATTTAAACAAACCTTTTGATTACATTAACTAGGAAAGTCTCAAGTTTGAGTTTTTACTTTTTCCTTTCGTTTGACGTCATCCACCCATTTGATGACGTAGGATGAATTAGGCAATGCCATCAGACCGACTGATGATGTTGGCAGAGAGCTGTCTTTTTTTTTCAATGTTATCGGCTTGATCGGCGATATATATATTTTTAGATTTTTAGATTTTGATGGTTCCAAGGAGATTTCAAAGATTGTTTGATTTGCTGGATATGCTTGGAAGATTCTATACTTTTTTGAATGCTCAAGGGAGAACATTGGGTTGTGTAACCCGAATCAATGCATGCAATGACAGGTTTCATGCCTTGCATTTGAGCTACATTTTATTCGTTGGTATAAGTAGTAGGGTTAATTGTGGCTTCAATGGCATTAGTTGCTTGGCTAGGATTAGGAGGTTTTTGATCATTCTAATTATTTTGAGGTGCTTGGTTGTTGCGTTTGGAATGATTTGGTAAGGGGTTGGTGTAAATGCTTAAATGGGCATTAGCTTGGTGAATCTCTATACATTTGTTTCTTGTTTAAGTGATTTTGGAAGCATTAAGAAATTTTTGGTAGTGTTCTCTAGCCATGGTGTCATAGTCAAAGTTGTTACCAAGAAGGAAAAATATGCTAAGCTTCTAAGAGAGCGATATTTTTTGTGAGAATGACCCCAATTGGTATGGAACCAACAAAATGTTTGCATGTCATACCATTGAGGTGTTGGTCTAGTAGGATCCAATTCTTGAGGGTGAGGCTTTTCTAACAGACTCCTTTTGCCAAGAGGAATGATTACTGGTATGCTCATAGTGTTGCTCATTAGAAGTAGAGGGATCACCATCCTCCGAAGAAATCATCTTAGGATTTGGATTAACCAATGCTTGTTCTCTAGGATCAATAATACCATGTCCATATTTGCCAAGTATACCACGTGTATACCCTATTTTTTTGAGTAATTTCAAATCAATGCCTTTGGTGTGCTTCTCAAAACCACCAAGAGAAATCTTCTTATGAGCATCATCCAAACTATCGCTATGAACAAAGGAAGCGATATCATCATCAAGATGAGAACCACTACATTGAGAAGAAATGGCATGGCCCATCTTAGCCATGCATGCAGATGGCTCTAGAGGCATTTCAAAAGCGCTTTCATTAGAAACGTCATGAGAGGCATCAATGGAACCATCATTAGAAGTGTTATCATAAGAAGTGCCAACTTTGGAAGCATTTTTATCAAAAGAAGCAATATGACCTGGTGTTGAAGAAGATCCTCCTATTATATCTTCCTGCAATTGCTTAAGTAATTCTTCTTTCCCACAAAACTCATTCATGAGATTATGGGAGACCCTCAAGTGATTCAAAGCATCAACATGCTTATCATTTTTGTCACAAAGAATGGTTAGGTGGGCATCAAAGCAATTCTTTATATCAACAAATTTATTCACACGAGTTTGTTTAAGTTGTATGTTTTGGATGGACTTAACCTTATGGATCAATTTGTTAATGAAGCAATGTGATCTCATTAGAATCCTTGACATCATGTTCCTCTTCATCTTCATTAGAATACTCATCATTGTCTTCTTCTTCATCTTTATCAAAAACTTCTCAAAAGTCTTCCAAATATCTTTAGGTGAATCTCTAAGGCTAATGTGAGATTTATCTAATGGTAGATATGTCAATATAGATATGCTCTTGCCATGTCCATGCTATGAGTCCATTTTTCCATTTCCCATTTCCCATTTTCCATTTCTCATTTATACTTAGCTTCTTCCTCATCACAAATAATGAAACCCTATAGAGCTTCTTCCTCATCACAAATAATGAAACCCTATAGGTCCTAATCTCACAATCCCCTCTCCATTCACAACTTCCAGATGCCATAATTGTCCCTATTGAGCATTACTTGAAGACTTACCAAGATAGATTAGAGGTCACTATATGCATGGGCTAGGATGACCAATATAATAATCCTCTCTCTGTATAGACTAGAATACAAACAAGAGATCATAACATAGAGCCCGTGTATACTTGGATCAATACCCGGGGTGGCGTAGATGTAGTAAAGGGCAATCTAACACACTCAATGTTGAGGGTATAGGGTTCCAAAGCCTATACCTAAGATATGAGGTGTGGTTCTAACTAGATCCCAAGATAAATCAATGATATAACAATTGTAACAAAGCGGTATCAAGGATATAAGAAGGAAACCACATAAAATAAATTGATGAACAAGGGTAACCTAGATCCAAGATAGCAATCCAACAAACTAAATGTCGAGGGTATAGGGTTCCAAAGCCTATGCCTAAGCTATGGGATGTGGTTCCAACTAGATCCCAAGATAAATCAATGATATAGCAATGGTAACAAAGGGCTACCAAGGATATAATAAGGAAACCGCATAAAAGAAACTGACGAATAAGGGTAACCTAGATCCAAGATAACAATAATACTAAACTAAACAAAAGCTAAATGGCGCAATGGTGGACCGTAAGTGTATTCTATGCAAACCTAGAGTGGTAATGGAAAGCTTAAACACCGTATACTATACCAACCTATTTGGTATAAGGAGAACTTAAGCAAGGACAACAACATACATGCTAAACAGATTTATTTACTAAGTAAATAAAGAAAAATAAATAGGGATAGATATACTTACCTTTGGATTGACTTGTTGACGCGTGGCACTTTGCAAGAGATGTAGGATGAAGACCTCAAATGGCAAGGATGAAGACCTAGATGTACTTAGTTGGGAACTCCAAAGACTATGGGCCGTATCTTTGGTTCAACTCCTCCTATTGAGCTTCAAAGACCTTGAGCAAGGCTTGACCTTGAAGAATAATATTTCAATCCTCTTAGCCGTCCTTTTACTACCTAAGGGAAACAATGCGAGTGCAAGTAGAGCAAATGAGTGTTATGTGTGTTGGGAATGATAATTATGACCCCTATATATATGGATCCAAACCTATAAATCCCGTGGAACTCTAAGCCGATTGTATGGGCCAGGTCGATACAGTCGAATGAGTGTCAGCTAACTAAGTATTTTATCGGCCAAGCCGATAGAGTAGGAATACAAGGTGGCTAGCAAAACTGACAAAAATAAGGTAGAGAAGGAAGACGGAAAGAGACTTAGAGGAGGTTAGACTGATAGTAGTGAAGGTATGACATATTAGTATGCAAACATCTCTCGCAAAGGTCCACGAGCTGACCCCACCCCTTCCCTGGTGCCACTCCTTAGGATGTGCACTCCAGGAGATTGATGTGCCAATGAGTCTTGCAAGAGAAATCGTCAGTAAAGTGATATGATGAAAAATATCAGGTGTATACAGTCTAATCTGAAAATCCATCGCAGTTATTGCTAAAAATGAACACTTTATGCTAAAAAATTTTGTAGTCAAAACTACAATTGGTAGGAACTAATAGGGGTTCAGGATCCTTCTAACAATTTGCAAGAAAATTACATGTTCAGCTACCCTTTATCTCATATAGACTGATTTTGCCCTTCTTCCGGCAAAAACTTTTGACATTTGCAAAGAAATTGGAAAATCCTATTTGTTTGGAGTTGTAGGACCTCTACACTCTTAAAACCAATTACATATCCAAAGACCCTTTTTTAAAAAGTAGGCAGAATTTGTTGTTTTTCTGTCATATTCATCCAAAAAATATGGAAAAAACAGAAAGTACTTAACTTTTAGCAGTTGCCCTAGGAGAGAGAATATTGTTTTACTTGTAAGTCCATCTGGAGTCAAAATTTTACAAGAAAATACTTCTTGGTAAGCTCTCGAGGACTGAAAAGCAATGAAGAAAAATCTGGAAAATTGTTAGCAGAAATTTAGCAATCTTCCATAGAAGGAAATTTTCCCTAAAACTTCCGAAGCTGATTTTTGGGGTCAAATGGCCAAATCTTGAAAAATGCAAAAAGGTAACCCTTGCTATTTTTTGTAGGTAATCCACTTTTGCAATCATATCTGAAAAAATTGATAGTATACCCGAGATATTAGATTTGTGAAAAAACCCAATCAGGTGATAACTTGGTCAAATAGAAGAGTTGAATTCTATCTCTCACACCACAAGGCATTTTTCCTTGCGCCAATCACCAGCAACAACTAATTTATCTGAATTTTTAACAGGAGAATGAAGGAATCCGAAGTCACATACCTTCAACCAAGACGCAAGACATCACAGACACAACCATCTAGGGGTCGCTAAGGTTCCACAAGGCTTGCAAGAGTCTAGGATCAAATCCTGGGGAGTTACCCTCTAGGCTTTGATACAGATGTCGAAACATATACTAGGATCGATTAGAATCAAACAGCTTCGTCATGCACCAGAGAATCACAAGACACCAATCTATTGAGGTACTACAGCCTACACGTATGGAGCTACTTGCAATAAATGTGTAGAATGATTTGAATTGGATGATAAATGAGGTATACACTCCAAGTATATAGTATAAATTTAACAACCTTAGCTGTTTACACGTATAGGTCACTAGAATGTGATCTATTTCAATGGTATCATAGTCCCAATGGTATCATAAGGTAGGCTTATATCAATGGTACATAGTGTATACCAAACAAGGATGCCCCAACATGGTAACTTATTGGGTCCTGAAGTAATAACCCCAAATATTATCACGAACCATCATCTCTTGGGGACCTGGTAAGTCAGGACTACACCAGGGTGCAATAGTTGCACTAAAGCTTATAATGTAATGTAATGTGGTACATAAAAAGTTCATTCAATGTGATGCTAAGTTGTGGTCACACTTTATAATGTAAAAGGGGCGACACTGATTATGTGACATGGGGCCAACTTAGCAGTTGATGAGCAATTATGGTTTCATACCCTCCTATTGCTATAACTCGGCTTTCTCCACCATCTTATGTAATTTCAATATTGGTAATTAGTATTGTTTTTGGAGACATCTCTTCATTATCTGGGTTTGAGGTGCAATCCATTACTCTCGACTTATGTTTTGGTTTAGTTGTGCCTGTTTTGGATGTAGGTACTCTACTCACCAATTTAAATATTTTTTACTAGTTTGTTGATGGTAATTAAAATTTAGAGGCAGATGTGATAGATTTATATGAAAAAATTATTCAATGCTCTTTCCCTAACTATATGGCATGCCAAAAGGCACCATGCACAGAACTTTATGGCTGTCATCATTGGATTTGGATTTTAGAACTCTCTTAGGACACAGTTTCCAAGAAGGGGCTTCCGCTTCTAAATTTATGCAGAGACTGTGACCATGAAATATTTACGAGCCTGCTATGGGAAGGGGACAAATCTTCCCCTGTAAAATAGGAGCCCCAAATTTTTTGACTGCTGATTTTCAGAGGTTGCTCAGGAGGTGGGGCTGGAAGTCTCCCCCAACTGTTTAGTTTTTTTTCTGCCCACTTGGTACCCTGGCATGTCGTCTAACAGTTTTATGGATTCCTGCCAATAGTTTGGTGTAAATTTGGAGGGAAATTTGGCCCTGTTCTATCATTCCTCTGCAACTCGTCTCTGTTTTTCTCTCATCTAAAGTTTCTCAGCAGTGCTCCTCAAAAAAATTATAGAGTCCATGGGACCACCTGCATGGAAAAGGCTCCTGAATTTTCTCAGCAGTGCCTGCTGGGAAAATATAATCATCCCCCTCCATGGGACCACAGCCTTAAACCCCAGTAAAAACCTTTCCACCTTCTAATCCTTTTGGATACCAAGAAAGGTGTGTGAATTGTGCTGTTAGGCAGTCTCATGTAGTTAGGTGCAAGATATTTAAAGTTTCAAGGCAAATGCTATCATGCAGACGGAGTGTTCAATTCCACTGATATCAATCCTTTTGCTTTGGGTACCCAGAAAGGTGTGTGAATTGTGCTGTTAGGCAGTCTCATATAGTTGGGTGCAAGATATGTAGAGTTTCAAAGCAAACGCTATCATGCAGGCTGTGAGTGTTCAATTCCACTGATATCAATCCTTGACGATGTGTACTTGTTAATTTAAATAATGTTGTGAACATGTTCGATTACTTATTCAGTGAAGCAGATGTCCTTTTCTGCCATTTTTTCTTTCCTTTTTTTTTCAGAATTTCCATCGGTAGTTTTCTGTACCATTTAGCATTACTAAAGTTATCAGATGGTGGATCTTAGCATCTCTAGGTTAAAGGTTTTATAAATTTGCAAAGTTGAGGTCAGTTCTCTGTTTTATCTTGCAACTTCTAGTGGATGTGTGTGATCCCTTGCAGTCAGATTTATGGTAGGGCATATGTTACAATGGTTTTTCTTCTGCACAGCTCTGGAAGAATGGCGCAAAAGGAAAATGGAACGGGCAAAGAAACGAGAAATGGATAAAAATGGCACAAGTACCAATGCAGGGGTGATGAGAGGCACTAGTGCTTGAACAATTTGTATTTTAGTTCTTGTTGAAGAGAATAATGTTTTTGGTGCCTCGAGCAGTTTCTCTCCAGCAACTGCAGTACCAAGCATTTTCTTTGATTATCATTATCCGCTTGATATATCAATATTGTTCAAATTGGGCTTTGGCCTGTCTACTGAACGGGAAGTATTTTATGTATGTGATCTGCAATTGTTATCAGAGGCCTGTCGCTATGACAGGTGATGATGAGTGGGCTTCATCACATTTCTTGCACTTGCAATGTAGCCTCAATTTCTCGGCCATATTGCACCACTTGGTAATAAAGCAAGGATGTTGAATTGCGCTGCATCCTCTTAGACATAACTAATGGATCCAGTGGATGAAAGTCAAGGCAACCTACAAACATATGTAGTTCTAAATCAAGTATGTGCACTTTTAGTGACAATTTCAGGTTATTGTCTATCCCTCTTAGCCACATTACCACTACCTCAAAAGTTGTATTCTCCCACTGTTATTATTCTAAATTTATGTAACGAGTTTTTTATTTTCTCAAATCATGGTTGTTTTTTTATTAAGGCATATATTCGTTTGTATATTGGCGTCAGGGCATCATTATAGAGATAGAGAGAGGCCCCCACCCTTTATTCTGCTATATTGATATTTATGTTGCAGCACTATTATCTCGATTTGATGCTCATTAAAGGTCCATCTTGGATGTAACTATGCTTGTTACTTCTTCTATTAAGGAATGGTGAACATTTCCTTGGATTGTACATGTGATAAATGTAGTTGTTGATGGAAAGAATATATAAATTGATTGGGCCAGTTTTATGAATTAAAAAACATATATCTTATAACATACTCGGTAAAATTCAAAGTTTTTGACACCCTGGGTTCTATTTCTTTTTCTGTATCATGTATTTGCAATAACATATTTAGGAGCTTCTCTAAGTGACTAAGCACATATTTTGTTTTTGTGCCATAACTTAATTTGATGATTTATCAAGCATTCTTATCTATAGTTTTCCCAGATTGGACGTAGGGATTGAATGTCACCTAACAGAGGCGACTTGCCATCAGAACTAAGGATGTTTTTGTATATTGCTTTTGGGGTAGACTGGGAATACAGACGTGCTAGATATTCTATGACATTTTAAGTCCCTCTGAAACTTTCTTTAATGGACTTTTTTTTTTGGTATTGGATGTAATACAATATTATTGGTTCATTGACAATGTTATATTTAAGTACAAGTAAGCTGAAATTGTGGGTGCCAAAAGTCCAAGTACAGGGTATTAATAATTTTGGAATTGATTTTACTATTTATTTATGCGGTAGTCGATTCAACTGTGTGGTTTCAAGTCAAACTTATGTTGATCCATATTTCACGAGTTGTGGTTCACAAGAACCCATTTGTCATGAGTATGAATTGTGGTTCACAAGAACCCATATATCATGAGTATGAATTGTTCACCCAACAGTCATTGCATCTAGGTAATGCTCACATGGGTGAAGCACAAGGATCTCTCGAGAGGTCACCCATCCCAATACTACTTTGGCTCAAGCGTTCTTAATCATGAAATTTCCCCCACAATCAATCATGCGTACCCTGGGACCCTATACGGTTGCAAGCTAAATGTGATTGTTTGTTGGGAGGGTTGCAAGCTAAGTGTGATTGATTGTGGGGAAAATTCTGTGATTAATTGTGCTTGAGTTAAAGGAATACTGTATGGGTGACCTACCGGTGAGTCTCGGTGCTTCACTCCTATGGACATCACCTAGATGCAATGAGTGTTGAGTGGACCATTCGTACTCATAAGTGATGGGTTCTTTTGAACCACTACTTGTTAAATATGGAATGACGTTATGGGATGATGTAAGTTGACTCAAAACTATATAGTTAAATCCCAAAATCATATGCATAATGAGTTTTACCATCATTTTAGTGGACAGGTTAAAAAAGTGAATTTAACCATTGGTAGCCAAATGCGGGGTGGCTATGTAGTCAAATAAATCTATGGACATTTTAAGTAGCATGTAATTGATCAAAGCTTCCAATATAGGATATATTATTTTTCTGTATGGGGACTTGGCAAGATCCTCTGCTTTTTGCGTGGAGGAATTTATTAGATGCTCTTAACAAGATATTTTCCATGCCACTTAATGAGTGCCACAAGAATAACACTGATAATTGAGTAATAGTGATAATTTAATTTCATCATGGCTTGTAGTTATTGTGTATTCCTTTCATTAAAATATTGTTTCTATTAATGCCTCATTTGAAATCAAATGTGGATTTTAATATGGTATGTGAATTATTTTGATGGTCACTTGCATTATTTTTATCGCTTGATTGCATTTATCCTTTTATGATAGAAGAATGATGAAGCATGACAATGCTATAAGGCTTTTGAATTTACTTGATGTACCATCATTACAAAGCAATGAGAGAGGCAATTGGAATTTATTTGATTAACAACGTATTGAGATCTTTTCCCCTTTGAACTAGATTGAAACAATTTTATTTTTTCAATTTTTTCCCTTATGGGTTAGCCTTTGATTTAGTTTTGTCTATTGGGGTATTTTACGTTTCTTGAGGATTTAGTACTTGGGATTTGCTTTGGGAGCCCCATACTTTTACCACTTGAGCTTGTGCCATCAAATTGAGTTTTAAATTATGAAATTTATGAACTTGGTCATTTATGTGTTTGATCAATAATCAATGTTGATTGTTGCAACATGTTATAAATGAATCAGTGTAAAATTTCTACTCTATTTCTATGTATTAGGAGACTGCATTAATCCTTCCAAATGCCTAGAATTCCTTGAAGAAGTCTTTGAGATAAAGGCACGGCTCTAATCCTTTCCAAGGATTGGAATTTCTTAGAGGTTAGAGTTCTTGTAACTCGATATATTTAATATCTCCTCTATTACAACATATAATTTGTTATGAGATGGATTAAGAGAACTTCCATCACTTCTGCTAACTTTCAATTGTTTTAACATTTTGAATAGTTGAAGTCTTTTATGAGGCACTTGAAGATTTGTCACTTTCACCCAATGACTTTGTCAATTAATAATATATAAGTTGATAATGATTATATGGTCGTCCAAAACAAAGACATTTCTGATTTGAGTTATAACGTAATAGTAACCAATGCTACTCAAGGAAAATTAGTATCTTATTATAGACACTAAACATAATTTCTTTTCAATTAAAATATACAAACTCTTTAAGCACTTGAGGATACACCTTTGATATTTTGTAATATTCTTTATAGATTTTTTTAAAAATAATTTTTTGCAGTAAAAAAACCTTAAAAAAGTGTGAAGGCTATAAAACAGTTTTAACCAAAATGTAAAGATAAAAGACATCTTGTTGTGTGTCCATTGCCCACTTTGTTATGCTAACCTTTACCATCCATATCATTGTTCAGCTCTAAATTCATCATCAACTTTAATGTTGCAATTGGCATTTAAATTTGTTAAATTTTAAAAACTTTTTGTGCCCTAAATAACGTCATTTTTAAAGTTAACGAAAGTTTAACTTAATTTTGGAGAGTGTATACTTTTACCATTAATTTTAATTGTAATTCAAATAAATGAAGTACATTTGATTAGGTATTAGAATAAATTTGCAAATTCAATAAATAAAATTAGTAATGCTTAATGAATATTTATAAATCAATCATGACAAACACATGGTTTAGAGGTGTATTTTGAATAAATTGTTGTTGTAGACATGCCCTGGAATGTGAACTTGAAAACACACGTCCAACAATGCTAGCAACTCCGTTGAGAATTATGGATTTCATTAGGAACAAATGTTGGGAGCACCGTCGATTTAGTGATGTAGGAGCATCTGGGGCAACAAGCAATCTTACATCATTAAAAAAATAAGAGGTGTTGTTTGTGTGTATTTTACACCTTGTTGGTGGTGTCAACATGGTTTTGCATGTTGAAGATGGTCAAACAAATTTGAGAGACAACTTGACAACTCCAACACTCTAGGGACATGAAGTTGGATAAGTTTCAATCATCTCTTGGTGTCTTTTTCTTATTTTATCACACTTAATCCATGTGCACAAATTTGGATTATTTTAGTACATCCCCCCTTTGTGTTTGGGCCCAATATCATCATCCCCTGACATAGGTCTTCCTCTTATCTTGACTTTCTATTCACTTTCAGTTGATAACCACCCATCCATTAGATGCAGAATGTTTTAGAACCCATAGAGAAATTATTAATTTGTCTAAATATGACCTTGGTTTCTTTCAAAATGCCCAAAATAGTATCTTAGTTTATTTTCATGTCCTAGTAGGCCCATGTGAAACACTTAACTTATGGGTCTGTTATGCCTAAAAAGTTACATCTTCCTATCTTTTAGGGTCAATCATGTGTAGGTGTGCCTTAGAGGAGCCTATATATACAAAGGTACCTGTAGTCATTTACCAGTATAGGATCCTCATTCAAGTATCTTATAATTTGAGTCTCTCAAACCTATTTTATCAAGCTTCATCAAGACGATATCACCATGGATCTTGCACATTGAGCAACATTATTTATACATCACCATATATCATATAAATTGAGCCAAAATTGTTTCTACATCTTCTCTAAGTCTTGTGCCAACAATTAAATTATACCAAAAGAGAGTTTTATCAATACTACATGTAGTTGCATCTCCACCTAGGGAGAGGAGGTTGAAGCCCTACCTCAAATGCATCATCTACACATTATATGAACTAAAACGGATACAATTCCACTATGCAGGGTGTGTATCGTAACCCCACCTTGGTGGCTGCCTAGCTCGAATTCTTCTCCTTTTCTCTTTTGGATTAACATCTCATTGTGCAAAGCTAGGTCAAAGATCAAAGGAGAGGGGTTCAAAATTAGTCAAAACTCAAAACTTCTCAAATCACAAAACAAATTTTGGGTTATGTGCGTCTTACTGTTTAGATGAAAATTTATAACTATAACTTTCTTTGAAAATGCATGGATAAATTCAAATTCAGGTTATTATATCCCTATCCTCTTAGTTAAATTTTCGAAAGTTCAATTGTCTATTTTTATCATGTTCAAATATGTATGTGTGGCTGTAATTACTGTTTGAATCGAATTTATATTGTGCATTGGTTTTTACCTTATTGTTAGAGTAAAATTAATTTTACGTAAAACATAATGGTGAATCCAATGTGAATCAAACATGCATCTTTTTGATATAACACTAAATAGTAAAAAATAATGGCGAACCCTGAGTTTTTCATCCATTCAACCTAAGGTTTTACAAACCCTCATAGATCTTAGGATTACATGGTTGTTTTTCAGATCTAAATGATTTGCCTACATGTTTGATCAAATCCTCTAGTTTCTTATTTGCCTATATCATTGAAAGGATACTTAGGATTCAACCTTTTCATTCCAAAAATGATTTTCATATTTGTTAATCATTCATATACCTTCCTCCTAAGGTTTGATTCTATTATTTCAAATATGATTTTTATATTTTCTTCTTATTTTAGGGTCTATTCCTTCTTTTCACCCCTAGAGTTTCATTGATTGTGTCTTCACTTGCTTGTAATCATGGTTTATATTAATGAAATTAGTAAGAATACCATGTCTTTCTTGGATGCTACATTGTAAAATCTTAAATTTTCAAAGGATGAGAACATTAATGAACATGTTAAATATTTAAAAGAAAATGTTCTTGCAAACCTTTATATCATTTATGAAATGATACAAAAAGCTAAAGAGGTCATGAATGCAAATGTTATTACAAACCCTATGGTTTATACTTGTGTTCCTACATCTTCTATGCTCTGTGATGAGTGTTTGAATCCTATAGCCATGCAAAATAGTATACATGTGGCCCACATTAAAGTTAGGACTCAAACTTTCAATGAATTTATTGATTTTTATCCTTTGATATCCAACATTGCCATGATTACAAAACCCAATGGATGCATTTTCATATGCATTAATTTTAAAGATTTAAATGAAATTTATCTATAAGTAATGTTTTATTTTACGATGAGACATATTGGGGGGATACTAACCACCCCAACTACCTGGATTAATGTATCACAGGGTATAATGTGGGCTTCGACACATACATCTTACAATTTTTTTTATATTGTAATTTTACTTGCTTTATTTTAGGCTTTAATATGGTTTCAATACACCTAGTCATCTACTTGAGATTTTTACCATATATTTAGAGTTTCACTCTATATGACATATTTGAACTTTCACACTTACTTCTTTGAAGTAAACATCAACTCTATACCTCATTATTCATGATGGTTTCTCTTATTAATGATATAGAGTTTCTTCACTTATTGCATGCCACTTTTGACACTTCCCCTATCACACATACTAACTCATATCTACAATGTTATACCTATAAAACACACACACACACACACACACGTCTTCATGAGATATGGAACTTCATCAATACATATTTAAGTATCATAGACACTCGCACCACAAAAAAATTAAGTGACTTCATTACAAAATAACAAAAACAATAAATAATTTAAAAATGCAAAAACATTCATGAAATATAAAAAGATAAAAAACAATTATTTGCCTTTATCTTAGTCATATGATGCATATCATGCCTATTTTATCTAGACTAAATATTTTCTATATTCATGTTTTCCACATATGCTTCTCATGGTATGATTTGAGTAGGTGAGTTGTAGGATATTCATGTTATATATGGTTATGGACTCATTTATGCCTGCCTATAGGAGGGGCATTTCTATACGTTAGTTGTTATTACACATTGACATCTTTCTAGATTTTTCTCCAATTACTATATAGAGAAGCTTTACATAGTCATACATCTTGCTTTTTTCATTTAAACAGAGTAAACATATCTTGATTGTGTACATAGATATCAACATGCATTTATTTTCTTATCAACAATACATGGATGACTAATTTTATATCAATCATCTTAGGATTGATATTCGTCTATATATTACACCTTGGTATCAAAACATCTGTATTTTTATGATTAAGATTTGGACCTAATTGATACATCTTTACTCTACCATAGTGTTGTATACATATTTATTCTTATATATGTCATGCCTTACATGTGGCTTCTTCCTATAGATTGATAGAATTATTTTATTTTATTGATTTCACATTGGTGCTTGCCTTCTATTTTCATCTATTTTCTTCTAGACACTTGTTTCATGTTGTTTGATATGTTTCACTAGCTTTGCATGTTTGATTATTAATCCTATTCTTAGCACTTGCATTAGATACTTGATGATGAAAACACATTTATCGGGACCTTTAATCACAACATGGATTGATTTATGAGGGAATCCATAAGTTGCTTAGAATCCTCCTCATCTTATTCCTCTAGTTTGTGAGCCTTGGTCCTTTCTAATCATGTGCGGCCTCGTGCCTTCTTATGTTAGTTTTACACATTATTTTACACATATTACTAAAAATATATGGATTCATACATGATCATCTTTTTTACTTGATGCATCATACCCACACTTATTTCTTACCAATCATACGTATACACATATTTGCCCATGAGGACATGATACCCATAGTTTATATCCTATGAGTTTCATTAATCATATATATTCATACATCTGCCTATGGAGACATTGTACCTACATACGTTCCTTATGTGATCATATTTATACATGTATCTACCTATGGGGGCACCATACCCATGCTTGTTTCTTATTTCCATATCCTATGCATAGAGTCTATCATACTATTCATGGAAATTTGATATCTTTTTGTTAATAAGTCTAAGGGAGTCGATATTGTAGTTTTGGTAAAATGAATATGCCCCGGATTCTTTTTGGATTGGCTGGGCACTAACTCCAAACTACTTGCTGGGTTAATTGAATAAGGATTGACTTTACCTCTTCAATTAAATTGAGGTTTACCCCTGGAAATTGGTAATATCACCATATTATTTCAGACCTTGTTTAACTCCCTCCCTCCTGCTCTAAATAAAATGATAATTTAATAAATTAAAATACAAATTAAAAAAAACAAACGGGAAGCACAGAGAAAGATTAACAGGACCAGTCAATAAACCCAAGCACAATGATGAGAAGAGCGAACCTTAACTTTCCTTGAAGAATTAAGTTTAATTTGACAAATGAACTGTTATGTAGTTATATTATGAAGGTGAATCCTTTTGGGTAAACCTTGCTTGTGAGGAAGACAAATAGCTTGGGATAGGGAAAACATATTCTTGATAAGCCAAATCATATGAAATGGTTAATAGTATAAACAACGGTTGAATTATGTTCCTTCTCTTTGTTTGCCATTTTATCTTGCCATGACTTTTCATGCTTATGTGAAGGGAATAGTATCGAAGGCATTTTTTATTGTTAAATATATTTTTTGATTGATATGTTTATTGGTTGAATAGAATTCAGGATTTTCATGGAGAAGAAAACCTTGCAAGCGTAATGATGATGCAAGTCACTTGTGGCTTTAGGGCAGGAAAAAGATTAAAGCAAAGATGATTGATGCTGAGATATCTTCTTCATGATGTTAGACTTTCATATAAATGTGTTGATTTGATGTACACGAAAATGTATTGAAACATATACTTCTCTCTATCTTGAATTATGAAAAGGCTTCCTTCTACTTGGATTCAATTATATGTGTGTATAATTATTTTTGAAAAATGATTGTGTGATATCTTACATTATTAAAATATATATTTAAGCTTTGCACAAAAACTTGTTGCTTATACTTAATCAAAATAGGTACAATTAAGGAGAAGAAATAATATGTCATTGTGCTTGTTGATTGCCTTGGATTATAGAAGCATTAGATCAAAGACTTCCAAAAGGGTGTAAAAGGGATCAAATAGTCAACACATGGAATACTATATATATGTCTTATGGTAAACCTCCTTGTTGTGACCATTATAAGATTCTTGTGGAATGATCTCCTGGTATCCTATTTCTAAAAAGAAGTATAATGCTATCTCTTGTCAATTCAAAATACGAAAGCATAACTGGTGGACCCATGGAAATGTAATACAAGTCCTACTCTTTTTTTTAGTAGAGGGTATATTCTGTTGTTTTCAACTTCCTCTTGCATTCTCTTAACTAGAACCATATATAATGACTTGAGTCACCACCTTAGTTCAATGTAAATTTAACTAGGAACATTGATCGATGATCATATAACATAGCTATAGTAAGATACCCTTTGGTACTTGTAAAACCTTGGATAAGGCATGATGAAACAACAATGTACTCTAGAATATATTCTAGATCAATTAATACAGATTCCTAATGAATATGGGAATTTGGCATAGGGTCTAGCCATTCTATTAAATCTAAACCTTAACTAGACCTAAAGGAGGAATCATTCTTTATGGTAGTGTTATTTATCTACAAAAAATGTTATCATTGCTAAGTGAGCTAGAGCTTATTGATTATGTTATGTGAATCCATATTTATTTGTTAGATAGGAGTGATTCTATTGTGATTACAAGCCCATTCTATTATGATTATGGGCCCATACTTGCGATGGGACACTCTATGATGTTTGTGGTAGTTGATGCCTTAGACCCTCCTTATAGTTCTATGAGTATACCATTCAATCTTGATGTCCAAATGATCTTGATTGCACTTATTGAATTATGAATTTTGATATAGAGTTGTTGTATGTGAGTTCAGGGGTTAAACTTCAAACATTATTACCTTATTGACAAAAAAAAAGTTGTGTTTTTGGAAGTGTGTGGAAGCAGGGTTATTACATACATAGTTACATATTCATCTATGATATAGGTTTTCATATGCATTATTTACATGTGTGTTTTTCATAGTATTTATTGAGTGGGTGCTATGCAATTTCATAGGTTACATGATACAAGACTACTCACTATTTTCCCATATATTGGATGGGCATTTTCATAGACAACATGTCCTATCTTGGGTACATTTCCATATAGTGGATTTTACATGATGGTATCTTTCATTGCTTGTTCTTTGTCATTTCGAACTAGATTATATTGGTTGTTACATCTTATGTTATTACCTAGATCTTATTTTTCACATGGATACATTTATCACGATTGTTGTATAGTTACATTAACTGTTGTATGCAAATGCTTGCTTACGTGTGTTTGTGTTTGATTTGTGAAACTTTATCCATAGAGGATTCTCTTGTTGTCATGTTTTGTGAGTCTTGTCCTTACATGTTGTCTCACTAACTTATCTTGTTACTAAATTAAGTGTGGTTACTAACTTGTGTGGTTCTTTCCTTTATTCATTACTTGTAGTGATGGTGTTCATCATGCATATACTATTATATGCTTGTAACCATGATGTCTATCATGCATATTACTATACTTTCTTAGTTCCTACATTGCCATGGTTTCTACCATGCATCTATGGGGTCATATTAATTGTGTGTGTTCTTATTTCTATATCTAGCATGATTGGGAGCATATTATATCACATTTTGGACATTCTAGTTGTTTCCATCTTTCTTTGCCTTTGGGGGCATCGTACCATTTTGCATTGTGCTTGATATGATACTTTATTTCTTATGTTACATTTTCACTTATACATGACACATTGAGGCATGTATAGATGCTAATTCAATGATTCTAAAAATAATTCAATGGTGCACAACTATATTCAAATTTTTATTCATATGTTTTAGGATATTGATGCTTTAGCCTTATTATTTTCCTAACATATGATGAAATTACATTATTTTTTGCGATGAGTTATTGCATTACAAGTCTTCAACCCTCATCTCAAATGGAGGAAAATATCAAGACATATTTTCAACATTTTTAATCGTGAGAATTTGAGCGAACCTGATTGAACTTGAACAAAGTTTTCTAAGTTATCAAGTGGCTTAGGCCTTAATGACTCCCATATAAGTGTTGAATATGTTTCAACACCTTAAAATTCTAGTTTCATAAGTGGTTGTTATAGCATTTACAGTGAATACCAACCAGGTGTATTTGTTCCTATGTTTTCTTTTCAAAATTTAACTATTCAAAATTTTAAATTTCAAAATTCAAACTTCAAATATCTATCATGTGCATTGACCACCTGTCACAATTGTCACTTGTTTCAGGAGCATCAAAAATCCATGTGAACAAAATTTTAACTCAAGTTAATATAAAATACTATCCGCTCTTCCCTAAGTAAGTGGAGGTACACATTTCAAATTCTATACATGTATACTTTGATGCACACATGCATTCACTCACGCTTACATATCCACGTCAAAGTGGGGGGCATTATGTAGATACATAAATTTGGTGAAAATTGCTTTTCTCTAATGTCTTAGATGTAATAGATCACATTTTACATACTTTTGTATATTTACATATTTATAGGACTTCTCTAATGCCACATTGTTCTCTATTTAGCCCTTAATCCTTACAAAAAAACCTAACACTTAGCAGAGCCTATCCATTGGCATATTTATACTAATCCTCATTTATTATCATGTTCCTCATTGAGATCTAAGCCTCTGTTCATCCCAGGTTAGACTCGCATCCTATGCTAGTTTGTCCCTTTTGCCATTATGGGGATTTTTGCCTCTATAAACAGATAAATTCGGTCATAGATACTTGACAATGTTATCCTAAACCACTTGAATTGAGACAATAAATACATGATTCTTATTCGTCATTCCTCTAATCCATTTATCTATATGCGGGTTTAACCCCTATTTTTTGTCACCACTAAATAAGAATTTCTAAGTTAAATGATTAAACCTCTTTATATCACCTTCAAAGTGATACCAACATTAGGACAATTATCTCTGATTCTCTAGGAAAAATTCATCCTAGGAAGACAAGTGAACTGCTATAAATCTATCTACCTAATGTGGCCTCATCCCCACACCAATTAATGGCTAGTTTCCAAAATTGAAATATTCATTTGGGTCTGCCTGCATGTTTTAAAGGTTGGATAATGCAAATTGTCAAAAGGTTTCACTATAAATATAAATCAAAGATCATTCAGTATTCCTAGCTTCACACTATTTATTAAGCACTTGCACACTACTACACATTGAGAAAATCTACCCTGTTCTTCCTAAATTCAAGATCATTCACTAAGAGTAGTCACAATCCAAACCTGAACCATCTCAAAGAAAGTAAAGAGTTATTATTGTCAAGTATCAAAGCCAAATATCTCGCTGCATACATTTAGTCAATGATCAAAATTACACAATCACTTTAGGTGGGATAACTACATGTGGCTTGATTCTCTCATCAGAGTATCTAAATATGCAGACAACAATCAATCATCAAAGGGGTGATTGGAGTTAGCTCAACCCATTACACTCCCCCTCTTTTTGTAGGTTTCTAGATCTCATAAGTACCCCTAGGATTTTAAAAGCAAAGAGAAGAAAAATAACCACCTCAGTGTGGTACAAATAGAATCGAAACATCTCAACTCATTCAATAAACACATGCATAAAAGGTAGAATAATCATTGTTTCCTCAAGTCAACATAAACAAGTATGCAATCAACACACACAACTGACCAATGATGTTATCTAGAGAGTGTGAACTTATCTAGGAATATTCTTAGACTCTACCTTTGATCTTTAAAAGTCATAGTCCTAACTTATCATAGTCTTCACCGTCAGACATCGGTTATAACCGGCCAGTGATAAAAAAATCTAATATGTTGTATTTGATTGTACTTACTATTTTTAGCATATACCACTTGTAATTTTTAATCAATCAATTCTACTTTACATTCAAATTTATACTTAAATGTCATATATTGTAATTTGAATATATATATCAATTAAGCATGCATTTAATTGTTTTATAAAAAATATGGTTAAACAACCTATTATAGTCGATTTTAAGCCTTTAAATTAACTCCTTATTATTTCTAAAGTCAACTAACACACCCATATTGTCTTAAAGTGCCCTATATATACAAGTCATCCTAAAACATTTGATGGATATCAAAGGATCATATAAATAATAGACTATCAAGGTGTAGACCTAGAGCAGAGCCAAACATCGAGATATTTTATTCTTGCATACTTCAAATTGAGTTTCATTAAGTTATATCTTACACACTTGTGACAAAGTTGTCTATCTTGGTTTTTTATTATCCCCTTGTATCAAATAAAGGTTTAACTTGTATTTAGCTATATTATCACTTATAGGGAAGAGGAGGTTCAAAACCATTGCTCAAGCCATTTAATTTACACTCATTTAAAACTACAATGAGGCTTGATTTTAGCATGTGGGATACATAGTTTACAATGTCGCTTCAGCGGTTGCCTGACTCCATAACGATTTGTTAATTTTGAATACCAAGGCATGTCAAAGAGGAGGAATTAAAAATTCAACACATTCTATTTAGAAAAATAGGAAAATACATGTATATGATGATAAGAAAACATGAGGTGAACTAGTGACAAAAAAATTAGGTTTCAAAACCATACATAGGTTAGAATCGACAAAATAGAGACATAATTAACGGTATGAATCTGACCAACATAAGTTTATCCCAGTTGGACCTACATCGAACTTGATTATTTATAGGAGGATTTAGGGGTCAAATCAATGCTTAAAATAGTGCATAGTCATCGTAAACAATCATATTCCAGATCCAAACTTCTATATTTCAATTACGATAACAAGATGTGATCCTTACTTATCCCTTTGTACTTATTTTACATAATCTAGTTGATTATTAATTTTGTATTGTTATTGTTGTTACATAATTAGGTAGATCTCGATTTAGTAATTTTAAAGCTATATTGTTATCCTTATTTATTGATGGTTTGTTTGGCACACCAACTTAGGTTGGATGGGAACTATCCAACCCCTTTTCAAAGTAGACGGAAACTCCCCAAGTTATGTATTTCTAGGTCTTGGCTTGTTGGATAACTTGGTTGATGTGAAACTATTTCATTTCAAGGGGCATATTGGAATACATTTAACTTAAACAAATGAGTGATAATTCAAGTTTGTTGATTTGTCAATATGGCTGTTAGGCACAAAACAAAGACCAACAAGCATATAAATAAATTGCCTCCAAAAATCAGCAATTCAAATTTATCATATAAACTATCGCTGATTTAATACACATACATTTTATTTCATAGATTCAATAGTGCATAAACAACAATGACAAATGTTTACAATTGAGATAAAACTTATAAACATAAATTACAATTTTAGATCTAATCTAAACCTACTCTAATAGAATCATAAAATATAAGAGGAAAGATGAAAGAAATGAGTCTATTTTGTGATGCAGATACTACTGATTTTGTTGATTAAGCTAATCCCATGAAAACAATATTCAATTTGGACAACATGTATACAACGATAAATAAAAGATGATGTAGGAGTCTGAGGAAATTTCAATTATGAAGAAAATATGAAAAAAATCACCACACACATGCACATATAATGAACTTCAATATTCAAAGCCTTTCAATTTAATAGATATTGCATAGAAAATATTTGTTGAGATTCACCA
This sequence comes from Torreya grandis, assembly GCA_037957365.1. Lineage (NCBI taxonomy): Eukaryota > Viridiplantae > Streptophyta > Pinopsida > Cupressales > Taxaceae > Torreya > Torreya grandis. The sequence goes on along the minus strand of JARHVA010000121.1, from coordinate 5,644,720 downwards.
TAATCAATTGAATTAAAAATTTGATCAACATAACAATATAACTCATGTTTGGAAGAGGATAATAATAAAATAAAACTAAGTAAAAATAAAAATATGATTTTTTCTAATTCTTCCAAAAAAAACCTCCAACTCTTATCTAGTCTTATTGCAAGTCTTATCTAGACACTTGGTCTAAATGAGGGCAAACCTTCCACTCATGAGGTAGGTAAAAAATATTAAATATATGGGTCAAAATCAATGACTCATAGTGATTGTGAAAATATATCATCTCAAGGCAATAAATGCCAAGAATAAGGCAAGAAGACCAATATTTAATGTTGGTAACAAGGGGTAATTGGAACAATAACACATCACATGTGCACAAGTCCAAAAGCTCCCACCTCAAAGCAATTTTTGTTGCATTAAATACTAGCAACAAGCTCTATCTTCTACTCAGAATGCTCTTCTTGAGTGGATATTTCCTCTCCTTATCCAATTTTGTAAGAGACAAATAATAAAACATCACATTTCTACAAGAAATTAAAACAATTAAATGCATCATTTTAATTAAAATAAATAAGTCATGAAAATGGTAGATTTACAATTTACATTTTATCCTTACAAGGCCTACACCAATGCGAAGTCAATTTTCCAACGCCACTGACACCACTGAAAATGGACCTCAAAGGCAAAAGATATGGGCGAATAAGCATTCACGGGTAGTCTTCAATGTTAAATGGTTCTTTTCAACAATAAATTATTTTTTCTCAAAAATAAAAATAAAAATAAAAATAAAAATAGTTTAATTAAATTTAAAAAATTAAATTAATTTTAAAAAAACTAATTAAAATTTAAATTAATTAAAAAATAATTAATAACAACTTAATTAAAAATAATTAAATTAAAATGAAAAATATTAAAATGTCTGGGACAAGGGCAAATGCCCCCCCATGGTCTAGTTGGGTTTTTAAACACTGATGGATATAAGGTGGGGTCGACATACCCCCATTGACCTAGTTAAGGATTTATCCCCAGTTACAAAGGGATGGGGGGTTGCAGGTCCCCAAAAAGATGCAAACCGGCTTTAAAGCCTGGCTAACATAAAAAAATGCCACACCTTGGATCCAAAGATCCCAATTAGAATATTTAGGTTATTTACAATAAATAATAATATTATGCCCATAAAGACGTAACTAAGATTTTTACCCTGATTAACACAAAAATCATTCTTCCCTCGTTTTAGACCTATTCAGAATTCAAAGGCCAATTTTATGAAGGAGACCAAAAAATGTTTTAAGTTCATTTTTAGGGGAAGTGTCATATATGAAAATTAATGGCTTTGCTGTGATCAAAACAACAACAATAATTTTGAAACCTAATTTCTTACCAAAAACACTCATATTCTTCGCATACCAATTATGAAATAATTGTCTAATTAGCAAAGAGAGACCAAAAACCTACCAGAGTCCATTTTCAAGAGAAGTGTTATATATGAAAATTTATCACACGAACTTGGTTGACACAACAAGATGGATTTCAAGGCTTTATTTTACATGGAAACTAAGGTAAGCCCAAAACAATGACCAGGCAGGGGAAAATCAAGTAGAGCGCAATAAGTGAGACTAGACTCAAAAACAAAAAAAGAGGTACCATGATTTTAAAAAATTAAGGTGGATTTTTCAAGCAACAAAAAATGGCCACTTTACTGTAAAATACTTTTGAGTATTTTAAAATAAACAAAATGTGTATATGAAGCTAAAAGCTATGGCTAAAATAACACATGGTACATGAATAGATTTATGAAAGGATAAGAAGGGAATGACCATAAGACAAATCAAGTGTTCACATCGGCCACAATGTGTGCAAATGCATTTAATCTCTTTCATGAAATTTGTAGAGACTAATTATTATAGCTTAGATCATAAATATAGTGAATGGTACCCTAAAATGATTACTTGGACATTTCTTCGCTCCCTGCTAGGCATCCATAGTTCCAAAAAATTTATTTTTGATTCCACTGAAGGTCTTGCTCTATTGCTATATGGGCATCCATAACCCTGATAGAGGTTATTTGAATCACGTAAAAATTAAGTTTTTCTAATAATAGATTTTTTTTTGGAATCTCAAGTTTGGGTTGGGGACCACCATGGCAAATGAGAGGTAGAGTTTTAGATTTTTCACCCTAGATGTTGATCATAATAGTTTCATCTAAGCAAACTCAAAAACCATTAAAGTGTTTTTTCATGTGAGGTTTCAAGATAATATCTTCATAAGTCAAACAATTTACCAAAAGTTATCAAAACATGAATAAATTCAGGACACAACTATAGTCCCAACCTTTGAAACTGAACTCTCAAATATAATCTTGTATCACAAAATGCCTAAAGTACTTAAACGACATAACATGTATGATGTTACTTACCAACACACCTCTTTTCTTTTACGATCAGAAGGTACCATGAGATTCAAAATGAGACCAACTCAAAATAAAGGAAAAGGCCAATGATATAACAATAAAAAAAATGACAAAACAACCTAAACTAAAGAAATAAAGTAGGAAGCAAAGGAAAACTATAACAAGGCCTCACCATGCCAACTCCTATTATCGACGATGTTGTCCTTCTCTCATGTACCTTATCCTAAAGACTTTTATCTTAGATTTTCTCAATCAGTTCTATCAACTTTATACCCTTAGGTTCAACAATAACATTACTATTAATTCATGAATAATAATTAGAAGAAGGTTGAGAATTACCTTTGCCCATATAGTAAACTATGAAATGGGATAATCAAGAGTAGTATCACATACCGGAGTAAATGGCATCCCCAACCTGGTAAAGATGTAATCTTTGAGGTAGTAAATCACAATTTTGATTGTTGAACATTGATCTTGAGGTAACAGTGTTGTAGAGATATCATCTTCATTCTCCTTCCTCTTGACATTAGGAGTGTACATGCCTGGTTCTTCATTTGAGGATGACCTTTTGGTTGTATCATTCATGTCTTCATTAACTGATCATGAGCAAATTTGTCTTGAATTGAAGTGTCTTTAGGTTTAAACTTTTCTAATTCTTCTTATTCATCAATACTACCATGTTATATATTTCTTGCTTCTATTTCTGTGATTTCTAATGCTGAGAGGAACACCAAACCACTAAAATATACCTATTGATAACCATGAATTGGATATTCAGGTGTGGGAGAAACAACATATGATGAAATCACTTCAGATGTAAAGGATGTATCCTTTTTGTCTATTGGTTATATATTTACAACTTCATCCTCATGTTGATCACTAGGATTATCTTTTTCTTGCATAAACATAATATAGATACTCAAAATTTCACATGTTAATTCATCTAAAACAACTACTATATCCTCAATGTTAGAGTCATCACTACTCTCTTCGAGTGCTTATTGGCTATTGTATGAATTAATTTCATCCAACATAACCTCTTCAACTCTTGTCCTCATATTTCATAGACCCCAAGTTATGGTTTTGTAAACAACGTCTCATTGGTAGCCCTCATATTGTTTATTGTAGTTTTTATACTATTGGACTCAGATTTGAACCTTGATCGATTCTAGAATATGGATGTAGTTTAGCCATAGGTACTATAACAAATGTCATTTTTTTAGAAAAAACATTAGAAGATGTTTGATTGTTTAATAATGGTAGATCAACTTGATGATGACTAGCTAAACTAACATAACCACTTGCGTCAAGTGAAACAACATTATTATTATAGGATACATGGAGGATTAGTTGATTGCAAGCTTGAGGAAACATATGATTTAAAGGCACAATTTGATTCAAATGCATGTATCTCAAAGACATTTGATTATAATGTTGATTATAAGATGGATACGTGACACGTAAGATCGAGTTCATTGGTGGGGTTCTTTGCATGAACAGTTGGTTAGCTTTTGGAATTTGATTGTATGGACCCAATTGTCCTAATGAATGGAATGGATCAATACCATACCCATGCAACATTATTAGTTGTTCCATAATGATGGATTCCTAATATGTCAAAGATAAAGATGCGAGTGCTGATGGAGTTCTTCTGATAAGCATGAAAGTTAGTGGTCTAAAGCTCTTAAATAATTTTGAATAATAATAACTTTAGTTTGTATATAGGGGTCTTCTAACCTCTTGTACAAATTTTGAAATTAAATGTTAAATATGTTCATGGGATCATTAGGCTCTTTAAGGGTAGTGGAAAACTAATGATATAGGAATGTAGTGAATTCACCCAAATTAAAAAAACAAACACCAAAATCAACTTGCATTTACAACATCTTTCTCAAGAAAAGGTCACGAGAAAGAAATAACACACTAACGTGATATGACCAAAAATGTATTAGGCCAACTGTAGATACTTAACTAAGGTTAAACACCCTTAAATATGTATGTAGCTTGGGGTGTATCGGTGTAATAACATATACTCATAAACTCCAATATGAGTACGCCACAAGGGTCTTTATGATAGGAACATTTAAAAATCCTTAACCTTGTTCAAGTACCTCATCCTTTATGATAGAGTCCAAGTTGAGGTTCAGATTGTTAAAATATGTATAGTTAGATCATTGTGTTTTATAGACCAAACATACAATTAGCTCTTGAAATGTTTAAAAATGCATTGGACCCCTAGACATCTATATTTGTGTGCAAAGACCCTTAATTAGTATATTGTCCCTTAGCTTATGTTGAGGCCATCAAGGTAGATAGGCAACTCAATCCTCAAGGTTTGTTGGCGCTAGCCATCCAAATGCACTGTTGAACCTTCTTATTCTGAATCCCCTCTTTACCACTAGACAGAATGTACCTATGCCACAACTTGAGTAAGTGAAAAATCAACTTCCCTTGAGGCACACTACTCCTAATCATCATTTGGGATTCCTTAGCTCGGTTAATAATAAAGAGTGCCTCAAGACCACAGTTAAGCAATGGTGCTTGTTGTGAATAATGTCTAAAGTGTGCCCCAATAATCCACCAAGAATGAGTTGGATGCTATATATTGCATGGTATAAAATCTCAAGAATGACTTCTTAGGGCTCCAAAGATAGGTTGGGAACAATGACGGTAATAGTTCAACTAGGATTTTCACTTGCAAGAGATATAATTGTCCCCACAACCATTCTAACAACCAACTAGATCCCTCAACTAATAAACTACTTGAGATAATTTTTTTGAGTTGGACTTACCAAACTAGTGGTGTGTGCACAACACAACCCAACATGTGGGGAAATGGAAGAGTACGAGGTGGTCCCAAATCATCTTAGTATAAAAAATCAGACAAAGACCCCTAAGTTAAACTACATTGAATTCTACAATGCCTTTAATATATTTCAGAGGGAAATGGAAGAGTACGAGGTAGTCCCAAATCATCTTAGTATAAAAAATCAGACAAAGACCCCTAATGCCTCAAGATCCACCCTTCCTCCTTACCAGTACTTTGTGTGTAACCTTCATAACTATCTAGTTGACTTGGGAGCCTTGACAAATGTCACACCTGTTAGACTTTCCATGAAACTAGAATATGAACCCAATCTAACAATTCATAGACATCCAAATGGTGTATATCCTAGAAGCGTATGAGATGTTACTTAGTAGAGACTGGTCCAAAACCCTATGTGGATACATGACTACTGAGTTTTCACATATGTGGTTGCCTTGGAGAGGTATGACCAACCAAATATGAGTTGATAAAGAGCTTAGGATGAAACATATGATCACATAATATAATGTAGTCAACGAAAGGGTAAACTTAGTATCCTCTGAACCTGGGAAAGTATGAATCATTGATCTTAGGATTGTAATTTGTGTTATAACATAGGGTCAAAGAACTAAAAGTATATCGGGATTCTAAGCTAATAGTGAACCAAGTCAGGAGAAAATTCCAATCTAAGTTGTCTTATTTTGGGAAGTATATACATACGACATGGAATGCAATATAAATGTTCAATGAATTCAATGTGATACCCATCCCTAGAGAGAAACACTAGGTGGTTGATTCATTGGCAGCATCTATTGCAAACCTAACACCCTTGGATGACAAAGGATTGTAGGAATTTTGTATTGAACAAATCTTATGTCCCTCAATCCTGGAAAACATCATAAACCTCTAGGTATTTGAGGAGAACCATCACATCTAGAAATTCCTTAATAAAACTGGAGTATTCCAAGCCCAATTAAAATATGAGGCTGAAAGGGATGACTAGGGAGATGTAGACTATGACTAGGATGACATTATGAACTTAAAATAAAATTGAGTACCAAATGGAATGATCTCCCTTGAAAGGATATTCAACTTTGATATGTTTGCACACAAACTAGATAGATCACTACACTTGGATCAAAGGTCCAAAATTATCAATCTGGGGTCATTAGACCACACCCGAGATGTTCATATTGGCCTAGATTGTACTCCTACTGATATTGAATAAATTAAAAGGTTACTACTATAATTACAAGATTTCATTGCTTGGGCCTATGGAGACATCAAAGTCTTCAAATCGAGCATGATCACACACACCATCGCACTCAAACAAAACCAAAAAATTTCTAGATAGAGGAAACAATATGGAACCCAATTTTAGATCCACTTATTCGCAAGGAAGTTTAAAAATTCCTTTCATCTAGAATCATCTTCCAAATCTATCACTCCACCTGGGTAGCTAACTTAGTGCCTATCTACAATAAAAATGGGGAAATTAGACTCTGTGTAGATTTTAAAAATTTGAACTGGGATTTTGACAAAGATAACTACCCTTTCTCCTCCTTTGACGAAGTAATCCGTATGGTAATTAGATATCATATGATGTCCTTCATGAATAGATTCTCAAGATATAATCAAGTTATGATCAACCCTTAAGACCGAGCCAAAACTACGTTCACAACCAAATAGGGTACCTTTGTTTATAAACAAATACTATTTGGCCTCATCAATATGGGAGCCACCTTTTAGAGGGCCATGAACTTCACTTTCAAAGGTTAAATGCATTGCTATTTACATGGATGACTTAATAATATTCTCAAAATTCATGTCTGATCACATTTGCCACCTTCAAAAGATATTTTAAAGGTGTATAAGGTATGGTATCTCCCTAAACCCAAAGAAGAGCATGCTAGATGTTATAAAAGGTAAGATTCTTGGTCACATAATCATAAAGGAAGGTATCTCTATTGACCTTAAACATAATAATGTTATTTCTAGGCTACCTCTCCCTAACAACAAAAAAATAACAAAAATCCTTCTTTAGTAAAATTAACTTTGTGCGCAAGTTTATTTTTGGTTTTATTGAAATTATTAAACCTCTAAATTAGGTGAAAGTAGAATGGAATCTTGAAGAAAAATAGGCCTTCCAGGACATCAAAGATGCTATCATGTAATTACATGTAATGATAAGCCTGGACTACAACAAATATTCCTACTTCTGCTCTTTTGCTTCTGAGCATACCATAACTATTGTACTAACCCAAAATTTGGATGGATAAGAACACCCAATTATTTTCATGAGTACAAACTTGAAGGATGTAGAATTAAAGTATTCTACCTTGCACAAGCATGCCTATGCCTTGGTTAAGGCTACGAATAAGTTTAGAAACTACATTCTTAGAAATAAGGTGCATGTCACCATCCCAAACCCAACTATAAAGCTAATGTTGGGGTAGAATGAGTTAGGGGAATGAAAAGGTTGATGTATGGCCAAGATTCAAGAGTGTGACCTTGAGATAAAACCTACTAAGCTAATCCAAGGCCAAGGTGTTACTCAATTGATCAATGAAATTAACCCAAGGATGACTGTGGTGCAATTAGACTAGTCATAAATAGTGCATCAATATTGGTATGATCTGATTGTACACTGTCTCTTTATGGAAATCCTCCTCCAGGACTAAACCAAATGTAGAAACGATCCATTAGACTCAAGGTAACCCACTACATGCTGAAAAAAGCAGTATTCTGCTAGAAGAATTACAAATGCACATATCTCATATGTATATCAAAAGAATAAGCAAGAGAAGTCATGACGAACTTCCATGATAAACTAGGCAATGGCAACCCTTCAAGGATTGTTAGTGATCAAAAATTTCTATGAACTAGGTATTATTGGCCCAATATTTTTAAAGATGCCCATGCTCATTTTCACATATGCCATAAATCTCAGGCCTTTGCTAAGAAGGAAGTCCATGCAATAATTCCCCTTCAGCCAATAATAAGAGAATGCCCTTTCACTCAATGGGGACTTGACTTTGTTGGAGACATTAACCCAAACTCATCATCTAGCCATAAGTTCATACTTATAGCCACTGACTATTTCACCATATGGAAAAAATTAGTGGAAACTAAGAACAACACAACCAAAAAATTCATCGTTGAGGAAAACATAACCACATGGTTTGAAACCCCATTTTTACTAGTTTATAACAATAGACTTGCATTCTAGTCAGCCAAGCTCAATGAATGGCTTATGAAAAAATAACATTACCTTGAAGTTATCATCTAATTACTACCCACAAGGGAATGGTTTGGTCGATTCAACCAATAAGAACCTGATTGATGCAATAAAAAAATATGTATAAAAGAAGCCTAAGGATTGGCATTCACTGTTGAAATAGGCTCTTTAGACCGACCACACAAAATGTAAAAAATCTCTTAAAGTTCACTTTTCTTGATGGTATATGGTTTAGATCCTATTTTCTCAATGACCCTCAATTTGCCTTTGTACAAGTTCATGTAATAATACATGAAGGACATTGGGAAAATAAGCTCAAGGTTGTTGGACATCATCTGATTTGGAGGATGTATATGAAGAGGCCTTGAAAAACTTTAGTGGGCATCAAGCAATTGTTATGGTTTGATAAGAGAGCAAAGGTCAAATCCTTTCAGATATCAGACCTAGTCTTGTTATGAGACAAAGCACATAAGAAGTAGGGGCAACATTCTAAGTTTGATCCACTCTGGATTGGCCCATACCAAATATCTAAACTACTAGGGTAAAACACATTTCAATTGAAAAACCTTACAAGGAATGATCTCCAACTACTTATGAATGAACAATTATTGAAGCACTAATTCTCAACTGTCCCTTCCAATGCGCTTTTAGAATAACCCATGTAAACAGGATAATGATGTATATATTAAATTAGGTTCTAGTTAGTTTGATTTTGTTGTGTGTTTATTTCAGTTCTATTTTGGTTTGTTTTTGTTCTTGCTTTCTATTTTTTTTGCTTGTGTTTGTTTACTTTGGGTATTTTTTTCATTTCCCCCATGTTCACCCTTGCTAATATTGTAGCAGTTGCTTGCACCTTATCCCCATGATTCGAACTAAGAGACAACTAAGCCAAAAGGAGAAAGAGTCTAATCCAAACATTGGTTCTCATGCTTTCAAGTCGAATCACTTCAAAGTTGATGATGCTTTAAAGATAGAGTCCTAGAATTGGAAAGCAGAAGGCAAGCTCCCATTATTGAATAACATGATAAGTGAAGGAACCCATATTGAGACATTGGAAGGATTAAAAGTCACTGATTCAAAACTGAGTAGGTAAATTGAGTAAATCTCTTTTTTTGTTAACAAAGGCCATCACATCACGTAAAAAACATATCAATCAAGGTAAAATCATCAAGAAAGTAAAGGATCTTCTTGGTGCAAAAATCTCTTCAAACTAATCCATCACTTTGGATACATTGGTATCCAATCCTTATGGATCAAACATCAAAATATCAGAATAAATGAAGTTTGAATTTCATGTAAAATGTTAAGTTTCTTCCTCAGAAAGGGTGATTTGGGCAATCTCCATCACAGGCTTTCCGACATGGCTAGAAATGGATCAAGGCTTAGAGTTGGATCAAATACATCTCTATTGGGGCTATAGATGCTTGGTTGGCAGTATAATAATGCCCAAGTCCTCCTTTTCTTAGACAAATTCTATAAATAATTACCTTTCAATGAGCTCTGAGTACCTACGATGTGTCTAAACTTGCCTAGTGTATTTAAAGCAATAATAAAAAAGAATGACTCCCTTTTTTGCACAAAATGAAATTTTGAATAAATCAGAGTCCATTATGTTGTTTGATGAAACAGAATTGAAAACTCTCTTTTTATCTAAGTTGATCTAATAGAGTTTCAACTGCTTATCTCATAATTCAATAATGAAGGTCCACAGTCTGGATTCTAAACATTGGGATAACATTTTACCCATAATACTTGTCATTTTTATGACCAACATGCCCCATTTAAAAAATCTCAAATGAAGACCCACTTGAAGCTCAAGATCCCATGTTCATGTTTTTATGTGAAATGAATTAGTCCAAGTTCAAGCTAGGAGTTATTATCTTAAATCTAAGTGGAAATATAGATTGATGTTGAATTGTTCTCATAGGTCCCTAATTTTCAATTAGAGTCTTTATTAGAATGAGGTCTTGATTGGATTCTTGATTAGCCAATTTTATTGAATGACTATAAAGGTCACATTATCAATTTGATTGATATCTAAGTCTAAAAGTCTAAAGGGGCATTTTTATCAAAGTTATTCTATGCACATATTTGGCTTCCAAGTCTAGACATTTATCAAATTTGGTCTTTGATTTGTTGGACTAACTTGGATAATCACTATTCATCCCAAGTTGTTTGATATTTTTATACTTATCCAAACTTGACATGGTGATGTTACTAAAACATGCTTGATATTGCTTTGAATGGTTCTCATACTTAATCACTTTTGTATAAATATCTCTGGGCCACATGTATCTTCCACACCTAAATAGTCATCAAATTTAAGAGTGGTGATTTTTTTTGATTTCCAACGGCTAAGTATTGAGAAATATTGGATCATGCCATGTGTTTTCATCCAGATTCCTCATAAAATATCCTTAAAATAGCTAAATATTTTTTCTATCTACAAGCATCTAGGTTCACAAGGTCACAACACTTGTCACAATTCTGCTCACCTATGGCCCAAACACAAAAGTAAAATTGACAAAGTTGCTTGGGCATTTGAGAAATGAGATCATGACACTTTTCATTTCTTTCTCATTCATGGCCCAAGCAGAATTCATAGGTTGATCTAGGCAAGTGAATAAGCGAGGACTATCCACATGTTTTTATCCTGTTCTTCTGCTCTCCATGCAGGAAACTGACTAAGGCAAAGACTCTTCCAATAACTAGATCAATAGGATCTCACTATGTGTCTCTATCCCATTAATCCATGGTAAAAAAATAAAATGGCTAAGGCCAAGAGAGTTGAATGAGTGACAAGCCACCACGTGGATCATGTTAGAGTTTTTAGTCTTATGGTGGTATCATAAATTTTAGAGCCTTGGGAGAGCTTGATGAATGAGACATCATCGCATGGAGCTTATCAAAGTTATAAGTCTCTTGGGGGCATAAAAAATGTTTAATACCCAAGAGAGATTAATAAATAAGACACTGCTGCATGGAGCCTATCATAATTGTTAGTCTCTCAGGGGCGTCAAAGTTGTGAAAGCCCCATGAGAACTTGATGAATGACAAGCTATTGGAAGGAGCCTACCATATTTATCATTCTTTGAAGGGTGTCAAAAAGGTCAAAACCTCAAGAGAGCCTGAAAAATGAGATGCCACTATGTGGCACATGTTAGAGTTGTTAGTCTACCAAGGGCATTAGAGATGTTAGATCCCTGAGAGATCATGATGAAAGACAAGATATTACATAGATCCTATCAGAGTTTTTAGTCTCTCAAGAGAGTAAGAGATGTTAGAGCCTTGAGATATCCCAAGGAATGAGACATCACCAGGTGGATCTTATCAGGGTTATCAATCCCCTGGGGATGTCAAAGATGTCAAAGCCTTAAGAGAGCCTGACAAAAGAGAAGTTGTTGTATGGAGCCTATTAGAGTTATTAGTCTCCCAAGGGAATTAGAGATGTCATAGCCTCAAGAGAGCGTATCCAACCATAGTTATCACATGGTGCTTCCATTCTAAATGACATAAAGGGGTGGGATGTACCAATTGAGCTAGAAAGGAAGTATAGTTAGAACCCATGGCCAATCCCAAAGCACCAAATATCACTTCCTTATGCCAAATGGAAAAATGGTTTGGAATGGCCTGGGAAAGGGAAAGAAAGACACACATGGAGTCATAAGTCAATAATAGGGTGCTATGTGTAATTGCCAGGTCCATGTGGCCAACCCCAGTACACAAAGAGGCAAAAGAGTGACACCCTAGTTGCACCTAGCTGGCATAGTCTATAGGGTAGTGCTCAACCAACATAGGACACATGGACCAATTGGAAGAGACTTGATGTGCCATAGGGGATAAGGTATGGGTATACCTACCATTCCCCTACATTAATCAATTTGGGTAGTTGGGCTTTGATTCGATAAATTTTAAGCGCCCCCTCACCATCACCAAATCTAAACTAGGAGCACATTTTTAAAAGCTTCTGAGTTAATGCCAGATCAGGACACATTCATGTGGATTGTGCCACTAACTCAAATTTGAATTCACATAAGGTGAGCCTCCAAATGCCATTAATACAAGATATATTGTGGATCCGTATAAGTCCTTTGAGTGATCTGATTTATTGTTACCTCTCCTAACTCTGAACTATTCTTCCTTTCAACACCCTCTTGAGATTTCATTGATTCCCTTAGATTCATATTTTTGTGCTAAGTAGATTCTAACTCCTAGACATGGTAACATCATCTTCCAATCCAAGACACGAGCCCGAATACAAGGATACTACCTTCTCATTGGAGGTGACTCATTTTGAGTAATATAACAATGTTCAAGGAAATCAAAGATGTGTAGAAGCCTACCTTAGATGATGTTGAAGATGAGACTCAATTCCTTGATGAGCTTGCTACCTTGAGGGAATCAAGATTGCACAAGGTAATTGCCAAGCTAGAAGTTTTCCTTGTGCCGATCTCTTTAACAACATGCTACAAAACTCCATGCAAATGCATGACATTATGTAAGACCTGGTATACTCCATGGGGTCTCATAAAAAAAATTTAAACATCTTTAGGGTTGATTTTAAGTAGCACTACAATCTTCCAGAGTACACCCTGATTTATGACCAAAACATAGTAGACACATGGATTGAGACACATGAAATATATAGGGTTCTCTAATATTAATTTGTCGATCCAGATTGATGGACCTGAAAGGAGACATCAATGCTTACCCCATTCATATATTTTGAGAAGGAGTTTGTGTTGGGATGATCTTATTAAATCATTTATTTAGAACCAAGGATGTCATATGTGTGAACATCCTATGGGTGCCTCTGCTAAGCATCATCCTTGAAGGAAAGGGATTCTCAAACCTCAAAACCTCATCAAATTCAACTTGGTCAAGGGTGCCAGTGAGGCCTAAGGGGGTGGAAACCTTTATATGCTGAGCTATGTTGTGAACATAGTCTGTGCCACCCTCACATTCAAACCTTCTGTGCTCCCACCATAGATTCCTTCTAGCTCTATGGTTCATGTAATTTTATATAATCGATATGTGCACCATTATAGGAACCACATCTGAGACATCTGTAAATCCTTCTAACCCATGGTTTACATGGCCATCAACAAGAGGCCCATGCTGTGACTCTTATATGAAATAATGAGGTCGATCCTACCCATAGGAGCCTATTGGTACTATAGAGATCAAACCATCATCTAGATGGAGGGCATCTGATAAGTCCCTCTCCTCTTTCCCTATCAAGTCTTAGATCACCTCGTAGATTAGGTCTATTATCAATTGGATAAGGGCGTCACATGTTACTCACTTAATCATCAATAAAAGGTGTTCCTAGACTTCCTAACATTCATTCACCACCATGAGTACAAGAACCTACCTTTGTTATGAAAGATGGTGTAAAACAAGAATTCATATTCATTGGGAAGGGTCAAACATAGAGAGTGGGACCCTCACGGGGTTATCAGTGCCCATGTGGTGAAATACATAGCCGGAATCAATATCATGTATCATCATAAGCCTTATGAGGGTGATTAGATTCATCTCAATCTATCCAGTGATGCTAAGGTACTAGCACAGGTAGAAGTGACAAAAAATAAGGGAAATCAAGCCCAATATAGACTAGTCCTTGAAGAAAGGCCTTTGTCACCGTCATAGGCTTTGCCAATGCATCCAAATCCACTATAGTGAGCCCCAGGGCATGTGCAAATTGAGTGAGGAGAGGATGTGGAGGCAACTACATGCCACATTTCCATAAGGATCATATAATGGATCCTGATGCCTTCACATCCTTGAGCTTCATCTCCATTAGATTCAGCTCTAACTCTGCCACCACCACTTCCATGGGTCATTCTACCTCAAATGAAGTAAGTGATACCTTTTGACATCGATAACAACCATGAAGCAAGCTCAGTATAGGAATAATAAGAGGTACCAATTTGAATTTCATCTCCCACTCATGCCATCCCTTTGCAACCCATCATACCACCCACATGATTCCCTACTCCTACTAGGCCTATTCTAATGAGGCCTCCCATAGTTCCCATTGCACTAGATCCCCAATTCAATCGAGAACCATTGGATTTGACCATGTTCAACATCCTCATTTATTAATTCCCCTTCAATCAGCTCATTCCACCTATAAGAATCCCCACATCTTTATGAATCTTAGTTGCATGGCCCTCATTTCTAAGATTATACAATTCAATTCAAGTAGCTCCCACAACTCCGTGGAGAACCTAAAATTTGATGGATCCTATATTTACAATGCCAACATACATTATGGATGCCTCATCAACAAATCCATTGGCTACTCCTCTAGAATAGATGCCTCCCAATGCCCCCACCTTAACCATTCTAATGATCACCACCTCTGTGACAAGTGCACTTGTGTGTACCATTTAAGTGGCTCCTAGTTTCATGACATTTGTAGTCACTTCACTAGTTGTAAAATTTACTATGGAAATAATTACTACCATAGATCCATTAATTACTATGACATAGTTTGATCTAAGCACGATGCCTTAGAAGAGGAATAAGGTAACTTTTATCATGCCTCTGACTCAGGTCTCAGTTTCCACCACACCTCCATCAACTACCACTACATCTCCAATTGATCAGGGTAAGAGATCCACGAAAAGGAAAAAGATAGGTCCCTCTCAGCCTTCTATTCAATGTGTTCCTCCCATTTCTCCCTAGTCCTCTTTCTCTATCACCTCAAGACTTGAAGGATTCATATTTAACCAACCAATTTCCTCATTTTTATTGAACACCCCACTACCAAGTGCCATTGGTCCATATGTTAACATGAGCCCTGACCAATGGTGTTCCCAAATTTTCCCATAGGGATCCCTATTTGTCCTGCCTATTTTTGCTCCCATGCCCCCTCCTCCTCTACTCCTTCCTTCCTTTTGTTTTGTCAATTCCTCCTCCACTCATGGCTCTTTCATCTACCTCTACCTTTACCATTCCACCTTTTTCATCTTACATCACCTTGGGATTTAATGCAAGACTAAGCTAGGTTGGGCCCCTAATACCTATTGAAGCACATACTTAAAATGGTCTATTAGGATGACCCAAAGATCTAATGAGATTTTGATAAATAAATTAGGAGCATGAAGAGAGTTCTTACACACAATTTTACTCAGGAAGGGGACCTAGTGGTGTGGAGGACCGATCATGATCCCTTCTCCCTCACCAATGTAAGGACATACATCAAGGAGAATAAAATGACCAAAGACCCTATATTGGTGCTTTAGGATACTAACAAACTGACCAAGAACCTCATGGAAGACATGGAGGAGTAAGTTATAGCATTGGATCATAGGTAAGGAGCACTTTCCTAGTGGAGTTGATTGGTCAAGTTGAGGAGGCCCTTGCACAACTATTTACAACTTTGAAAGATGTGGCCAGAACTCTGACCATGAGCAAGGAGCACATCCTGTGCACTCAAGCATAGTTGGAGAGGGTTATTCGTATAGACAATATGTGTAATAAGCTCATCGTGGTCCTTTATAAGGGCATGTTTTTGGAGCTCAAACTCATACCTCTAGTGGATCTAAATCTCTACCACAATTATGCCAGGAGCATGAGAACCTCAATTGAGGAGTGGTTAGGCATAACATAAACAATGATCAAGCCTCTGAAGAAGAGCACGAACTAGATGTTGACCTATTTCAAGGAGGTCAACATCACTATTTTATTCCACTCAGATGGAACCTTGCTAGGTAGAGAAGAATTTGAAGTCCACTTGGCCTAATTCAACTAGGTCATGCACAGGAATGTCAAAAAAGCCAACAAGGCTGGATCTAAAGCAATTATATATTTGGCAATCGAGTCAACAACTAACATCAACCAAGTGTCTAAAGTGATGGTTTCCTTAGAGGCTCCACTCTGAGTCCATGAGTGGTCGTATGTCCAAGCTGAGGTGATCATCCGAAAGCTACCTATGAACCTGGACAAATTGAATTAGGAGTTCAACTTGGTGGTGGCCACACTAAAAACTAAAGAGGCACATCCCAAGTAGTTGGGAATTGACCCACCTCCAACCTCATCTTGATTCTCTCCTAGTGGGCCCTAGGAATTCAGTTCCACATGTGTTGGGATGGAATTTTTTGGGTATATTTTTGTTAAAACCATTTCAAGCCATGATGGTCTAGAGTGGGAACTCGTGCTACTAGGAGACAAGTCCCATTTGTCTTCTATTAATACTGATGTGTAATATTTTTAAAAGGTTGACTTTATTGTAAATAAATCCTGTCAGATTAATATGAATTTGGTTTTTTTATTTAAATACATATGGTTCATGGATGTCTTCTGCTTTCTTTCTATTTTGAATGGATTAATGCTAATGTTAGAGGACTATTATTCTTGCTTTTCTACAAGGTTTATGTATTAATTAGGATGAAATTTAGCTACTCTAATTAAGTTGTTTGATGTTCTTCACTTTATGTGATATCTATTAAGATTTGTGTGTGATTAACTATAGGCTTGTTCACAACTATTCATAAAATGTGTCATTGGATTAAGCATTTACTCCTTCTCCTTAGACTCTTTCCCAGTGTAAATAGAGCCCGAGCCATCATGAAACTTAACATACAATGGTACAATTATAGCTAAGCATGTTCTCGGTCCTCAAAGCATTTGTGTTTCCATTCATGTAGGAATCCCCCTTTTCTACCTTACCTTATCTCTCCTTTTATGTTTTTTGTGCTGTCAAGTTAAATTTCCTCCATTTTTAAAATTTTTTGAAGTGAAACATAGAAGGGTTCAAAATCCCAACCTATTGAAATTGGTCTAGCTAGAAGCGTATATATTTTATGTCTGTGAAAAAACTGGCATTGACCCTTTGGTAGTAGTGTTGCATTTCTTGGAGATCTATTCCAAGCAGGCTATCTAATGGATCCCAATAATTGTAATTGGTGCCTTGGATTGTCTCAACAACAATTCTAAAATGAGAGGACATATGTCCCTTGGTGTCAACAACAATTCTAAAATGAGAGGACTTAATGATATGTCCCTTGGTGTCACCTAAGTCTCTTCTAGGCACCTAATCCCATAAGTGTTTCTTGGGACCAGATTTTGGAAGCGACAACAAACTTCTTATGAATGTATCAGCACTTTTACAATTAAAAGTGTAATATTTAGTTATTGAGTGGGCTTAATGATAAAGTCGTGTACTCCATAAAAGAGGTATAATATTGAATATTATTTATTAATTGCAGAGTAAAAAATTTATAATAAAATTATGGATGGAAAGGTATGTGCATCTCATGTTCATTTGCGAGTTAA
Source organism: Torreya grandis (assembly GCA_037957365.1). NCBI lineage: Eukaryota > Viridiplantae > Streptophyta > Pinopsida > Cupressales > Taxaceae > Torreya > Torreya grandis. Next base: position 5,626,996 of record JARHVA010000121.1, on the reverse strand, counting down.
TCTTATTTTATCTTTAATATTATTTATATATTTGTTGATGAAAACTTTAGGATCCTCCTCCAACCAATCTCTTTACTATAATTACTTAACTTCTTATTTCTTAACCTTATTTTTAAAACATAATATCTTAAATTTAAAGATACTTTTATACTTTTAATTATCATAAATAACTATTATTAAGTTGAATAGTTTGTAATATTTTTGAGAAGTAATATAAATCTGTTTCACTAAAATATATTCACAATTGGGGCAGGCCAATAAAAGAAATTGGATGTGTGGTGAGCTATGGATAGGATGGATAAGGGTTGGAACACTTGGCACCAGTTGGTTGGATTAAATCTTGTTACCAGTTGAATGAACTCCAAACAAATATTGGGGGCAGACCAGTTGCAGCACATTCATTTTTTATCAGTAACAGACAAATGGCTGCTCTCACTACCACGGCTGTGACGCCCAAAGCTGCCGTCCATGGACTATGCGGCAGCAGCACTCTCAGTGGTCGCAAGCTCTCCATTACTTCACGTCCACTGAGAATGCCCAGATCCTTCAAGAGGTAACTAAACTCTATTTTTTCTAATAGAGTTTTTATGTTTTCACAGTGCAAGAATGATTATCATAATAGATTTTTACAAGAATTGTGCATGAATTTTTAGTTGATGTTTTGAATCATAACTTGTGTTTCGTCATCGAAATAAAATTGTTGGAATGTGATTTGAAATGTCAAATGGGATGTGATTCTAAATGTGACTAATTATTATCATAATAGACTTCGGAAATAATTGTGTACAAATTTTTAGTCGATGTTTCTAATCACAACCTGTGTTTTATCATCGAAACAAAATTAGTTACTTTTTTGCTTTATAATATATCATTGAAATGTGATTCCAAACGTTGAATGGGATGTGATTCGAAATGTCGATTAATATTTACTTACCACATCCATGAACAGCTGTGTTATTGTGGGTAAGTATGGCGACAAGAGTGTGTATTTCGATCTGGAGGACATCAGCAACACCACAGGGGCATGGGATCTGTATGGATCTGACGGGCCTTCTCCCTACAATTCACTGCAGGTAAAACTATTCTCAATTCTCCACCATGTATTTTGTGTATTTTGTTATAGTTGGTGACATGGGCGTGGCTTGCAGAGCAAATTCTTTGAGACATTTGCAGGCCCATTCACGAAGAGGGGGCTGCTGTTGAAGTTTCTGGTGTTGGGAGGAGGAGGGGCGTTGGCCTATGCCAGCAGCAGCGCCACCGGTGACATTCTGCCCATCAAGAATGGCCCGCAGAAACCCCCAACTCTTGGCCCCGGGGGAAAGATCTAAGCACCTGTTATTCTCCTCTCTGTAACTTGTTATTTTCAATGAAAATCTATTGACTCTCCTCTTTAAGGCTTCACAGATTCCTCCTATTTGCAGGTCATTAATCTTCATTTTTTCAAACTTAAAAATTCGCATTCATTAACATAGTAGTTGTTAAAATTAATGATAGTTCGTGGATGTAATTAATACCATTTTATTTTATTTTAATAATTTTTAATTTGAGATCTTAAATAATTTTTATGATCATTGATTATTTTCAGTAACAAAATATTATGTACATAGAATTATTTAACTAGTACATATGCATATATTTGAAATACAATCCAAGATATCCATATGAAGGTTTTTATATTAGATTTATTTTGTTGACCATTGCTTTATGAAGTGATCTTAAGTTAAGAGCCAAAGTCTCCGAGGTATCCATTTTGTCAAAGTCGTTTGGGGTACGATCCCAACCTCATCCCTTTTATCGTGTCAAATTTTGCTAGCAACAAGAATTGATCCCTGCAGGGCTCTTTGTGAGCCAAACAACTTCATCAAGTTGAATTAACAACTGTTCACTATATTAGATTTTTCACACACCATATTAATTAATAGTTTTATTACTTTCTCTGTCAATTTCCCACTAATTAGTGACAAATGACATCATTTAGGTACACTATTGTGTCGGTTTTGAAAGAATATTTTCAGGGAAAAAGGGGCCTCCAAACCTTACTATATTGCCAAAATATTACAATTTTTCAATTGACTTTTTCAACGAAAAAGAAAAAAATTTCTAAAGTGACAGTCAAATAAATGTCAAATTTAAGATTGATATTGCCATGTGATGGTCAAATGGGTGTCAAAATTAATTGTGAATAATTCACTCCATCACACTCCCTTGTTGCCATTGTAGAATGCTTATAGGGATTACTTTTTGAGCAAGCTATGGGGTAATCAAAATACCCCATAGTCAACCTCGTCTATGAATGGACTTTTTTTCTTGCTTCAATATAGAGTAATGAAATAAATAACAATTGTTACATGCTCATGAGGATGGATGCCATCATTAAAATTAATTTTTTGGAAAGGGACAGGTGTGAAAATTTGGCATGTAATATTGTGACTACCTTGCTCCCATGCTTTAGATGTCACATCGACCGTTTATCACATTTCAACATGATCTACAATCATATCATTTACTTTCATTTTGGCTTTGCAAACAAATGAGCATGGAATTCTTATCGTTTGGGTTTGGGGGATTAGCAATTTGAGTTATTTAATCATGAAATATACTAGAACCATTATCATTGATATGTAGGAGAACTATCATCATATTGGAACACATCGTCAATACATCATAGCCTTTGATTCAATCTCTACTATCTATTTGAATCATGATTGTATATCTCTTCCTTGGTTTGTGTTTTCCACTATAAATGATGGAGAGGTAATCTTCTTTCACTAATGGGCTTCACTACATGTAGGTTTTATTTTTTAGTTTCATACACAATATGGGTTTTTATTACATGTAGGATTTTTTAGTTTCATGTGTGACAACCCCTTCCAGTGAGTGTCAACTTAGTTTCCCCCTGTACATCTTGACAATTGTCTACACATATCCTAGAATATGTTTTCATCTAGGGTTAATCTTGATCCATCTATGTGATCATCTCCTAGGTCCTTGACACATGTTGGATATGTGTTTCTTTGTGATCCATTTTATATTTCTTTCTAACTTAGTAATGTATCTTCAAAAATTTGCTCTGTCCTAACTGCATATTATGCATTATCATTCATGTGTGCTGCACTTATGCAACACATCATCCCTTCTAAGAATTTGCAATAATTCATAGTATGAAGTAGTGTGTCTCACATGCACCCTTTCATACCCATCCTTTATTTGGGTTGCCTTTTGTATCCAAATTTGAGGGTCAACTTTTCCCCATACTTGTTGTCTATCCTCTCACAATTGTTTTTAACTCCTTTGCTGTTGTTCTTTTAAAGTTTTCAAGAATTATTTTATAAACCTTTTTTTCAAAGTCATCTAAGGAAACCATTATTTCTCCAAAAGTACTTATAGTTTTCTGCACATTGCCCATCATGGTATCTACTTCCACAATCTCACTCCTTTTGCTACATAGGATGCCTCAAAATTTCTTATGAACTTATTGAATTGTGCAACTACATCTCACATGTTATGTTCCTCATCCAATGCTTTACTAGATGTGTTTCTTCTCTACTATGGACTTCTAGGCATTCAAATCATTTTTCTTTGCCTCTCTATTGTGTTTGTTTCTTTTAACATAAGATCATCTAATTCCTTGCTCTTGTCATCCTCCTTCAATCATGTGTTGATGTAGTTTGAGGTTTTCCCTAGTTATTTGAATACAAGCACCATGATTGTTGCTCTCTTTTCTACCTCTTTGAGATGCCCCTGTAACTCCTCAACTTGCTTTGATCATGTTGTCTTGGTTATTTCTAATTTATTCTTCCTCAACTCTTCCTTCAAAAGCTGCAAAGGTCTAATCACTAGAGTTTTGCATGAAAACTGATTAATAGCTACGCCAAGCTTATCAATCAACTCCATCATTGTGGCTTCATTTCCCCAAAGTGACAGTCTTGCTTTTTCAATGGTGGCTATCATCTCATCACTGTTTCTTACGATGCACACATTCTCATTCTTTCCTTTCTTCACTTTCCATGACTCCTCATGGAGTCTCTTTCCCAACTATCCAATCTTATCCTCCATATCCAAACTTCTTGTGCCACATCTGAAGCTAATTGCACTAATCCCAAGCTTGATTGTTTGATGTTCATCTTGCATGGATCACAAGTGACAACCTTCGGTAATTATTCAATGTCTCCTTCCATCATTATGCCCTTTGTTGACATCTAAAATGTTATATTTACACAATGCACATCCAAAAAACTTTACCGCTTATTCTTTGTTTCACCTTCTTCCTTTCCTACACCTTGCACTTGTTCTTCCTCTTCACCCTTAGACACCACATTGATTGATCTTAATTTGATGGGTTAGGTTCCAAAAACTTTGGTGTTTCCTCACCCTCTCTCTCTAAAGCACTTGCCTCCATGTGCATTTATTCCTCTTTATCCTTACTGAACTTCTTCGAGATGGTTTATAGGTTTTCACCTACAAATTTCTTTTTTCTTTTCTTCTTTGTGTGTCAACTTCTTTTCCTCTTCTTCAAAATTTTCATGACATCCTTATCCTTAGGCAAGGGTTGTTTGGTCTTCCTCAGAGTCAAATTTAGAACCCTCATGTATTTCATCCTGCATTTGTTTTGATCTCCTTAATGTTTTGTGCATTTTATTTCTTTGTCTTCTTCTCCATTCAGGGCTTTTCTTTCTTTATTTTCATTGTCTCCCCACTTGTGTAACATCCTTATCAACCTTTTCCCATGTTGGTGGGTCATCCATCCATGCGGGTTTGACATATAACCACCTCAATATGCATGCCAATGAATAATTTACCTCATTCGTCACAAATTATAGTGTGGGTTCAAACTCTAAACTATCAGATCTTCAAAGTATTCATTGTTGCTAGTCAACTTTTAACCTGTTATGATGAAACTATTTTAAAGTAGATCTATTCCTTGTCCACTTTTTCAAATTTCATGGTTGTCAGAGGGATTCCACCCAATCTTGCCATTGCTCTCTCCATGTAGTGCACAGACTACATATTAAAACCTCATCCAAGAGCCTTCTTTTCCATCTTTCTCCACTACCTTTAACAATGTGTAATGTTTTATTACACAAAATGTATCATATCCTTTCTATGCTTCAACCAACATCTTGTGTGCTTTGTATTCATATCTAAATGCTTGGTTCATATTATTGAGTCAATTCAACATTTTCACCTTCAACGTGTCAGTATTTTGATATGCACACTAGTACGAAACATATTTATCTATGCTCAACTTCTTCTCTTGTAAAAACTCAAATGTATGACTCTTAATAATGCCTAATTCTTCCAATAACATCATAATTAGGTACACTATCCATATGAAGATTCCTCCTATAGTATGTGCCTCCTCAACCACCATGTTGATCTCCTCAGCTATGTACATGAAAAATTTGAAATTTACCTCTTTGTTTATAGTTCAATAAGACACATATATAATGGGCTAAGAAGTAGCTCATCACTTCACAATAGTTATATTTGCATTGATCAAATGTGTATCTACCTATGTTGGTAAAGTGAAGATGTCTTTAAAACCCATAGTATAATCTCCCCTTTGTAACTCCAATTCTGATACCACTAGATTAATGATGTCATTCTCCATCAACATTATGTGCATATAATCCCCTTCATTCTCTAGCCATGTAATCTAATTGGTTCACATTGGTGAGATCTTCACACATCTTCTAGAAAAGTGCATCTACCATTGTGTGTTCTACAAAAACCATTTTGTCAACTTGTTTAGATTCCCAAGATAGGGTATCTCCCAAGTGGGTTTTCACAATAACCTTATTATTTAACCTTCTCGGTGACTTCAACAAATCTATAGTTATCTCCTTCTCTATTTCTTCCTTCGTGTGATGGAAATATTTAATCACAAAATTCCAAATATTAGTGGATAACTCTTCACTTACATGTACCTATTTGTATTTTACATAGGTAGAGTTTCAAACACCCTAACCTTTTTCCCCCCTTTAGCACTAGGTAATTTGCTAGAAGCCTTGGTGGGGTATTTTGTTATTTGATTTATTTATCCTCCTTAACTTCTCACTCGCTAAATGACATTGAGACTTCCTTTTATTCTCCAAATAAAGGTGTCACTATTGATGTTTTATTATTCTTCACAATTTTTGTGATTTCCTAGCCATTCATAACTCTTATAACAATAATATTCTCTTCGCTAATCCCCTTATTGACTAGCTCTATGATTTCAAACATTTGAATTGGATTCTTATGCACTTCTTTGATGGCATTGTATCTATATTACGATGCCCAAATCACCTCTACAATTTAGTTTTCTTGGATTCCCTATATCTATTTCCATACAAGAATGTTATAAATCTTCAATCATCTCAATTCACAAATGATTCTCAAAGGTTATCTCCCTTCCTTTTATAACCTTAGGTGCATTAATTCCACCATTTAGTTGTGAAATGTTTACTTTATTGTCGTCCAATAGTCAAAATTTTAAAAATGTGATTGTCTTACACCTTTTCTTATGCATTCACTTTAGAATATTCTAATTCTTTTATGCATGCAATCTTCCATGTAACTCCTATCTCTACCAAATATTGTATGTGAAACCTATTCCACAACCAATATGTGCATGATTACATGCATTTATGCATAAGTTTTCAAATTATTTTCTTCCCATAAATACGATGTTCATTTCTCACCCTAACCAATATGCACTATGTCCTCTTGCACATCATCTTTATTAATAGGTCATTTGGCACCCCAAATTAGGTGAGATGGTCGATTGTCCAGCCTGTCTTGAAAGGAGACCTGAGAGTCTCCCCAAGGTCTATGTCTGTTGGGTCATGGCATACTAGGTAACCCAATTGGTTTATGTAAAATTGTTCTAATATAAGGGGCCTTTACTGGTTTTGAAATTTAAAAATTATTTTAGCTTTTAATAGGCTAGAGATAAATGTGTGTTTTGTTGTTTTGTTCATGCGGGTTTTAAGTGAGTGACATGAAACAACAACAAGCATGTGAATATTTAATTTTCCAACTTAAAATCTGTTGTCCCCAAAAATGCCACTCATTTTTGGGACAAAATGTGAACTATTTTGGTTCAATTGACCAAAATAATCTCTTCCCTTCTCAAAATTTGTTCTGAGCTTTCAAATTCATCATTTTCAAGATTTTTCAGTAAAGGGATTAGCAGGTTCAATAGGTTCAATGGCTTTAACAGGGGAGTTCAATAAAAAAAGGCAAGTTTCCAACACTTAGGCATTTTTAGGATTGGTTCAATGCCTTGGTTAAACCAAAAGGGTTCATCGGCAAGCTTCTAAGCAAGAATTGAACCATTGAACCGTTGAAACTTGAACCAAAAAGGTTCAAGGGTTCAACGGGTTCAAAGGTTCAACATCATCAGCAAGAGTTAAGCGCTTTGTCAAGGTTCAAGGTTCAACCGCTTCAAGGTTCCACGGCTTCAAACACTTAGTGAAAAATAAAGGCTTGAACTATTGAACCATTGAACCTTGAACCATTTTGGTTCAACGGGTTCAACGACCAAATGGTTCAACGCGTTTGGGTCAAAAGATCAAAAAAGACTTAGCCAAATAAAGAGATTAAACTGATTGAACCAAAGTTGGTTCAATCGGTCGATTCAATCGGCAGGTTCAAGGGGCTGCCCCAAAGCCAAAGGAACAAGTGCCCTTGCGGAGGGCAGTGAACCAAGGCCAAGAGCCCTTGCAGAGGGCAGTAAGCAAAAGCAGACCAAGTTGGAATTCCTTTGGAAAAATGGCTAAGACCAAAAAAGAAGAGTCCTTCGGACTTTTTCCCCGAGGAAATGACTAAGTGAAGGAACTACTGGAATTCCTTTGGGAAGATTTTCATAGGAAAAAAGAGTTAAGGAAAGGAACCTTTCCTTCGGACAAATTGTCCGAAGGAATTCCTTCGGACTTTTTGTCCAAAGGAAAAGCCGGGCGAAAAAAGACCAAGCCAAGGAAGATTTCCTTCGGACAAATTGTCCAAAGGAATTCCTTTAGACATTTTGTCCAAAGGAAATAAAGCATAAAGTCCGTCGAAGAAGCAAAAGCTCACTGAGGGAATTAAAGCCCGAAGGCTGCCCGAAAGATCTCGAAGGGTAGGTACCCTTGCGGGGGCATTTGATGCTCAGAAAAGGACCTTTTCCAAAGACCCAAAGGGATACCTTCCCTTTAGGGTGTTCCAAACGCTGAATAAAGACGCAGAAAGAAGCTTTGAAAGACTTAGACGAAAAGGAGCCTTCGAAGAACAAGGATTGAACCATTGAACCTTGAACCAAATGGTTCAACGAGTTCAAGGGTCCAAGTGGTTCGACGATTCAAGGAAACAACGGGACAAAGAATGAACCAATGAACCAATTGAACCTTGAACCTAAAGAGTTCAAAGTTCAATGGTTCGAAGGTTCAAAGGTTCAAAGACTGATCCAAACAAAGGAAGAACATAGATGATTCCAAAGGCAAGTTTAAAGAAAGCGATGGTTCAACTAGAGAGCAAAGAAGCGATTGAACAAGGAAGCAATGGACTGATAAAGACAGAATGAACTGATGAATCGATGAATCAATAAACTTTCAGTAGGTTCAAAGGTTCATGGTTCAACATGGTTCAAGTAGCTGGCAACCATTGGCGGCCCCATGGACGTCAAATTTAATGGAATGGAATATCCATTAATATTTGGATATGGCACATAATTTGAAAAGTAAACTAGACAACCGGCTAAAAAGAGAGCCTGAGAGCCCAAGTTGCTACAGGGAAGAGAAGAACAATGTAAAAAGATCAGAAATATCTTCAAGGGAGTTATTTCTAGTAGGTGAAATAGTGGATCAAGTAGACTTCTGAGCACACCACATCAAGGACGCGGCTTGTTTTTCTTCCATGAAGTAAAAGTAAAGGGACAGCTACGCAGACATCAAGACAAGGACTAGATAGTCCATACTAAAGAAGAGACATATTAGATGAATTAGTATGCCACAGTTAAGGCACTACACTATTCCTAGCATGGACTTCCAGACAAAACTGAAGGTGCATTGAAGGCATTGACTGTAGCATGGGCCGTCCCATGGGAAAGAGCGCCAAGCCTTGTTTGGTGTCTATACATTGTAATTTCTCTCATTATGCAAGGGAGTTCTTTTTCATTTTATAGAAGTGAAACTCTACCCAAATTGAAAGGTGAATACTGAGACTTTTAGCTCTGAGTACCTAAGATGTGTCTAAACTTGCCTAGTGTATTTAAAGCAATAATAGAAAAGAATGACTCACTTTCTTGCACAAAATGACCTTTTGAATAACTCAGAGTCCATTATGTTGTTTACTAAAATAGAATTGAAAACTCTCTTTTTCTCTAAGTTGATCTAATAGAGTTTCAACTGCTTATCTCATTATTCAATAATGGAGGCCCACAATGGATTCTAAACATTGGGATAACATTTTACCCATAATACTTGTCATTTTTATGACCAACGGGCCCCATTTGAAAAATCTTAAATGAAGACCCACTTTAAGCTAAGATCCCGTGTTCATGTTTTTATGTGAAATGAATTAGTCCAAGTTCAAGCTAGGAGTTATTATCTTAAATCTAAGTGGAAATATAGATTGATGTTAAATTGTTCTCATAGGTCCCTAATTTTCAATTAGAGTCTTTATTAGAATGAGGTCTTGATTGGATTCTAGATTAGCCAAGTTGATTGAATTCTTATAAAGGTCACATTATCAATTTGATTGATATCTAAGTCTAAAAGTCCAAAGGGGCATATTTATCAAAGTTATTCTATGCACATATTTGGCTTCCAAGTCTAGACATTTATCAAATTTGGTCTTTGATTTGTTTTATGGACTAACTTGGCTAATCACTATTCATCTCAAGTTGTTTGATTTTTTTATAATTATCCAGACTTGACATGGTGATGTTACTAAAACATGCTTGATATTGCTCTGAATGGTTCTCATACTTAATCACTTTAATATAAATATCTCTGGGCCACATGTATCTTCCACACCTAAATAGTCATCAAATTTAAAAGTGGTGATTTTTTTTTATTTCCAATGGCTAAGTATTGAGAAATAGTAGATCATGCCATGTGTTTTCATCTAACTTCTTCATAAAATATCCTTAAAATAGCTAAATATTTTTTTTGTCTACAAGCATCTAAGTTCACAAGATCACAACACTTGTCACGATTTTGCTCATCTATGGCCCAAACATAGAGGTACAATCAACAAAGTTCCTTAGGCATTTGAGAAATGAGATCATGACACTTGACATGTTTTTGCTCATTTGTGGCCCAAGAAAAATTCATAGGTTGATCTAGGCAAGTGAATAAGTGAGGACTATCCACGTGTTTTTATCCTATTTTTTTGCTCTTCATGTAGGAAAATCACTGAGGCAAAGACTCTTCTAATAAATAGATGAATAGGATCTCGCTATGTGTCTCTATCCCATTAATCCATGGTAAGAAAATAAAATGGCTAAGGCCAACAGAGTTCAATGAGTGACAAGCCACCACGTGGATCATGTTAGAGTTTTTAGTCTTATGGTGGTATCATAAATGTTAGAGCCTTGGGAGAGCTTGATGAATGAGACATCATCACACGGAGCCTATAAAATTTATAAGACTCTTGAGGGCATAAAAGATGTCTAATACCCAAGAGAACTTAACAAATAAGACACTGTTGCATGGATCCTATCATAATTGTTAGTCTCTCAGGGGTGTCAAACTACTGAAAGCCCCATGAGATCTCGATGAATGACAAGCTACTAGATGGAGCCTACCATATTTATCATTCTTCTAAGGGTGTAAAAAAGGTTGAAACCTCAAGAGAGCCTGGTAAATGAGATGCCACTATGTGGCACATGTTAGAGTTGTTAGTCTACCAAGGGCGTTAGAGATTTTAGAGCCCTGAGAGATCCTGATGAAAGATAAGATACTGCATAGATCCTGTCAGAGTTTTTAGTCTCTCAAGAGAGTCAGAGATGTTAGAGCCTTGAGATATCCCAAGGAATGAGACATCACCAAGTGGATCTTGTCAGAGTTATCAGTCTCCTGGGGATGTCAGAGATGTCAAAGCCTTGAGAGAGCTCGATAAATGAGTTGTTGTATGGAGCCTATTAGAGTTATTAGTATCCCAAGGGTGTTATAGATGTCATAGCCTCAAGAGAGCATATCCAACCATAGTTACCACATGGTGCTTCCATTCTAAATGACATAAAGGGGCGAGATGTACCAATTGAGCTAGAAAGGAAGTATAGTCAGAACCCAGGGCCAATCACAAAGCACCAAATATCACTTCCTTATGCCAAATGGAAAAATGGTTTGGAATGGCCTGGGAAAGGGAAAGAAAGACACAAGTGGAGTCATAAGTCAATAATAGGGTGCTATGTGCAATTGGCAGTCCATGTGGCCAACCCTAGTATACGAAGAGGCAAAAGAGTGACACCCTAGGTGCACCTAGTTGGCATAGTCTATAGGGTAGTGCTCAACCAACATAGGACACATGGCCCAATTGGAAGAGACTCGAGGAGCCATAGGGGATAAGGTAGGGGTATGCCTGCCATGCCCCTACATTAATCACTTTGGGTAGCTGGGCTTTGATTTGGTAACTTATAAGTGCCCCCTCACCATCACCAAATCTAAATAGGAGCACATTTTTAAAAGCTTTTGAGTTAATGCCAGATCAAGAAACATTCATGTGTATTTTGCCACTAACTCAAATTTGAATTCACATAAGGTGAGCCTCCAAATTCCATTAATACAAGATATATTTACGGATCCCTATAAGTCCTTTGAGTGATCTAATTTATTGTTACTGCTCCTAAATCTGAAGTATCCTTCCTTTCAACACCCTCTCGAGATTTCATTGATTCCCTCGGATTAATATTTCTATGCTAAGTAGATTCTAACTCCTAGACATGGTAACATCATCTTCCAACCCTAGACATGAGCCCAAATATAGGGATACTACCTTCTCATTGGAGGTGACTCATTTGAGTAATATAACAATATTTAGGGAAATCAAAGATGTGCAAAAGCCTACCTTAGATGATGTTGAAGATGAGACTCAGTTCCTTGATGAGCTTGCTACCTTGAGGGAATTAGGATTGCACAAGGTAATTGCCAAGCTGGAAGTTTTCCTTGTGTTGATCTCTTCAACAACGTGCTATCGAACTCCATGCACATGCATGACATTATGTAAGACCTGGTATACTCTATGGGGTCTCATAACAAAAATTTAAACATCTTTAGGGTTGATTTTAAGTAGTAGTACAATCTTCCAGATTACACCCTAGTTTATGACCAAAACATAGTAGACACATGGATTGAGACACATGAAATATATAGGGTTCTCCAAGATTAGGTCATCGATCCATACTGATGGAACTGAAAGGAGACATCAATGCTTACCCCATTCATATCTTCTGAGGAGTTTGTGTTGGGATGATCTTATTAAATCATTTATTTTGAACCAAGGATGTCATCCGTGTGAACATCCTATGGGTGCCTCTGCTAAGCATCATCCTTGAAGGAAAGGGATTCTCGAACCTCAAAACCACATCAACTTCAACTTGGTCAAGGGTGCTAGTGAGGCTTAAGTGGGTGGAAACTTATATATGCTGAGCTATCTTGTGAACATAGTTTGTGCCACCCTCACATTCAAACCTTCTATGTTCCCACCATAGATCCCTTCCAGCTCTATGGTTCATGTAATTTTTAATAATCTATACGTGCACCATTATAGGAACCACATTTGAGACTCTATTAATCCTTCTACCCCATGGTCTACATGGCCATCAATAAGAGGCCCAATGCTGTGACTCTTATATGAAATAAGGAGGTTGCGCCTACCCCTAGGAGCCTATTGGTACTATAGAGATCAAACCATCATCTAGATGTTGGGCATCTGATAAGTCCCTCTCCTCTTGCCCCATCAAGTCTTAGATCACCTCATAGATTAGGAGGTTTATTATCAATTGGCTAAGGGTGTCAAGGGTTACTCACTTGATCATCGATAAAAGGTGCTCCTAGACTTCCTAATATTCATTCACCACCATGAGTAAACAAATTTGCCTTCACTATGAAAGATGGTGCAAAACAAGAATTCATATGCCTTGGGAAGGGTCAAACATAGAGAGTGGGACCCTCACAGAGTTATACACACACACACACACACACACACACAAAAGCTATATATACATACAAAATATGAGCATAATATAAAGGTATGTCAATGTCATATAGACATACAATGCCAAAAAGGCATACAAAAAAATATTATGTAAGACATCCTAATTATCAAAAAGCCTCACTCTCTTTGTCTTGCTCATAGAAGGATCTCCCTTAGATGTATAGCTTATAGATGAAAAACATTAAAACACATCAGATTCCTCCAATATTTAACTACAAGTCTTTTTACACTAATAGCTCATATATATATATCCTTGTTATAATTATTTTGTATATATTATCATTTTTGTAATTTCATTAATTTATTGAAACTATGTTCATAGCAATACACTTAAATTTTATTTTTTTCTGCATTAAATTTCCCGTCATCTTTATTCATCATAACAATAAGAGATTTTTTAATTGGGTTCATATTAGATATTTTAACTTGATTGAAGGTTTGTATCCAAATTGATCACTATCAAAGTTTAATGATTTATAACCTTATGAATCTTTATTGGAGATAAATAATTGCTATTTCCTTTATTTAAATATGATAGAAGATTCATATATTTTTTCAATCCATCACATTTTTGTGGTGTAATGGCAAGTTTTTTAGCACTATGACCAATCAATTGCACAATTTTATTTGTATTGTCAAACATAAAAGACTTGAGATATGCCTCTATAGAAATAGTCAAATTCCCATATTTGTGTTCAAGCCGCAGTTGAAGATCTCCACCTCTAGTGCTTCATGGATGACATCACCACCATGTCAGGGGTGGTGAATATAATATATAACCACATTTTTGGCCTCTGAGAATGCCTGGTCAGGAATACCCGTTCTAGGTTCAAAAACTTTTTTTATTATATAATTTTTTTAGTTTTCAGGTATAATTTAAATGCATGTAAAACTAAAACTATAAGTCATTTACAGGAACGAAAAGAACCCTCACATGTGTGTTGAAACCCTCTAATTACACATCAAAGCATGATGATTCAACACCTCAAAGGCTGATCATACTAACATTATTTTTATGCAATCAAGAGGCAAGTTCTTGTCCTCCAACTAACATTTCTGCTTACGGGACCTCCTCTTGCAAAGCCATCACTTCCAACATATTGAGATAGGAGAATCACTTATATTATCAGGATCTCGACCTTTGAATCCACCTGGATATGTGTTTTAATAATTGTTTTAATACATAAAAAAATTGACAATTTTTTGTCTAATGATGAGATCATAATGTCTCATCTTAACTAAAAGTAACATGTTTTTTCCGTCCACAAATTGGTTCTAAAGTGGATTTAGATATAATTCTTAGAACTTATGGTATATTCTTTAGAAATCATTGTTACCTAATTTGTTAATGGATTTTCTAATAATTCTAGTAAAATAAATGCCAAATTTTGTATAAGCAAGCTATAAGATGCATATATAAAGGTTTTGAGCACCTAAGTGCCAACTCATGAATTTTTTTGAATTAGTTTTAGATTATTATGGCTCCTAAGTCCTATACAAAACCGATGTTAGATTCTTACATCTCTAGAGTCACATATAAAAGTGGCATCAGAGTGCCTCAACTCTGGGGTATTCAAGCACAATCAACGTTGGAGAAAATTGCAGATCTATTTTTGGAACAACTTTGTAAATTTAAATATACATAGAATTTCTAAAAATATAATATTTATAGAAATAACATGTTTATACTACTCCAGATTGATATGAATGTCTCTAACATAGTGGTTAATGACATTAATAGGAAATGAATAGAACTGAAAACTATCATATCATACATGATTTTAGGTGGTTAAAGTAAAAGATAGTAAATCTCTAGTTCCAACATTCTCCCAATCATTTCCCCTAAAAGAGTGGAGAGGGATGATATTTTATTGATAATATAAAAACAAAGTAAAGATCAATAAGAAATGTACACCAAATTTATTGGGATAGTGATTATAATTAGGAAGTTGGTTGAGGATATCATAATATAAATATCACCTTCTAGCTTTAGAATAATAACTTGATGTAGAACAAAGTTTAGATTAAGGAAAGATAATACGTTTTGTTTGAATCTTTTGTAAACACTTTGTTAATCTATGATAATATGAATTTGAAGCATTTGCGTACTACTGTTTAGTCATATTTCAAGGGAAGAGCAAGGACCCACTCAACCTAAGGAAGAAGGACAACTTTGTTAAGATTTATAGATTAGATTCATTATATTAAGTTTTTATTGTAAATATTTCCTTTACTCTTAGAATATTGTTGCATTATATAACTTGCAGGTGTTTGGTGTGTAAATATTTATAGTGGCAATTACTTTCCCTGATTTCATTTTTAGAGTTTTCATTTGATTTTTTATTTTTAACTATTTACTTTTGTTACATTTTGTAAATTTGATTTGAGCTTGGAACTTAGCATAGATTTCATTAAAACCATTAGAATAAATTTGATTTGATATTAACAATTTGGAATTGATTGGATTTCAATAAAAAGGATCAATGACTCTCATCAAGTTGGAAATCTCCACCTCCGATGCTTTATAGCTAAAAAATGGCATTGACACCATGTCTAAGGTGATGAATATCATCTAGGACCACTTTCTTGGCCTCCGAACACGCTTGACCAAGAGACAACACCCATTTTGGCATCAAGAACATTCTTCCTTATACAAAAAAATGTGATTTTTTTGTCGAACTTTAGGTGTACATAAAATGAAAACTGTAAGTAGTTTATATGAACTGAAAGAACTTTCATGTGTGTATCAAATTCCTCTAATTTCATTGGGAGAATAGAGATCAAACATAAGAAAATAATATGTGGTATATGGTATACTGATCAATGTAAAAATGTTACTTATATGTAGTCATGAAACAAGTTCTTGTCCTCTAATTGACATTTCTAATTTCGTGACCTCCCCTTGCAAATATATCAATTTCAACATGTTGAGATAATAAATCATATATGTTTCCAAGACCATAAGCTTCAAATCCACCTAAATACATGTTTTTGTATCTACTCTAGCACTTAGAAACACTAACAATAAATGTTGTCAATATTCAAGCCATAGTTGGAGATCTCCACCTTTGATGCTTCATGGCTAAAAACTGGCAACCTTGCTATGTTGAGGGTGGTGAATAACATATAGGAACACTTTCTTGGCTTTCAAAAATGCCCAAACACTAGACGGAGTACTCATTCTGGCCTCGATAACATCTTTCTCTATATGAAAAAAATATAATTTTAAGTAAATTTTAGACGTATGTAAAATAAAAATTGTAAGTCATTTATACAAACCAAAAGAACCTTCATGTGTGAGTCAAATCCCTCTACTTACACCCCCAAGCATGATGATCAAATATAAGAGATGAATCTGTGGTAGACAATATATTAATCAATGTTGAAATTCTATTTTTATGCAGTTAATAAACGAGTTTTTTTCCTCCAACTAATATTTCTACTTCCAAGACCTCCCCTTGCAAATACATCACTTCCATCACTTAAAAATAATATATGTTCATAGGACCACAACCTCTTAATCAATTTGCATACACATTTTTTCAGTTGCTCTAATAAGTAAAAACACTAACAACAAATATTTTTAATGTTCAAGCTACACTTGGAGATCTCCACCTTTGGTGCGAGCTTATTTAACACTATTAACCTATAAAAAATATGTTAATAACTAAATTGAAATTTATATGTATCATCTACAAAGGCAATAAATTTTGATAGAATTAAACATATTTACATTTGAAAATTCAACATACCTTGGAATTTTAATCCAAAGAACCACAAAAATTTTCTCTACTCTTGGTAGTATCAAGAATTACTTCATGGTTATACTCATGAACCTTTCGTAGATTCTTGTTTAATGGTCTCCCTTGATATTTGAATAATTGAACATTCATTACAAGAACCAAATATAAATAATAATAATATCTTCATGTGTTTTACAATCTTCAAACAAATATACATTTGAATTTTTTTATAAGATATCGTTAAAGTCAAGTTTCAATAACTATCACAAACCCAACGAAATAGTCAATATTTTTCCATTTATGATTGAGGAAGTCAATTTCATTTTTTCCTCTACACACTAACATAAGTAGCAATATAATCCTTTTTCATTATCCTCATCTGTAATAACTATTAAAATATGCCCTGCATCGTAAAACAAAATAATGTTTTAATAATGATGTCGATAGAAAAAGAGAATTTAATATATAATGATTAATCTTGTATTTGATTGCACTAGATCAAATACATGGTCAAAAGTCATGTCTGTAAGTTGTAATGCTAGTAAAACATGATACGTGTTAATGGACTTATAGGTCTACAACTCTGTTCATCCATCCACTCTTGTGACTTACACTTATTTCAAATAAAATCCATGCATTCAAAATAAAAACATGTCATGTCTCTTATATGAACTATCCAAGAACCTTTATTTGAGTTATGGAATGAGCGAAGCTCACTTGATTCTGTTATAATTATCTAGTCCCCATACTTTGACAATTATTCTTCCTGCATCAATATAAATATTTACGAACACTAGAGTTTTCTAAAATAAATATTTGTTTTGTAACAAACTGACACTTTTTAAATTATTTGACATCTTTTAATTGATGTCATGAATTTTTATTTGCTAAAACCAACTAATTATTATTTAATTATTGAAAGAAATGTTGTCAAAAACTGATTTAAATATTCAATAAATAATAGAAAAACTTAATGAATAATATTATCTTGAAGTGAAAGCAAACCATATAATTGAGGCAATAGATTTGACAAGTGGGGAAACCGTCGAATAAATAAAACCCCCATAATGTTATTAAAAATCTTGCAACAATGAATCTCTAAGTATATAACATATATACGCTGAGATAGAGAGAATGGTCTTAAGTTAAAATAAAATCACCAGAATGCAAGAGCAAGAGCAAAATTAAGATTGAAGAACTACTAAAAGATAATAAGAGAGGAGGAGAAGAGCTCAATAAAAAGAGTTGTAAGGAATAAGGAGTTGCATGTGTAAGCTTCAACACGTGTGTCAAGTGTCTATAATCCTGTTACAAGTAGAGAGGATGTGTATAACATGTTGGAGGAGAGTAGTTATATACAACTACAAATCTAACAAGTGAACTAGAGAGTTAAGTGACACCTCATAAATATGAGTTAAATATATTCATAAATATAATAAATGCACACATATAAACTAGACTTAGGATAAATTTAACACTATACAAATGATCCAAATAAGATTAATTCTCCAATACTTCCCCTTAAATTTAATTTAAGATTCTAAAAGTGGGATTTTTTTTTTTACAAACAAAGAATGAACTTGAAATTATATAATACAAAATAAATGTTGTTAAAAATCTATTTAAACATTGATTAAATAATGAAAAAACTTAATAAATAATATTACTTTGAAGTGAAAACAAACTATAAAGTTGAGGTAAGAGATTTGATAAGTGGGGAAATCGTTAAAACATAAAAAAAACTTTACAATATTACTAGAAGTCTTACGATTACGAATTTTTGAGTACATAACATGTAAAAGCTAAGAAAAAGAGAGAATAATATTAAGCTAAAAGAGCATCACAAGGATATAAAAGTAAAATCAATATCAAGATTTAAGAACTACCAAAATATAAGAAGAGAGGAGGAGAAGATCTCAATAAAAATAACTAAAACGAATAATTAGTTATATATACAAGCTTCAACATATGTGTTAAGTATCTCTAATATTATTATAAGTGGAGAGGATGTGTGTGACATATGAAAAGAGATGAGTTACATACAAATAATTCTAAATCTAAGGAGTTGCATGCAAGTAATTCCAAATCTAACAAGTAGATTAAAGAGTTGAGTGATACCTCATAAATTTAGATTAAATATATTTATAAATATAGTAAATACACACACATAAATTAGACTTAAGATAATCATAAAACTATACGAAGAAACTAAATAAGATTAATTCTCTAACACTCCACCTTAAGTTTAATTTGAGGTTATAAAAGTGGAAAAATAATTATAAACAAAGAAGGGAGTTTAAATTACATAATAGTCTTCCATTAATCAAAACTTACTTCAAGAATAATTATAATAATTTAGAGAATAAAGAAGAAAAAATGTCACCAAAAATTTCAATGATGAAAGTGTGATCATCAATATTCTTTAAAAATCTTCTTCAAATAATGTGATCAATCTATAATGGTACAAAGACCAACAAGAATGAAAAATAATCTACAAAATCTTGCAAAATAAACAAGCTAACATCAATCTTTCAAGTCAAGTAATCAATATTTTAAAAATATAATCTACATACATAATATAATAAAAACAGATATACAACTAAACAAATAAAACGAAGACAAATTCTATCACAAAGTGTGATATCTTGCATAAAAATAAATTACTCAATATAATCAAAACATATACCCTATGCAACAAAAAATAAAAAAAACAATAAAAAATGTTTAGTTAATCAAAATAGAGACAAAAAAATATGTCACTAATAAAATATTCTGCATGAAACATTATAAAAATTATCATAAGAAGACATCAAAGTCTTTAGAAGATTCATTTTATTTAGAAATCTAAACAATTTTACCCTTAGAGGTAGTAGATTTTATTATTTTTCAACAATATAAAGTGTCATGAGTGGATTTACCATAATATTTGCATGGATATAATTTTTAGCATTTAAAGATATAATGTATGTATTTTATACAATGCACACAAGTTTAAAATTTTTAACTATAGCATGAGAATTATAATAAATATAACCAAAAGAAGTTGGATTGTAAATCTTTCGATGATGAGGACAATATGATTCCAAATTTTTATTAAAAATATGTGAAACATTATAGCCAAGACCTTTAGAATTTGTATTAGAAGTAAGAAAAAAATATTTAAGAACACCATCTTCACTCTTATCAAGCCAACCACCCAAATAATACTTTGCATGATTTTTAAATTGGTATTAGTAGAATGCGTATTCAAAGAAGTTTTAGTTTGTGTAGAAACATAATGAGTTTCAACATTATGAGAGCTAGTATCATGTGCAAAAAATATAAATTTAGTATTTGAAGCATCAATATAAGATTGTATAGTTTGTATTTACTCAATAAAAGAGTTTTTTAAAGTATTTAAAATGTCATTTGACAGGGAATTTATTTCTTAAGAGCGGTCATTTCATCATTTTTATAAGAAATAGTTTGCATAATTTTCTTAAAAACTAAAAACATGGCCAATTTAAAAGACATAAGATCAAAAGATATAAATTTAAATATCAATGAAAAAATTAATTATCAAAAATATGGATTGATCTAAAGAACATTTAAAAATATTCATCTTAACAAAAACTTAAGATTTAAATATAAAAATTTGTTTGTCGTAAAGTTTAAGTCAATTAACATATAAATGTAAGTCCACGCCAAAATTCCAAATGTAAATAATAATAATTTTTTACAATATCTATAAATTGGAAAAGATGAAAGGACTTATAGAAAAAATTTAGCTTGATGTTACAAATATTTGAATTAAAAAGAAACTTATATTAAAGATTATACAAAAAGAAGTTAAAAAAATAAAATAAAATCATAACCTTTTTATTTTTATTTTTTTAAAAATAGTCACATTTTTTGAAAAATATAGTCACGATTTGATGATTTATCTCAAATTGTGATCTATGTTTACTTAAAATTTTGACAGCATGATTTTAGATACTAGATTAACAAAACCTAGAAAAATTGTAGGAAAAAAATATTTCAATAAAAATATATGGACCATTTTTTAGATGAGTTGTAGTGAAAAATGACTCCAAAAATTAAAAAAAATTGAATTATAATTCCAAATGAAACTGAAAACAAACCAAAATAAACATGAAAAAATCTCATTTAGAACCCTGAAAAAGGAGGTTATAAGGCAAATAGATGTTACTTTTAATACATTAAAAAATGGTTAGTTTATTGTCACAAAAAGTGTCAAAAAACTTGGTTTTTCACCTAAAACCATAAAAATTAAACAAATAATGAAAAAAATAGAATGTTAGTAGAAAAAAATCTTCATTTCCACTTTTAAATTTGTAAAAATCTCAGCATTTAACATTAAATATGTCTTAGCTCTGATACCATGAAAAACTTAATGAACAATATTAGCTTGAAGTAAAAACAAACCACAAAGTTGAGGCAAGAGATTTGATAAGTGGAGAAATCGTCGAATGAATAAAAGCCCTACAATATTATTAGAAGTCTTGCAATAATGAATCTCCAAGTAAATAACATGTAGAAGCTAAAAAACAGAAAGAGAAAGAATGGTCTTAAACCAAAAGAACATTACAAGGATGTAAGAGTAAAAGCAAGATCAAGATTGGAGAACTACCTAAAAACAAGAAGAGAAAAGAAGAACTCAATAAAAAGAGCTAGAAAAAATAAATAGTTACATGTGAAAGTATCCCTAATCCTCTTACAACTGAATAAGATACATGTGACATGTGGGAGGAGAGGAGTTACATGCAAATAACTTGAAATCCAACAAGTGGATCAAAGAATTGAGTGATATCTCATAAATTTGAATTAAATGTATTTATAAATATAATAAATACACACACATAAACTAGACTTAAGTCTAAAACTATATGAAAGAATCAAATAAGATTAATTCTTCAACAATTATACATGTACTCTTCTCATAAATACAATTTTTCAATTTTAACAATCCATCACAAATGTTGCAAGTTCCATTCAAATATACTTTGTTATAAAAAAATTGTTCATCTGATCTTTCACAAAAAATAGTTGGAATAAATTTCATTGCTTATTTTTTTATAACTTCCATGCCACACTGTTGAAAAATATTTTAAGTACGTAAAGTACAATGTACATAACAAAAAAATATCACAATACATTGAAAATTCAACATATTGCTTACAACAAGTGTGTGTGTATGTGATTTATTTTAATATAGAAGGGTTTGACCATCTCTAAATATATTTGACTAATAGGAATTTTTGGATATTTATGTAAAACTTTAAGAGTACATTTTATTTGGGTCATATCCAAAAAATATTTCAGATGCAATTCATGGTTACAAGAACCAACTCTTCTTTTCACTACATCTCTTATACTAGATGAAATCCTTGTGTTGTCTTTCCAGAATTGTGCAAGTAAATATTTGAGAGAATTTTATACATCTTTCTCTTTCTATAGAATTTTACCATAGAACCCCTATAAGTCATTGTTACTGACATCATCAAGTCTTTTACATTTTGTAATTACTTTCATTAATGTTTTTATGTCTATTTTCAATGCTATGCTTGTTTGTCTAATCAAACATTTTCTCTTTATTTAACTACTTACTATTCAAGTTATGATTACGTGTTGAAAATCATTAATGTCTTTGATATGTTTTAACACACCTATAATATGGTATGCATTATGTAGGTTTTCAACAATTTTCTTATTTTGACTCAATATTAGATGTTTTTAGTCATAGAGTGTTCATTGTAGGTCTCTACTCATCTTAAGTAATTTCATTACTAAAATAGACAATTGATATCTTTGAGTATCATTAAAATATTCAAAATGATTATCTCAAATTGTTTCATCTTTTATTCTTGAATGGCGATAAAACATTTTCTTAGGCATTGGTTTCAAAATATTTTTATCAACTTCAATTAAGACATGGAATTTCTATACAAAATTCTGAGAGATATTACTAATGGTACAATTTGTTGATTTGAGTGTTTCCATATTGTTATTTTCATTACTAGTTTCTTCTTTTTGTGTTCATGTATAGTTTACTTCATTGTTGCTTTCACTATTCAATATTTTCATGGAATTGTATTCATTGTTACTTTCACTATTTTTTGTTTCCATGTAATTTTATTCATTGTTAGGGGGTAAATCATAATACATATTATCATCATCACTAAAACTAAAAACTTTAAAATTTGAATGTGGAATTACAATATAATTTAATTTTTAGGTAAACATTCATCATCATTATCTATGACATTTCATTCATTGGGGATAGTATATGTACCTTATCTTGCACAAAATATTTGCATTCATTCCCTTTGTTTTTCTCTCATACCTTATCTTGCATGAAATATTTGCATTCATTCCCTTTGTTTTTATCTCAACACTTGTAATTGCTCTGACGTTTACTCTTTAACTCTTCCCTGATTTTAGAATGAAATCCATAACCCAAGATTAGACAAAGTTGATAGCTTTTGAGGATGGGGACAACTATGAAATTATTAAAAAAATAACTTGCAACATTGTTAAGAGTACAAAATAATGCAAAACATAAATCTAGGGACAAAATATCGAATATTGATAAGAAAAAATAATAACATTGGGGCCTACATTATATTGTTAATAAAGGAATGTGTACATGTTTATTAATATGTTTTGCTATTCACACTTTCTATCCTATAACCTCTACATCTTATATTAAGAATTAGGTTTGAAAGGGACTTAATGTTTGCTAAATCTCATCATTAATTACACATTTAATAATTTATTTAATTTGTGATAAAATTAAAGTCGATTAAGACATAAATTGCATCCTATACAATCGATTGAGCCATAAATTAGGTTCACAGGGCTCAATTTGGCCCAAATCATGTCACTGGTTACACCAATTGACTAATTGACTTAATTTGTGATGGAGTCAGAGCTAATTTAGCCACAAATCACATCCTACTATCACAATTAAGATCAAAAGAAACAAATTGGCCATAATTGTATTTGTGATTGAACTAATTGATTATTTGGTTCATGAAGTGAAGAAATTGGTGTCGATTTATCCCCATATCACATCCTATACAATTGGAATTAGATTTGAAAAGGATTCAATTTGGCCTGAATCTTGTTATTGATTGCACCAATTGACTAATTGGCTCAATCCATGATAAAATTAGGGCTAATTGAACCCTAAATCAAATCTTATAGTCAAAGTTAGGTTGAAGGGGCATAAATTGGCCTCAATTTCCTCTGTGATTGAGCCAATCAACTATTTTGTTCATTATGTGATGACATTGTGATTGATTGACGTCCAAATAACATCTTATATAGTCAAAATTAGGTTTATAAGGCTCAATTTGGCCTAAATTACATCACTAATTGCACTAATTGATTAATTGGCTCAATTCATGATGAAATCATAGTTAATTTATCTCCAAATCACATCTTATTGTCACAATTAGATTCAAAGGGTTAAAATTGCCCCTACTACATTTATGATTAATCCAATCAATTTTTGGTTCATTTTGTGATGAAATTTGGGCGAATTGAGCCCCAAATAACATCCTTTATAGTCAGGATCATGTTTGAAAGGGGTTTGATTTGGCCATAATCGCATCATTGATTGCACCAATTGACTAATTAGCTTAATTTGTGATAAACTTAGGGCTAATTGAACCCCCAATCACATCCTATAGTTAAAATTAGGTTGAAGGGGCTCAAATTGGGCCGAATTACCTCCATGATTGAATAAATAGACTATTTGGTTCATTTTGTGATGACATTAGGGCCAATTGAGACCCAAATCACATCATATACAATTGAAGTTAGATTCACATCATTAATGTTTTTTAAAAATCAAGACATTGATTATACCAATTGACTATTTGGCTCAATTTGTGATGAAATTGGAACTAATTTAGCCTTGAATAACATTCTATAGTCATAGTTAGGTTCAAAGGGTTTAGATTGGCCCCAATTGTCTCCCTCATTGAACTAGTCGACTATTTGATTCATTATGTGGTGACATTAGAGTTGATTGAGACCCAAATCACATCTTATATAGTCAAAACCAATTTCACAAGGCTCAATTTGGTCCAAGTTGCATCACTGATTGCACCAATTGACTAATCAACTCAAATCATGATAGAATCAAAGTATTTTAGCCCCAAATCACATCCTAGTATCGTAGTTAGGTTCAAGGGACTCAATTTGGTCCCAATTGCATCTGTGATTGAATGAGTCATTTCTTTGATTCATTCTCGAATGAAATTGGGGCCAATTGAGTCCCAAATCACACATTATATAATCAAAATTAAGTTTGAAAGGGGATCAATTTGGCCTAAATCACATATCTGATTTCACCAATTGACTAATTGCTTTAATTTGTGATAAAATTAGAGATAATTGAGCTCCCAATCACATTATATAGTTGTAGTTAGGCTGAATGGGCTCTTCAATTGCCTTTGTGATTGAACCAATTGAATATATGGTTTATTTTGTGATGACATTAGGGTCAATTGAGCCCCAAATTACATCTCATATAGTCAACGTTAGGTTCATAAGGTTCAATTTGGCCGAAATTGAATTTTTGACTACATAAATTGACCAATTAGCTCAATATATCATGAAATCATAGCTAATTTACTCCCAAATCACATCATATAGTCATAGTTAGGTTCAACAAGCTCATATTGGCCATAATTTCATCCATTATTAAAACGATCGACTCTTTGGTTCATTTTGTGATTAAATTAGGACTAGTTGAACACCAAATCACATCCTATAAAATTGAAATTAGGTTCACAGGCTCAATTTGGCCCAAATCGCATCACTATATTAACTA
This sequence comes from Torreya grandis, assembly GCA_037957365.1. Lineage (NCBI taxonomy): Eukaryota > Viridiplantae > Streptophyta > Pinopsida > Cupressales > Taxaceae > Torreya > Torreya grandis. Next base: position 5,601,232 of record JARHVA010000121.1, on the reverse strand, counting down.
TGTCCTATGTATGGTAATATATATTTTGACACACAACTTTTATAACAAAAAATATAAAATTAAAAAAAAGATACTTCTTGTTTACATCCCTCGTGGCATATGGTTCAACTTTATGGACAATTGTTAGTTACGTATTTATGAACTATGAAAGCATTATATCTCTGTGTGTGTTCATAGTAATTTAAAATCACATAAAATCAATACAAGTGCATACATGCTTTTGATTTCTATAATTTTAAAAACATCACTTTAGGCTTAGAAATGGTTTGGATTCCCCAGCCTAAAAACTGAACCTGCACACACACAGTCGAATCTATATTTTTGATTGAAAATTAAAAAATATAAATTTCACCATGATAAACATTATGAATTTTGTCGAGACATTTCTAAAAATTATTACTACGACATCGAACACACTCTCTTATTTCCAAATATATAATTTTTTATTTTTTCTACCACTTTTAGGATTCCATCTATATTGATTTTTATGTTTTTTATGCCACTCTATGCCACAAATATACATGTCTACGTTTGTTTATGTATCTCTTTTTTTGTTCATCCAAATTCAAAATATATAAATATTTGGTTACAAAGTAGGTCCAACTATAGACACATTATTATGAAAAAAGAGGTAGTTATGGAGATGTGTTGTAAGCTATTCATTTTTTTTTTAAATCATTTTAAGGATCTATTTACTTTTTAAATTCATAAAAAAATAAAAATATATATAGGTTGCAAACTAAATGATATCATATAACTTTCCACCAAAAGGTTTCAAAAAATACTAATGACGCTCAAAAAATGAGGGGACACAGAGTAGGCTATCTATTATATTTTTATTAAAAAAATGAGTTTCTCTTTGAATTTCAGATGTTTAACCTAATTATACTTGACTATTTGCAATAATAATAATAATAATAGTAATAATAATAATAATAATAATAATAATAATAATAATAATAATAATAGTTTCGAAACTAAATTTGAAATGCTATAATTCATGTTCTTATATCGTCTTTAAATTTTGAAAGTAACCACCTCAAATAATCTATAAAAGTTCAAGTTTCTCAATTTTTAGGAATAAGATGTCCATTTAAGACCCCATTTTGGCTCACCAATTTCGTGCACTTAACTAAAAAAAATCAATAAACATTCTTGTTGGTTCTTATTTTATTTGTGTACTAGAAGACCCAATTGGGATAGTGATGCTTTTACCTAATTATGACCATAAATATGTATTCATTTTTGGAGGAGAAACATTATGTATATTACAAGAGGGTAGAAACTAAATTAACATTGTGGCTATTAGAGTTGAGGGATTTTGTTGCTCAAAACCCTAGGGTTCTGGTGTCCCCCAAAATTTGACACATGGAATTTTGAGATACCACTATTAAATTTTTGTCTTTTGTAATTCAGTTGTTCTTGTTGAAACTCAGTTCTCTGAATAAAACTTAGTCTTTAGTTATTTTCATTATGGTTGTTTTCATTCCCAATTGCTTCAAATTGATCCAAAAGGTTGAAAATGTTTTCCTAATGCCATCGTTGAAAAACCCATTTTCCTATATTTCCCAGAGGATTAAAAAGCTAAGTGTTTGGGTTCATTTCCAAGCCAACTCAAGTTCTCCAAGTTACTTCACTTATTAAATAAAAATCAAGTTGTCTCTACAAACCCGAGTTGCACTGCCTAGTTCAAACCAGAATTAAGAAACAACTTTGCTTCATATCAAAAGTTAAGTAAAGTACTTGTTGGCCATTTTTGGCCTTTATACCAAATTTTGCCCAAGTGTGGGAAGGTAGACATTCAAGCAAAAGTGGCAAGTTTAGAAAACTTCAGGTTTTTGAAAGGAGAAGTCTTCGGGTTTCCAGAGGAGCACTACTTAAAATTTTTATAAATAATCAACAGTCGAAACCCCGAAGCAAGTAAGAAGGTTTGGAAAGATTGATTTAGTGTGGGCAATGTATTTTGGGTTTCTGGGTGTGAACTACTTAATTACTTCATAAGTTGTGAGCAGTCAGAAACTCGAAATAAGTAATGAGACATCAAAACCCTGATTTGGTCTTAGAAGTTCGTCTCGGGTTCTCAAAAGGACAAGTCTTCTCCAAGGGTCATTTCTAAAAGGAGTTCCAAACACAAATCCTGAAGGACTCTTTCATAAACAAAAGTCATCCTCTTCAAAAACCCTGAAGGACCTTTTGCACATTTCTGAAGGGTTAGTACCTTTCTTTGAAGGGCACTCACAATACCAAAGGCACTTTTCAGGCAAATTCAAAGGTACCAGTTCATAATGTCGAAGGGCCTATTCTCAACTAAAAGGGGATAGTCAAGAAATCTGAAGGGCTTTACATAAATTCTGAAAGGGTCAAATGCAATAAATCTGAAGGGCACCAACAAGTAGTCAGGGCAAAGAACAAAAAAGACCCAGGAAAATTGTCCAAAAGTAAAATTCCAAAGTAAGTTGTGAGTAATGGAAAGTTTCGAAAGGAAAACTATAAAAAATGGTTGGAGGCAAAATAGACCAAGGAAAGTAGAAAGGCCAAGGAACATCAAGGTCAATGGTCAGTGAATCCAAAGGGTCAATCAATGAAGGACAAGTGGCACAAGTGCATCCAACAAGCTCAATAGATCAATGGACATCAGGGACTTCTCCTTTCTAATTTGGCATGCAAGTGGTCAAACAAAGATTAGACGCATCTAGGTGGAACAGTGAACATGCAAGGACTGATTTGGATAGTTCAAGTTGCAATAAAGAACATGCTAAGTTTTAATGAAAAGATAAAAACACTTGGACGTGGCTGAGACATGCAACTACCACTGGTATGGCTTGCTCAGTTCTGAAGAAGACTTGAATGTGCGAAGGGCTTGAGGAAATTTTATGGTGATCTTGGGCGGTCCATTTCATGGTCAAAGTAGTCGCAATAGCAGTGGTTTTGGTCATCAATAACTTCTCCCCTTTTTTCATTCTCCCATGTAAGTACTTTTTCTCTCTTGTCCCCTTCTTCTATATATATGGGCTTTCAAGCCCTTGTAATGGTTCCCAGTTTTTAGATTTTTTTTATCTTCCTGAGAGATGGGATGCTCTTAGAGATATCACAAGATATGCTAAGCTGGGTAGGCTCGACCCTACCAAGCATTTGTAAGAAGCACCTCTTATGTGATAAATGATCTTTCTTTGCCTGTCTCTTGCCTTGGACTTATGCCTGTTGAGCTACGTACTATGGCATCACGTGAAGGAGAGTCTTCCTCGTCCATGGTCCTCCTTTCTAACCTTGTCTAAGGATTTTTTGATGCTATTTGCAAGTTTGATTGAGTGTTCTTTCTGCCATTAATGTGACTTCTAGTGAGTCTTATAACTCCTTTCCATTTGCATTCATCGCTTCCCTGAACCTCCTCCATGAAATATTTATGCAACTAGCTTGATCTTGAGGTTGTGTAATCCAATATTGTCCTCTGTAGAATTAGTGTGGGTTCAAGCTTATGGGAGTTTCTCATTTTAAATTGGTGTATCACCTGGTTAGCCTTTTTAAGATCCCTTTTCCCTGTGAAAGTTTTATTTCAGCAATAGTTTAGGTGATCCATCAAGAAGAACTAGTCTCTTTAAAAATCCTAGAGCCTCAACCTTACAATAGGACACCCACATCCTGAGGTTGTTCCCATGCTTATGGCTGAAACTGGGAGATCCTGAAAAAATCTCTCATCAAGGGTGCAATTTCAATCTATAACAACTTTGGCATGCCCGCTAGGACTAAGGTCCAATGCAGTGAAAGGATTTTTGATGTTGTTCTTTTACATATCAGCCTTTGGAAGCATTCAACAAACATCAATAGTGACTCTGAACATCTATCAGCTGGTTTAAGCAGCCCAAATGCCTGATCATTATTATTTGCTTTTGAAAGCAAGTATTAGCGCCATTGGTGACTCCAAATCAAAGCTCCTGGTTATGAGCAGACCAGGTTTGTCTCTTTGAAGTTTTAATTGGCTCCTCTTGACTTATGAGGCTAACATGAACAACTATGGTGAATGTTCCTATTTTTTACCTCCTTATCAATAGCCCCAATATGATCTTCATGATCCATATGAGCTCAATCAGCCCTACCAAGATTTTTATCAAGGCTATGATGAACCTTGGCAAGTTCCTCATGATCTATATATGCAGGAGTATTGCCTTGATCATCCATATGAAGAAGTCCATCAAAATAATGATCCTCATCAGCCCTATCATGAGCCATCTATGCCAACACTTAAGCAAACTTTAGTGAGCCTTGACAAGCATGCACTAGAGTTGTGCTCACAAAAGTGTTATGGCCAAAATGTTTCTACTCCCCAGATCCATTATGTGAGGGATTCAATGCAGCAAATGAAAGCAGACTAGGCACTTGTTGAGAGAGCTAATTAGAACAACCTCACTGGTGACATCATGGATATATGTGGTTATATTTAAAGCATTGAGGATAAGCTAGAGAGACTTGAGGAACAGTAGGGCCAACCCTGCCAACCTTTAGTGCCTACATACACACCTCCACAACCTTCTTATGTGTCATTCGTTCCTCCTCAAGAGGCCATTTCAATTACTCATTTGAATCTTCCAAGTTCATCATATGTTTCTTAGTTTTTTCCTTCTTGGAAATCCATCCAAGGGGGTTGTCAAAAAAATGAAGTGCTTGTTGTGAAAGAGCCTACTTTTTGGGCCCAAGACTTCATCCCTCTTTAGGGGCCCTCTTGTGTTCCTGACCACCTTAAGGAGGAGCTATTTCAAGATAATATAGAAAAGTAAATCAGAGAGTTAGAGATGAAGGCAAGGAAAGAAGAAGAAATACAATCAACAAATGAAAGCAAAACCACTACCTTTCCCATCTTGGAGCCAAGTCACGCATCCAGGTAAATCCAAGGTCATTCAACCCCCATCCTTACCTCCTCAAGAGCCTTTGTCTTGTCCATCTTGGAAATTTATTCAAATTAGGGGGCAGAAGAAGGAGGTGGTGATTCCTGAAGTTAGTCAAGAAGCCTTGTGCCTCCACTTCTTTCCCCTCAAAAGCTTAGAGCCTTTCCTTCATAGAGAGTCATTCATGAAGCGGAGAATAAGGAAGAAAAGGTGGTTGTTACCTGCACATTTCCATCCTAGAAATCAGTTCAACCAATTCAATAGAAGAAGGAAGAGGAGGTGAAGGTGATCCAAGTAGAGCAGCTTCAGGAACCAAATCAAGAACCTATGGGAGATGCATCCAAAGACGCTGAGGAAGAGAATGTCATAAGAAGCTACAAGGAAGAAATCAACATAGGGTACTCCTTGGTCAGCAAAAGATCAACACAAACTTATTAAACAAAGGAGAACATATTGAATATTCTTTTGTAGTTGTGCATGAAGTGGGATGCACTATTGAGGATGCAAAGCTGCCACTTTATGTGGAGAATGAGGGGCTCGAGGCTGTCCTTTCCTTAAACGAGCTACCACATGATGAAGAGGATGAGGAATTGAATGAAGTAGATGATCAAAATGATGAACTTATGGAGCAACCAGAGGTTCCTAATCAGTTGAGAGGCTCATTTGAGGACTTGTTTGAGATCTTGAGAGCTGGCTATGTTCTTCTCCAAGGCAATTATGACCTGGTTGTAGCCAAAGAGGGCAACCTTGTCAAATAGATCAAAGGGGATGGAGTGTGCAACCTTTCAAATCTACCACCTCAAGAGTCCATTGCAAATAGGGACTTGTTTCAGATCTCCAAAATGGGCTATCAGCTCTGTGATGAGCCCAAAAAACATGAAATAAAGAACAAGCTCAGTCCTACTGAGGACACCATAGAAATCAAAGAGGTATGCCTTGTTGAACCACTATTGGAGGTTGCAGTTAAGGAGCCATATGAAGAATTTGAGACTATCTAGATTCACATAGATAATCTATTTGGAGCTGCTTGGTTCTCAAACATGATGATAAAGAAGCTGACAGTTGCAAAAAAAAAGAGGCAAGCATCAAGACCAGGGGCCAAGAAGTTGCATGCCTTATTCAATCTCTTATCTCATGATGCAAGAAAAGTACCAAACTTTTATTTTGATCTAGGAGGAAAGTTACACATTGTTTTAGGGTGTATATATTAGATTAGTCTTGTTCAAATTCCTCCAAGTGCTATTTTAGGCACATTCGTTTGTTGTCCTTGTTTTTATTTTAGGTTAGTTTCCTTTCAATAAGTGCCTTGGGAAATTTGTTTCGTTTTTACTTGTTGCTTTAAGAGGAGGTTCCATAAAGGGTCAGCCTTGTTAAACCAAAGTAGAGAATCCATGCCCAATGGACTAGACAAGGCAACATGCACTGGGTTCCCAAGCATAATAGACATGCTTCCCTGTGAGTCGCTAGAAATGTTGGCCATTTTTGGCCCACATACCAAATTTTGCTCAAGTGTGAGAGGGTAGACATTCAAGCAAAAGTGAGAAGTTCAAAAAACTTTGAGTTTTTGAAAGGAGAATTCTTTGGGTTTCCAGAGGAGCACTACTTAAAAATTTATAAGTAATCAACAGTCAAAACCCTGAAACAAGTAAGAAGGTTTGGAAACCCTGATTTAGTCTGAGTAGTATATTTTGGGTTTCTGGGGGTGCACTACTTAATTACTTCATAATTTGTGAGTAGTCAAAAACTCAAAATAAGTAATCAGACATCAAAAGCTCGATTTGGTCTTAGAAGTACTTCTCGGGTTCTCAAAGGGACAAGTCTTCTCCAAGGGTCATTTTTGAAAGAAGGAGGTCTAGGAACAAATCCTAAAGGAATCTTTCATAAAAAGAAGTGGTCCCCTTAAAAAAACTTGAAGGACCTTTTGCACATTTTTGAAGGGTCACTACCTTTCTCTGAAGGGCACTCACAATACCAAAGGCACTTTTCAGGAAAATTTGAAGGTACTAGTTCATAAGGCCGAAGGACATGTTCTCAGCTAAAAGGGGACAATCAAGAAATCCAAAGGGCTTTACATAAATTCCAAAGGGGTCAAATTCAATAAATCTAAAGGGAACTAACAAGTAGTCAGGGTAAAGAACAAAAGAGACCCAAGAAAATTGTTTGAAAGTAAAAGTCCGAAGTAAGTTGTGAGCAATGGAAAGTTTTGAAACGAAAATTATAGAAAATAGTCTAGGGAAAAATAGACCATGGAAAATAGAAAGGCCTAGGAACATCAAGGTCAATGGTTAGTGAATCCAAAGGGCCAATCAATCAAGGACAAGTGACACAAGCGCATCCAACAAGCTCAATAGATCAACAAACAACAAGGACTTCTCCTTTCGACTCTGACATGCAAGTGGTCAAACAAATATTAGATGCATCCAAGTGGAGCAAAGAACATGTAAGGACTGATTTAGATAGTCCAAGTTTCAATAAAAAACATGCCAAGATTTAATGCAAAGATAAAAACACTCGAATGTGGCCGAGACATGCAACTACCACCAGTACGGCTCGCTCAGCTCTGAAGAGGAAGACTTGAATGCATGAAGGGCTCGAGAAGATTTTATGATGATCTTGGGTGGTCCATTTCATGGTCAAAGCAGTCACAACAGTAATGGTTCTGATCATCAATGAATTTTTCTCCCCTTTTCCATTCTCCCACACAAGTCCCTTTTCTCTCTTGTCCCCTTCTTCTATACATATGGGAGTTCAAGCCCTTGTAATGGTTCCTAGTTTTTAGACATTTTTTATCTTCTTGGGAGATGAGACACTATTAAATACATCACAAGATATGCTTAGCTAGCTAGGCTTGACCCTGCCAAACATTTGTAAGAACCACCTCTTATGCAATAAAGGATCTTTCTTTGCCTGTCTCTTGCCTTGGACTTGTGCCTGTTGAGCTACATACTATGGCATCATGTGAAGGAGAGTCTTTCTCATCCATGGTCCTCCTTTCTAACCTTGTTTAAGGATTTTTTGATGCTATTTATAGGTCTGGTTGAGTGTTCTTTTCATCATTAATGTGAACTTTCAGTGAGTCTTAGAACTCCTCTCCATTTGCATTCATCGCTTCCCTGAACCTCCTCCATGAAATATTTATGCAACCAGCTTGATCTTGAGGTTGTGTAATCCAGTATTATCCTCTGCAAAATTAGTGTGGGTTCAAGCTTATGGGAGTTTCTTATTTTAAATTGGTGCATCACCTGGTTATCCTTCTTAAGATCCTTTTCCCCTCTTCTAACCCTTTTTTCCCGTGAAAGTTTTATTTTAGCAGTAGTTTAGGTGATCCACCAAGAGGAACTAGACTCTTTAAAAAGCCTAGAGGATCAACCTCACCATAAGACACCCACATCCTGAGGTTGTTCCCATACTTATAGTTGGAAGTGGGAGAGCCTAAAAAACTCTCTCGCCAAGGGTGCAATTTCAAGCTATAATAGTACTTTCATAAACCCACAGATCACTAATTAGAGAAAATCAGGGTTTCAAAGCAATAAAGGTTTGCAAGTCTAAAGTACTCACAAATCAAGACCTTATCAGGATTATGGAGCTACTTAACTTCAAAATCCAAATTAAGCAAAGTAATCCATAAAACCCGACAAAAACTAAGTGCTTGCATTGCTATCCTCACATGTGTCGCCTACTTGTCATAATTGTGGGGGCCAAAATAAATAGTAAAAATTCTACCTCATTTCCTACCTGGCTTTCAAGTTGTTCGACCAAGCTGCTACCCCTACGAATCTCGATCGATCTCGTTTGAGCCTTTGGAGTGATTTGAAGCAATTTACTCTTGACCCATTTGCATTCGAGGTATTTCAATTGTTTTCCACTTGTTTTCTTGTTCCATTTATGGTTAAAAATCATGTTTTTCCTACTGGTTATCTTTCATTCACCATTTTGGTTTTTCTTTGTCGTTTCTCATTCTACTTGCATTTGAAAATTTGTTTTTGCATGCAAAATATTGTTTAAAACCTTGTCAAAACTCTCATAAGCACTTGGCATGTGAAAAACACACACACAATCCTAAAAGGTTAAACCTTCTTTCAAAAATAAAACCTAGCTATTGACCTAGCCCAGTTACTTAGGTTTTCCACAACTTGTTACTTGTTCGGACTCCCGAACCCAAGAAATTGGTATTAAGGAACCCGAACCTCTCAAAAGACCATTTGCTTGGACTTCCAATTACTTCTTGCTTACCTAGAATTTTAGTTACTCCTTACTTCTATTTCATCGGGTTTTCAACTGCAGTAACTTATCCAAAGAAACCTGAAGTCGTAAGTCTTAAGAAACCTGAAGTCATAAGTCTTAAGAACCCTGGTAAACTACCCAAGAAAAACTCAGACTCCTCATAACTTCCTACTTACTCAGAATCTTGAACTCAAGTAACTTGCTAAGAAAAACCCAAAGTTTTAAATACTTCCTAATTACTTGAAGTCTTAAATGAAGACTTTAGGAGTACTCAGACCTTCTCGGGATTGTGATACCTACTACTTACAACAAGTTACTTGGAGTTTTCAAAGCTTATCACTTGTTGAAAGTACCTTATAACCTGAAGCTTGGAAATAAGTGTTACTTAAGATAATAACCTAACTCAGTTGTTCAAACATTTCCAAATCAACAGGAGCAATTACTAAGTTCTCAAGAGAATTCACCAAGTCTTTCAGGTATCAATCACAAAAAATGTTAGGATCAGAGGAAGAAGCAACTGAAGTAGAAGTACAAGAAGCAATAAATCTCATTGAATAAGTTCCTAATCTAGCACTAGAATAAATACCAGGGCCAAATAAGAAGGGTAGGAACAAGCAAAGAAAGTTGTGAAATCAACGGAACCAAAGATGAAGTACGAGTACAAGGGGTACTCCATTGAGTTCAGTATTGTATCCAAAGTGTCAAAAATTAGTGACATAGATATGAGACATGCATCCATAATTGAGTTATTGGAGATATCTAAGGCTATCATCAAGACTCCAATCATGAAAGTAATGACCATTAGTGGAATGCTGCAAGCTATAACTTTCCCAAGTTCTGCACAATTACCTAAGTTTGTCCTAGAATGTGCGAAGTACTATGAATCTCTCACTAGAACAGTGAAAGACACTTTAGACAATGTAATAATCAAGTTTGATGTTCAATACTTTGATTAATATTTAAATATTCCAACAAGGTCTAAAGTAATAGATTTATCAATGGAGAAATCCAAAAATCTCTTGGAAAGACAAACTTTAGCGTGTATCAAGGTAATGAATACTAACTATCCAAAGAAAGTAAAGTAGCCCTCGAGGTTCCCATAATAGATAGTAAGGTTTGACTTTGTTTAAGAAGTGAATGATATCACCCAGTTATTATGCAGAATAAATGGAGATAAGAATGCTAAGTTTTTTTCAACCTGGATGTATATATACATCATGACCATTGATGTCAATAGAAATTTTGCAATGATTGAGTGGTCAAGGATGATAAGTGACAAGATTGACCAACATATGAATAATGTTTTGCAAACTCTAGATTTCAGGATGACTTCATACTTAGTATATGCAACAACATCAAGTGGAGCTTTTTCTAGATTGACTAAAAAAGAGATGTTGGCATCAGAGCCTATATATGAATATTACCCCCAATTGGTTCTCTCTAAATACTTCAAACATTATAAAAGGGTAAATGATGGATTCTTTTATAAAATCATTTGTAAGTTGAACACTTCTTTGAAACATAAGAGAATGTCAGATGTAGCATGGGAAGCAATTTTCCATTTTGGAACCACCTTCATTCAATTTCTTAATTTCACATACATCAGAGTTGGTGGATTCTTAGGCACACCAGTCAAATTGCCAAGGTATCCCAGTGACAAATAGATTTTTATGGAGTTATGTAGGCAATTAGTAGAATTGTATGACCTACAGTCAAAGATTCACCATTTCACAGTCAGTTTTCCCATTGTTATTGGTAACTATCATTGTGCAAGCATCTACAAAGTGTGTAAACAAAAATGTACCACAACTACAATCAAATTCATTTTGAAGCTAGTGAAAATTTTGATTGTAGAGGCATAACTCAAAAAACAATTTATCTTGAGTATATGCATATTCCTTCACTTGAAGACTTTTATATTAATTGTAGAGATGAGTTTGAATTACGAAGAAGAGACAATAGTAGATTGAATGTTGAGTAGATTCATGCTTTTGATCTAGCAACAATTCCAGAAGACATGGAGGATGATGGAATAGTAACTAGTGATCCTTACCATTCAACATGAGGAGATAACACCACTTCTAGAGATTGTTTTCGGTGAGAATAAAGTTAAAACTATTGCTGAGAGAACTTCTTTGGTCCTTGCCACGACTTCTACAAGGCTTCTCAATAAGGGGTATTGCATGAAGGAATTAATGACTAGAACAAATTAGATAAGTTAGAAGAGGAAGGTAATTCAAGGAGAAAGTAATCAAGTGCCTAATAATAAATTAAAGTTGAAGAAGTTGATGACACTTATTCTGTGGTGAAGGACAAGGAACCAATTCAACCATCTATCACTACACCCCCTCTAGTATCTTCCATAGATACTTCTCTTCCCATTATTCCTTCTTCTATTGCACCTATCATAGATCCATTAATACTCATGCCACCTCCAAAATCTCATGGCATCAAACCTCTAGAAAAACCCATTCAGAAGAGGATTGATGATCCTCCTCCTCCTCCATCTTCTCCACCTACTACTCCACATCCACCTCCTTCAGATGATCAACCTACCATTCAAAAAGAGCCAGAACATGTAATTGCTGAAAAAGTGACCCCATCTTAGGAGGTATCACAAGAAAAACAAAAGAAAATGGTTGAACCAGAGAAAGAAACAAATGAGGTAGGGGTAGAAAAGGAAAAGGAGGCAAAGGAAAAGGAGAAGGAAAAGGAAAAGGAAAAAGTGAAGGAGAAGGAAAAAGAGGTAGAGAAGGAGAAGGAACCTAGGAAAGAGAAAGAAAAAGATGAACAAAAAGTTTATAATGTTGTTCAAAAAACTCCAGATGCACAAGAAGCTACTTCCCAAGAATTAGTAATAAGAAACCATCAGTAACAAATGGTAATGCATTTAACTACTTCAATAAACACAGAGTTCTCATCATGGTTAGCTTTGCAAAAAGTTCCTGAGACTAGAGAAGTAATAAATTTAGAAGAGATTGATTTGCAACTGTTAAAGAGTCTTGATCGAAAAGAAAAGAATCCCAAAAGTGCTAAAGTGACTTGCAAGCTGATAATTGAACTTGTAGGGTAGAATTTTTTAGAGGTATCCATTTGTTCTCAAGATAAAGGTAAAAATGAAGTCACTGAACAAGACTTAATAGTCACAAAAATATCCATTGGAGAAGTTACTATGGAAGGCTTGAAACAAGACACTTAGACTTTGATTAACGCTCTTTTCAAGAAGCTTGATAATGAGAAAACTGATAAAGCTAAATTGAAATAACAAATTACGAAGTTGTGTGAAATAATTGTTAAGGTGGTAAGATCTGCTCTATAACAATCATTACTTTTAGGAGGTACATTTGATCAACAAATAATAACAGTGGTAGAGGAGACTAGGGACAAGGTCAAATCCATAGATGAATGGATAGAAAAGATGTTTCAAACTACTCAAAAATAGTTTCTTGAGGTCCCAGCTACTCTGGCTAACATTGAAAATAAATTGGCACATATAAATATAGTAATAAACGAGATAGAAAATGAGAATGAAATCTTTGAATTGTAACAAGAAAATATTTAAAGAATAAAAACTTTGAGTGAGAAAGTTTTGATTAAATAACAAATTGTTCTTGAGGGGTCAGTAAAGAAGGCAAAATAAGAGGAACATCTCATGTCTTTCTGCATACGTATTCTTGGGGAAATGCTTAAAGAGATGAAGACTTTAGAATAAGATGCTCAATGAAAAAGTGGATTTGGAGGATTACATCTTCTGTCTCACTAAGGTTTGGTCTAAGAAAACTCCAAGGACCTATGAGCAGTTGCATCGACAATTCAAACAATTGATTAAAAAGGCCTCAACTCCTTTCACAACAAAATTGATAAAGGAGTTAATCAAAATTCAACAAGAGGTCAAGGGCCTGGAACCCCATCTTGAGAGAGTGACATCTTATTGCAAGAAGCTAGAAAGAGAGTTGTTGAGATATGACACTGAAAGGCAATCACTTGCCAAATTAGATGATTCAATAATTCAGTTCATGATGTCCCAACATATCAAATACAGAGAAAAGTGCACATTTGAAGTCCACAACTTGGAATGATTGTTATTTCTCCTCTTCTCGACAACTTATTTCTTCTTCCATTTTCTTTTATTTTCTTTAAGTAATGTGTTTGAAGTAACTTTTTTATAAGTAATTACTTTATAAGTAAAGTCATTTAGTGAAGTTACTTGTCAAGGTAAATTACTTTGTAAAATGTAAGACTCAAGTAACTTGGTTACACACCATTAATTGAAGTTATTTTGTAAAAAAAAATTACTTGAGTAAGCTTTGCATTACATGTAAAGAGATTGTTTTTGATTCAAATAGTGAAACTGACAAGTGCTACATGTCATCGGCCATTGCATGCCACATAAGAGAAATTCTAGGAGGACGCTTCTCAATGGTTTTAGTTTTCAGTGCAACACATGGTAATTTAAGGAGTTGTCTCCTATTTGATTTTGACATCTGATTTAGTATAAATAATAGTGAAGCCCTGTGTGCCAAGGGATGATAATTTTTGAAAAATAATTGTAGCTAAAGCAAGAGAGTTTTAGCAATCTAAAACTTTGTGTTTAGATTTATGAGTTTTTTTTATATGAAATTGGTTTAAAGTGAATAAAAAGGAAGTTGATTTATGTGGAACTTTGCGTCTAAAGAGATCGTTTGGTGCATTTGTGAAGATTAAAATGGTAAACTTTGTATAATCTTAAAATATAAATATGATTTCCAATCTTTTTTAATCATTTGATAAAAAGATTATTATCTCTTGAATGTTTATTTACTTGTACAAATTTAATAAGCTCTGTAAAACTACTTATTATAAAGTGCACCTTCTTTCTTCTCACATATTCTAGTCTTTTCGTTTTATATCTCCGCGATCTTCTTTACACATTCTCTGAAACAACTACTTACTTGCTGCAAAATCACTTTATTATGGTTCATGAAATTTATGATTAAAGTAATACCCCAAAATAAGATGACTTGTGTATATCCCGTGAATAAATTGTGAATAACTGAAATTATGAATAGTTAGAAGTAAATAGACATAAGCATACAAGAGCTTCACCATTAAATGAAAGGAATTTAATCCCATGACTACTTAGGTACTTTGCTAGCCTAAAAATATCTATCTAACAGTTTCTGGGGACTCCATTAAGGAACTATGAACTTAACTCTCAGAACTAAAATTAGATTACTCACACAAGTTGAGTTAGGCACATATTGACGTCCAGTTCTCCAAAAATTTTAAACCGTCGTCTAAGATGTTGCATGCAAATAATAATGTGCTTATCTATTTGAAATGCATCATTTGTGAAGTTAACTAGACTTTTAAAAATATACATGTCATTTTTCTAAAGTTAGTGCATGCCCAGACACATCGCTATATGAAATGTTTTGTTTTACGCCTTATTTTTTCTTGAACTCCTACATGTTAAGTAACTGCCGCTTAAGACTTTACTTATAAAACTGAAGTAATCTCAAAACAAATCCTTAGGAGAATTTTTATGCTTCAATCTAGCAAATTGACCTTTCACCAGAGCAAGAAGAGCTCAAGGCCAAACCAATGACTTCTTTAAATTACAAGAACAGTTTAATTTCAACTTTCTTGTTCAATCTAGAATAAGAAGAGCGAGCCTTGCACCCATGAGACAAGTATGAACTCCTATAAATCAACAACAACATAACTCTTTAGGAATAATTCAACCCACAAACCTTCAGTTTCATATTCCCATAAGAATGGCGTTACCACTACCTGTTCCTTGGGGGGAAGCGATTGGTCCTCTGAATTTGATTCCTCTCCATGACTTACCAAAGAGGTCAAGAAAGAATTTTCCAAAGTTCATAGGTGATGGAAAACAAAGTCTAGATGAGCACTTGGCTACTTTATTTGTAGCCTATGGAGTAATTGGCATTGAGCATAAAGATGTCTCAGTTAGAATCTTTATTGAGACCTTGCACAACTTAGCTACAGAATGGTTCTACCATTTGGCTCCTGGCACTATAGTTAGTTGGGCCGCTATGCATGAAAAATTTAAGAAGAAATTTAAAGGTGCTGAAGATTCTCACATATTGCTCACTCAATTGACTCAACTCAAAAAAGAACCACATGAACACATGCAACATTTGATTACCAAATTTAATAGATTACTCGATAAAATTCCTCAAGTTGCTCTACTCATTGGAGATAATCAAAAGTGCTTCTTCATCAATGCCTAATTATCATAGGTCAGTTATCAATTATGCAGATCACGTTCGACTGATTAAATAGAAACTCAAAATCTTGATACAAAGGTTGAAGATGACTTGATAATGGTTGGAAAGATCAAGAAAACAACTTCTAAAGGTGATTCTTCTACTTCAAGCGCATCATAGACCACTAATCTCCTATTACAAAAGTTGGATAATGACTTGCTATAAGTCAAAAAGCAAATCGCTCAAGGTACTCATGCTACTTCTACCAAGAATGCACTTGCACAAAATTTTAATAATTAGAATAGGAATCACATTGCTGGTCCTACACAAAGACTGAAAATTGAAGATGCTCCCAAAAATCACGTTGAAATGAATGAAGAAGATCAGATGACCAATGATACTCATCAAAGTTTTGTTGATGAAGATGATTTTGTAGATCTTACTAGCAACGCTAACATAGGCTACTTTGATTATCAATCAAAAAGTGATTATGAATAAGCATTTGAAGAAGATCATAATCACTCTTTTACAGTGTTTACAAGGTCACAAACTTAGCAAGATAGTGAAAAATATTCCAAAGAACAAGGGAAATAAAAGAATACTCCATGTTAGATGTAAGCATTCTTAAAAGAGGTAGTCCTCTACCTTCTTCTCTTACTCGAAAATATCAGTATGTAGCTTCCTCTTCTCAAACTCATCAGCCAATTAATAATACTTATAAAGCCAATCCTACTTTGTATACATCCATTCTTTCTTTTGACATAATTGATCACATAAAGAAAACCAAAATTCAAATGTCAGAAGCTGAATACTTGAATTCTTATCTAGATCAGTTGAATAGACTAGTTAAGTATGTTCAAATTAAGGGATCAAACAATACAACCAATGCCTCAAAAGGTATCTTTTCTACTCCTAAATAGATTTTTGCCTAGAAAAATGCTACAACTACTTCTCCCAGATCTGCTTCCACATCCGAAAGGATAGAGCCATTCTATGCCTCTCTTGATCAATGGGTTCAAGTTGAGCAACTGTATCCTAGATTCTAGAGCTTCAGATAATGTTATGCTAGCTAAATTAGCTGATGCCCTTGTCCTCACAACTAAGACAATAGGGAGATGTTACTCAATAGAGAGACAAGTTCCCTTGATTGGACAAATCAAAGATGCCCAAGTTGTCTTAATAGCTTTCCTAAATAAAAGGGTCAAAATGACAATTTTGGTTGCAGATATTCATGTTTCCTATGAAATATTGTTAAATAAAAACTTTTACAAAGATCTGGATGGAGAAGTTAAGATGGATTGATCATATGCTCACATTCTAATCAAAGGAGTAAATAAAAAACTTGAGCCTGAAAAGAAGTCCAAGTATACGATTTCCAAGTCTGATGATCCAAGATCATAAATTCTTTTTGAAGAATTAGACCATGGAGTCTACTAACTCGAATTGGGCAAGGAGATACAAGAACCAGAGGAGGAAGATTAGATATGAACTCAAGAGTTTGATGTCAGATACAATTTTCTTGGTTCAGGGGCTAAGGTTGTATTGATATCTCTAGATGGTAAAGTATTTCTTCCTCCTACAAACTCATGTTTGAAAATAATAACAATGCAATAGAGTATGAGGCACTGCTATTAGAACTTGGACAAGCAAAGGAAAAAGGATTAAGACTCCTAAAATCACAAGGATATGCTAAGTTAATAGTGAGGTAAATTCGTGGCCAATATCAAGTGAAGAAAGACAAGCTAAAACACTACCATGATCGAGTTCTGAGTTCAACACTTGATTTTGTAGCCTTCTCAATCAACTTTGTTCTTCATGATTAGAATTATAGAGCTGATTCTCTTGCAGTTACTGCATCTCTACTCAGGTTAGATCAATAGCCTACACTTTTTTGAGAACTTAAGTATAAAGTAGAGATGGTTTACTGTCCAAAGGTTCTAGACAATATCAATCAGTGGCAAGTTTTTAATGACGATAAGCAGATCACTACATTTATTGAACAATAAGATACCTTTGAGGAACTATACTTTGAAGGCAATAATTCACTTCCACCCCAGACGACAATAGGTAACATTGACACTAAGCTCAATGATAGTGAAGTTGTTATTCAGTTGAAGGGAAATATGATCCTTGAAGGGTTAGTTTCTTTAGAATAAATGTTTGATAAGCATGATCAGTTTCTAAAAAAAAAGAAAGAATATGGTGATAGTTCATCTCTAGAAGTACATCAAGTTAATCTAGGTACTGAAAAAGAGCCCAAGATAGTTAACATTGGAAAATGTTGTTTCCAAGAGGAAAACAAAACATTCATTAAGCTTCTTAGAAAATATATTGATGTTTTTGCTTGATCTTACAAAGACCTAAAGACTTTTTAGCCAGATGAGGTGCAACATGATATTCCGCTTTAGCCAGAAGCAAAGCCTTTCAAGAAAAAGCTACACCATCATAACCTGACCATCTCAGGTATTATCTATGTTGAAATACATAAGCTTCTTGATGCTAAGATCATCTATCCAATTCATCATTTAGCATGGTTAGCTAACATTATCCCAGTTAGAAAGAAAAATAGATAAATACACATATGTGTTGATTTTCACAATCTGAATCAAGCTTCTGTGAAAGATAACTACATATTGCCCATTATGGATCATACTTTGCAAGTAGTCACAAGCTCAGAGATGTCCATGCTAGACAGTTTTTCAAGGTACAATCAGATAAAAGTGGCAGATGAAGATCAATATAAGACAACTTTTACAACACCATGGGAGACATTTGTATACCAGAAGATGCCCTGGGCTGATTAATGTTGGATTAACTTTTCAATGAGCAATGGATCTGACATTTACACATCTAAAGAACAAGAGTATAGTTGTATACCTTGATACTTGGTAGTCTTCTCCAAGCAAAGAGGTAATCATATGGCTGATTTGGAAGAGATTCTCATCCAATGCAGGAAGCAAGGGATCTTTTTGAATCCCAAGAAATCAATCTTTTCCATGACTGAAGAGAAGCTTCTTGGTCATATAGTCTCAAAGAAGGGAACGAAGAGTGATCCAAAAAGGGTGAAAGCTATTCAAATTTTACCTATAATTATGTCAAAGAAAGGAGTATATTCCTTCTTTAGTAAAGTCAACTTTCTCAAAAAATTCATTCTTGATTTTGTTGAGTTAACTTGTCATATTTTTGATATGATGAAAAAGAAACAAGACTTCAAGTGGAATGTTGCAGGTAAGTTGGGATTTGAAAGAATTAAATCAGCTATAGCTCAAGCTCCAATGCTGGTTTCCCCATATGTTAGTAAAAAAATTATTTTTTATTGCTACTCTTTTGAACATACCATGTCAGTCATACTTCTATAGAAGAATGATGAAGGTATTGAATCCCCCATAACTTTCATGAGCCAACCATTGAAAAGATTTAAACTAAAGTATTCATAGATGGAAAAATATGTATGTGTTGTAGTCAAAGCATGCAAAGTCTTTAGGTACTACATTTTGTCTTCACATACTAAAGTCTATGTACCTAACACTATAGTCAAATCAATTCTAACACAATAAGAGCATAGGTAGCTAAGGTGCAAGATTTTGATCTTGATATAAAACCAACAAAGCTAGTAAGAGAAAGAGGCTTGTGTCAATTGAAGATAGAGAGAAAATCTGATAACATAGATACAGTGTCACCTTCACTCCAAGTTAAATCAGATGAAGATTTGCCCATGGTGCTTTTTGTTGATCTTATTGTTACGTAGAATTTTTGACTGATTTTACACGTAAGAAAAAGTGGACCATCAAGTTGAAGTCAAAGGATTATGTCTTTTGGGATAATCATTTGTATAAAATAGGAATTGATGGTGTTTTCCTTCACTATGTGGACAAAGAGAAATAAAAGAGACTAGTAGAGCAGTTCCATGATAAATCATGTGGATGCCACTTATCATCATGAGTCACAACACACATAATCTTATAAGCAAGGTACTTTTGGCCTACTCTATTCCAGGATACTTTGGATTAGGTTGCTAAGTGTCAAGTATGTCTGCATTTTATGGGATGTCCAAAGTTGCTAACATTGCCTCTAAAACTAGTCATTATTAATGAACCATTCTGCCTATGGGGCATGTATTTTAGTGGCATGTTGAATCCTTCTTCAAGTGCTAGACATTGCTATGTATTAAATTCGACCGATTACTTCATCAAGTGGGTAGAAACGATTCTCATTAATCATGCCACTTCGGAAGTAGTATGTGATTTTATCAAAGAGAATATCATAGTAAGGTTTGGTGTCCCACATAAGATAGTCACTAATAATGTAGCTAAATTTTATTCGATGGAACTAACTGATTTCTATTACTCACACAAAATAGATCTAGTTCATGCTTCAAATCACTATCCTCAGGGGAATGGTCAAGTTGAGTAAAGTAACATGAACTTGATGACAATCATTCACGAGCTAGTGGATGATAATAAATGTACTTAGCACAAGAAGCTATTTGATGCACTATAGACTGACATAATCACTCTAAAGAAAGCCACATGTATGTCACATTTTCAGTTGTTATATGGAACATACATTGAGATACCAATCACCCTATAATTGTCTACTGTACAGTTGTCTAAAACTATTAAAGATGTAACTTATCAAAATCCACTTGATAAGAGGATTATGTTTCTCATTGAACTGCAAGAGATTTGTACTCAAGTTGTTGACCAATTGAGTGATCACCAAATGAAAGTGAAGAAGATATTTGATAAGAAGGCTCGAGAAAGATAGTTTGAAGTTGGCGACTTGGTCCTTCTGTGGGACAAGCATAATGAACAAAAAGGGAAACATGGTAAGTTTGACTCATTATGGAAAGGGACTTTCACTATAAATAAGATTACTAGAAGAACTAGCTTCATCCTAGCTTATCAGGATGGATTTGAACTGTTGCTGCCTTATAATGGATAACACTTAAATCTCTACAAAAATTGAGTAATAGGGTAACCCCTGTATGCATATAAATAAGTCCTCAATCTTTCTTTTGTTTAGTTGTTTTTATTTTTCTATTTGTTTGTTTGTTTTGTAGTTTTTCATGATTGAATTTTTACATGACCCCATACCCAATAGAGAAGACTCAAAACCAGAGATACTAGGATCTCATCCTTGTTTCTTTCTTTTTGATAGAAACAAAGATGTCCCTAATCGAAGCTAGATGGTGTCCCCCAAAATTTCACACAGAATTTTCGGATACCCCTATTAATTTTTTGTATTTTATCTTTTGTAAGTTAGTTGTTCTTGTTAAAACTCAGTTCCATGAATAAGACTTAGTGTTTAGTTGTTTTCATTATGGTTGTTTTCATTTCCAATTGCTTCAAATTGATCCAAAAGATTTAAAATGTTTGCCTAAGGCCATCATTGAAAAACCTATTTTTCTATCTTTCCCAAAGGATCAAAAAGCTAAGTGTTTGGGATCATTTCCAAGCCAACTCGGGTCCTCCAAGTTACTTCACTTATTGAAGAAAAATCAAGTCATCTCCGCAAATCTGAGTTGCATTGCCTAGTTTAAACCAAAATTAAAAAATAACTTTACTTCATATCAAAAGTTAAGCAAAGTACTTCCATAAACCCACAGAACACTAAATAGATAAAATTTGGGTTTCGAAGCTACTTTACTTGCTTAAAGTCACAAGTAAAATCAATAGAGGTTTGCAAGTTTGAAGTACTCACAAATCAAGATCTTATCGGGATTATGAAGCTACTTAACTTCAAAAGCCAAATTAATCAAAGTAGTCCATAAAACCTGAAAAAAGCTAAGTGCTTATGTGGCTATCCTCACACGTGTCACCTATTTGTCATAAATACGAGGGTTAAAATAAATAGTGAAAATTCTACCTCATTTCTTACCTAGCTTTCAAGTTGTTCGACCAAGTTGTTGCCCCTGTGAATCCTGATTGATGTCATTTGAGCATTTGAAACGATTTGAAGCAATTTACTCTTGACCTATTTGTATTTCATTTGTTTTCCACTTGTTTTCTTGTTCCATTTCTAGTTAAAAATAGTGTTTTTTCAGTTGGTTAGCTTCCATTCTCCATTTTGCTTTTTCTTTGTTGTTTCTCGTTGTACTTGCATTTGAAAATTTATTTTTACATGCAAAATATTGTTTAAAACCTTGGAAAAATTCTCATAAGCACTTGGCATGTGGAAATCACACACAAAATCCTAAAAGGTTAAACCTTCCTGCAAAAAAAACCTAGCTATTGACTAGCCCAACTACCTGGATTTTCAACAACTTATTACTTATTCAGACACCTGAACCCAAGTAATTGGTATCAAGGAAACCGAACCTCTCAAAAGACCACTTGCTTGGACTTCCCATTACTTCTTGCTTACCTAGAATTCCAATTACTCCTTACTTCTACTTTATTGGATTTTTCAATTGTAGTAACTTATCTAAAGAAACCTGAAGTCGTAGGTCTTAAGAAACCTAGTAAACTACCCAAGAAAAACCCAGACTCCTCATAACTTCCTACTTACTCAGAGTCTCAAAATCAAGTAACTTACTAAGAAAAACCCAAAGTTTCAAATACTTCCTAATTACTTAGAGTCTTAAATGTTGAAGACTTAAGGAGTACCTAGACCTTCCTGGGATTACGATACCCTAATACTTACAACAAGTTACTCAGAGTTTTCAAATCTTATCAGTTGCTGAAAGTACCTTATAACCTGAAGTTTGCTAATAAGTGTTACTTAAGACAATAACCTAACTCAGTTGTTCAAACATTTCCAATAATTACTGAGTTCTCAAGAGCATTCACCAAGTCTTTTAGGTATCAATCACAACAAATATTAGGATGGAGGAAGAAGAAACTAAAGTAGAAGTACAAGAAACAATAACTCTCATTGAAGAAGTTCTTGAGCTAGCACTAGAGGAAATACCAGGGCCAAGTAGGAAGGGTAAGACAAAAACAAAGAAAATTGTGAAATCATAGGAACCAAAGATGAAGTAGGAGTACAAGGGGTACCCCATTGAGTCCAGTATTGTATCTAAAGTGTTAGAAATCAGTGACACGGATATGGGGCTTGTGTCCATAACTGAGTTATTGGAGAAATCCAAGGCTATCACTAAGACTCCATTCATGCAAGCAATGACCAATAGTGAAATCCTGCAAGCTACAACTTTCTCAAGTTTTACACAATTACCTGAGTTTGTCATAGAATGTGCCAAGTACTATGACTCTCTCACTAGAACAATGAAATACACTTCAGACAATGTAATAATCAGGGTTGATGTTCAATACTTTAGCTACTATTTAAGATTCCAACAAGATCTAAAGTAATAGATTTATCAATGAAGAAAGCCAAAAATCTCTAAGAAAGACAAAATTTAAAGTTTATCAAGGTAATGAACACTAACTATCTATAGAAAGTAAATCAACCCTTGAGGTTCCAAAAAAAAATAGTAAGGTCTGACTTTATTCAATAAGTGGATGATATCACCTAATTATTATGTAGAATAAATGGAGAGAAGAATGATAAGTTATTTTCAACCTGGATGTATGCATACATCAAGGCCATTGATGTCAACATAAATTCTACAATGATTGAGTGGTCAAGAATGATAAGTGACAACATTAACCAACAACGGAATAATGTTTTGAAAACACTGGATTTTAAAATGAATTCATACTTAGTATATATAGCAACATCAAGTGGAGCCTTTTCCAAATTGACTGGAAAAGGGACGTTGGCGTTAAAACCTATATACGAATATTACCCCCAATTGGTTATCTTCGAATACTTCAAACATTATAAGAGGGTAAATGATAGATTCTTTTATGAAATCATTTGTACGTTGAACACTGCTTTGAAACACAAGAGAGTGTCAGATGCAACATGAAAATCAATTTTCTATTTTGGATACATCTTTGTTCAATTTCTCAATTTCACATACATCAAAGTCGGTGGCTTCTTAGGCACACTAGTCAAATTGCCAAGGTATCTCAATGACAAATGAATTCTTATGGAGTTGTGTAGCCAACTCATAGAATTGCATGACCTATAGGTAAAGATTCACCATTCCTTAGTCAGTTTTCCCATTGTTATTGGTAACTATCATTGTGCAAGCACATCTACAAAGCAAAGAATGTGCAAACAAAGATGTATCACAACTACAATCAAACTCACTTTGAAGCTAGAGCAATTTTGATTGTAGAGGCATAGCTCAAAAAATAGTTTCTCTTGAGTATATGCATATTCCTGCACTTGAATACTTTTGGATTGATTGTAGGGATTAATTTGAAATAAGAAGAGGAGACAATAGTAAATTGACTATTGAAAAGATTCATGCTTTTGATTTACCAACAATTTTAGAGGACATGGAGGATGATGGAATAGTAACTAGTGATGCTTACCATATCGCAGGAGGAGATAACACTCCACTTCTAGAGATTGTTTTTGGTAAGAATCAAGTTAAAACTATTGCTAAGAGAACTTATTTGGTCCTTGCCATGACTTCCACATGGATTCTTAATAAGGGGTATTACATGAAGGAATTAATGAATGAAACTACTTGGATAAGTCATAAGAGGAAGGTAATTCAAGGAGAAAGCAAACAAGTGCCTAATAAAAAATTGAAGTTGAAGAAGAAAGTTGATGACACCTATTCTGTGGTGAAGGATAATGAACCAATTCAACCATCTATCACTATACCCCATCTGGTCTCTTCCACATATACTTCTCCTCTCATTATTTCTATTTCTACTGCACTTACCATAGATCCATCAACACTCATGCGACCTCCAAAATCTCATGGCATCAAACCTCCAGAGAAACCTATTTAGAAGAGGACTGATGTTCCTCTTCCTCCTCCATCTTCTCCACCTACTGCTCCACCTCCACCTCCTTTAGATGATCAACCTACCATTCAAAAAGAGCCAGAACATGTAATTGTTGAAAAAGTGACCCCATCTTAGGAGGTATCACAAGAAAAGAAAAAGGAAACGATTGAACCAAAGAAAGAAGCAAAGGAGGTAGAGGCAGCAAAGGAAAAGGGGGCAAAGGAAATGGAGAAGGAAAAGGAAAAGGAAAAAGAGAAGGAGAAGGAAAAATAGGTAGAGAAAGAGAAGGAGAAGGAACCTAGGAAAGAGAGAAAAAGAAAAGGATGAACAAAAACTTTGTAATGTTATTCAAAATACTCTAGATGCACAAGAAGATCCTTTCCAGGAATTAGTAGTAAGAAACAATTAGCAAAAAATGATATTACATTTAGCTACTTCAACAAACACAGACTTCTCATCATGGTTAGCTTTGCAAACAGTTCTTCAGACTAGAGAAGTAATAAATTTGGAGGAGATTGATTTGCAACTACTAAAGAGTCTTGATCGAAAAAGAAAGAAGCTCAAAAATGCTAAAGTGACTTCCAAGCTGATAATTGAACCTTCAAAGTAGAAGTTTGTAGAGGTATCTGTTCCTTCTCAGGATAAAAGTAAAATGAAGTCATTGAACAAGACTTAACAGTCACAAAAATATCCCTTTGAGAAGTTACTATGGAAGGTTTGAAGCAAGATACTCAAACTTTGATTAACACTCTTTTCAAGAATCTCGATGAAGAGAAAACTAAGAAAGCTAAATTGAAAGAATAGATTACAAATTTGTGTGAAATAATTGCTAAAATGGAAAGATCTGCTCCATAACAATCATTACTTTCAGGAGGTACATTTGATCAACAAATAATAACAGAGGTATAGGAGATTGGGGACAAGGCCAAAGACATTGATGAATGGATAGAAAAGATGTTTCAAACTTCTCAAAAATGGTTTCCCGAGGTCTCAGGTACTTTGGCTAACATTGAAAATAAATTGGCACATATAAATATAGTAATGAAGGAGATAGAAAATGAGAATGAAATCTCTAAATTGCAACAAGAAAATCTTCAAAGAATAAAAACTTTGAGTGATAAAGTTTTGATTGAAAAATAAATTGTTCATGAGGGGTTAGTAAAGAAGGCAAACAAGAAGAACAACTCATATCTTTTTGCATGCATACTCTTAGGGCAATGCTTGAAGAGATGAAGAATTTAGAAGAAAATACTTGCAATGAGAAAGTGGATTTGGAGGATTGCATCTTTAGTCTCACTAAGGTTTGGTTTGAGAACACTCCAAGGATGTTTGAGCAGTTGTATCAATAATTAAAATTATTGATTAAAGAGGCCTCAACTCGTTTCATATCAAAATATATAAAGGAGTTAATCAAAAGTCAACAAGAGGTCAAGAGGATAAAACCCTATATTGAGAGTGTGAAAACTTATTGCAGGAAGCTGGAAAGAGAGCTGCTAAGATATGAAACTGAAAGGCAATCACTTGCCAAACCAGATGATTCAGTAATACAGATAAAAGTGCAGATCTAAAGTCCATGACTTAGAATGATTGTTATTGCTCCTCTTGTTGACAACTTCTTTCTTCTTCCATTTTCTCCTATTTTTTTGAGTAATGTGTTTGAAGTAACTTTGTTATAAGTAATTACTTTATAAGTAAAGTCATTTAGTGAAGTTATTTGTCAAGGTAAATTACTTCATAAAATGTAAGACTCAAGTAACTTGGTTACACACCATTATTTGAAGTTATTTTGTAAAAGCAAATTATTTGAGTAAGCTTTGTGCTGCATGCAAAGAGATTATTTTTTATTCAAACAATGAAACCAACAAGTGCTACATGTCATTGGTCATTGCATACCATAGAGGAGAAATTATAGGAGGATGCTTCTCAATGGTTTTAGTTTTTAGCACAACACATGGGAATTTAAGGAATTATCTCTTAGTTGATTTTGACATCTAATTTAGTATAAATAATAGTGAAGACCTGCATGTCAAGAGATGATAATTTTTGAAAAGCAATTGTAACTGAAGCAAGAGAGTTTTAACAATCTAAAAATTTGTGTTTAGATTTATGAGTTTTTATTTTGTATAAAATTAGTTCAAGTGAAAAAGAAGGAAGTTGATTTCTGTGGAACTTCGTGTCTAAATAGATCATTTGGTGCATTTGTGAAAATTAAAATGGTAAACTTTGTGTTATCTTTAAATCTGAATATGATTTTAATTTTTTTTAATCATTTGCTAAAAAGATTATCATCTCTTGAATAATTATTTACTTGTATGGATTTAATAAGCTCTGTAAAACTACTTATTGTGAAATGCATTCTTTCTTCTCGCCTATTCTAGTCTTTTCATTTTGTATCTCCCTGATCTTTACACATTCTTTGAAACAACTGCTTACTTGCTAAAAAATCACTTTGTTATGGTTCATGAACTCTGTGATTAAAGTAATACCCTAAAATAAGATGACTCATGTATATCATGTGAATAAATTATGAACAATTAAAATTATGAATAGTTAGAAGTAAACAAACATAAGCATACATAAGCTTCACCGTTAAATGAAGGGGATTTAATCCCATGAATGCCTAGGTACTTTGCTAGCCTATAAAATATCTAGCCAACAATTTCCATAAAGTTTTTTTGATAAAAATTCAACTTAGATGTACACAACATGGATGAAGGGAAACACTTATATTGTATCCAGAGAACATTTGGTATAGGAGTCAACTGCATTAACATTTGTATCTAGTGAGGATTTGATTTTGAAAGAACTAACATGATAGCAAGGTAATTTTGATGGGTTCAAGGTAGACCCATTTTCTAAAGGAGACCCTAAGGTAAAAAAGGCTTAGAAAGAAAAATATAAAGAAATAAAAGAGGTGCAAGGAAGCAAATTCCTCTAAGAAGCACAAAGAAGGGTGCAAATAAGCAATTTGAAGGAAATAAAGAGAGAAGGAAAGTTAGGAAGGCCCAAGCTCAACAAAGACTTCTAAGAGGCCCAAAGAAGGGGGAGAGGAAGAAATTGCAAGGTAAGAAAAAGAGGAAGAAAGTAAAGAAGACCCAAGTGAAAAATAAAATTTTAAGAGGCAAAAAAAAGTGGTCAAGGAAGCAATTGTGAAGGAAGAAAAAGATGAGGAAAGATAAGAAGGCCTAAGTGCAACATAGACTTCTAAGAGGCACAAAGAAGGGGTCAAGGAAGCAACTTCAAGGAGATGATTAAAAATGTAAATTTAGAAAGGCCCAAGTGTAATAAAGAGAGCTTGATCCTTCAAGAATAACTATTATAAATTATTAGATGTCTTGCCCAAGTAGAACTAGTTTGAAAGGCTATTCCTTTCATTTTGGGGAGTAGGAAACTATATGAAGAATATGAAAGCTACTACATATGGATGGAGCTTCACGAATATTCATCAAAATATGGCATGTCAGATATTGAGAGGCCTCAAACTCTAGAGTCTTTTTGAATTATTAGAGGTACATATTACACATTACAAGGGGTTAGCATTATTCAATTACAAGCAAGGCTTTCTACCCAAGAACAATCTCTCCTTAAAGCCATCCCAGTGTTTCCATCAACTCATACAGAGGAAGTTGCCAATATGAAAGAGGTATGTAAGGTGGGATGAGGAGGAAGTTGAAGAGATGAGAAAATAAATATATAAGTGATATATGGATAGAAATAGAGACATAAAATATCCCAATGGAAAATGCAGTAGCAAAAGTATCTCCAAGGGGGATCTCAACAATATCTATGATACACAATAGATTAAATAAAAATCCCACCCAGATATATGCAAGGAGAATACTATCTCTTAATATAATGCATACAAATGAAGAATTTGAATTAGAAATTAGGTTGAAAGCAGTAAACTTGTTGTAACAATGTCAAGATATATCAGATTTATCCAACAACAATTCTTCTATTATACATTTAGGGGGGCATACTAGTGAAAGAGGTAGTGAGGATGAAATACATGATCAAATGAATCCCTCTATAGAATCTCCAATAATAAATTTAAATTTGATAGGGGTTGAGAATCCAAATGAATACTTAACCAATGAGCCACCTCAAAATATCACCTCGAAAACATGACCACATGCGGAGGGCATTGATTATTCTTCCCATAGAGAAACAAATGCTAAACTTGCCTCCACTAAGGAACCTAATGTGGTGGATATTGAAAAAAAATAAAAAATGAAAATGATAGTATTGTAGAATCTTACATGGAAATAAGGAAGTCCGAGATGGGAAGGAAGAGAGTGCATGTCTAATTCCAAGCCCAAAGGGTAATGAGACAAAGAATAAAGAATCAGATTTTAGTGATATGATGAATGAGAATCCTAAACAAATTTGCAAAGATATTATACAAATAACTGGGCCAAAAAAACATAAATAAATGTAATTATCACATACTATTTATGTGGCCAAAGGAATTGCTACCACTGGAGGGCATATCTAAATTGATGTAGTGTCACAATCTTTGACTTGAAATGTTGAATATTCACCCTTGAGTCTTCTCCAACAAGGATACGACTAATTTTTATTCAACAATGTATCTTGAATATCAAGATTTTATATAAACTATAAAAAAATTACAAGGAACACTAACGAATAGGGCCCTTGAAATACTATAAGAGTTTGGTAGTCTATAAGGAATCCCTGACCCAGTCAAAACAAGTACATTATTAGAACAACATACAAAGACCTATCTTGAATTGAAAGAGTATGGAGGGTCTAAATAACAGGTTACATAGTTAATGTAGGTGCTTCAACAATAAGTCACAACTACAAAGACAAACAAGACAAAAATACATACTCAAGATAAGGAAGCTAAAAGGATACGAAGACTATTTTATAACTAGGTTGTACCCCACTTAACAAATCAGGATACCATTAATCCTTTATAGGAAAGCATTTATATTTCCAATGACCAACTGTGGAATGTAGAAGGAAACCAACCCTCTTTGAGTGTGAAAAAAATAGCTAAGAGGTTAGGCTCAAAAATTTATTGACAAAGCAATTAGTCATAGAAGGAAAAAAATGCATTGGGGCTGATGATCAAATGCCATAAAGAGAGGTTTTATAACTTTCTCATTGATGTTGATTTCATAATGGAACATAAACAAAGAGCACTCCAAGGTACTAATATACTCACAATCGAGGAAGTGAGCAATATGTTGTATGAATTAAGGAATATGAATAACCTTATTGATGATGCTTTTAAATATTGGGAGGTTGCTAAGGGAAATGTATTATTTGTCTTGTCCACCTACTCCACAATAATTTCAATTATAAATTATAAATATAAGCATTACATGTACAAAATACTATAAATTTAATTTCTTATCTACTGCGAAAATAGAGCCTATAAAAAAATCATAATCTACTAAATTTTCATGAATATAATTTATTTTTATATTTTCAAATATGCTTATTGTAGCTAATGATATGTGGGTGAGTTGGTTTAGTGGCTTGGTTGTTTGAATCCCCATCCAAGTTCAAATCTCTCTAGAAAGGCATATGAGGCTGGTTGTGCCCGTTGATTATATTCTTGGGGCTATTAATGCATGGTTGTTGGATATTCTTGAGGTAGCTAGTAATATATGGTATACACATGGAATTACATGGGGATTTGGGCCCCTGATTGTGTCTCAGGCCAATTCAAACTCCAATCAAAAGCCATCATCTATAAAAGAAAATCCTTATTGTATATTTATTTTATAAATTATATAACACTTTCATAGAATATCATAGTTTCTTAAAAATGAATAATGATTCATGAAACATTATAACTGAACGAACATCAATGTCAATTTTTTTGAATACATCACCAATCTAAATTTAGTGAAAGCTGCCAATTTGCTATTGTTGAACATTTGTATTATTTGCTTCACCAATGTAATATGTTTTTAACAAGATCATCTATTGTGTTAGTGGCATTATTATTAACCCCTATTTTTAGTGATCAACTTCCATATTTTCAAATCCCTATCATAGGGGAAACTATTCACGATGTACCATGATGTGTAAAGTTTTAAACAATTATCTGAATTTTTGTCAAGCTTGTTTTGTAATTTGGCCTTTATAAAGGATAAGGCACTAAAAAACTCTATCATCTTCAATTGAATCCAAAATTATTGTTTGACATAGATCAGTTAGTGAAAAAAATAACTCAAATTTTGTCAAAGTGGACCACAATCAAGGATCTACTAGATAGTGTCAAATGCATGAAGAAATTATCTATGCAGTAGTGGAATCAAACATGAGACAAAAATAAGTAATTACTCAACAATAGAGAGATTGCAATATTAGCATTAACATCATTAAACATAAAATATTTAGGAAGGTACATTACATAGGTGAAATATAAATATGTACTTATTTTCTCATGAATGTAGGATTATCGTTCACAATGACCTAAAAGACACGTAAGCAAGCTAACCAAACCTGTATAGGGAAAAACCATTAAATGAAATAAAAACCTACACTAACTTCCCCCTTAAGTGTAACTTAGGTGGTAGAAGAATTGGGCCCCAACACATAGGCTTGATGAGGTACCCAAGTACAATAAAATACCCCCTAGAGAATGATGCTAGAGATGCCCAAAACATAACAAGAACCCACAAATGAAGATGCTTTCTCTTAGTGAAGGGTTTAGTGAATATATCAGTGATTTATTTTATTGTCTAGATGCAGCAGAGATCAATGACTTGCTCATGGATGAGCTCTCAAATGAAATACATATGAATCTCGATATACTTGATCCATTGATGGAGGATCAAATTCTTAAAAATCTAGATTGTATTTTAGTTATCATAGAAGATGACTGTTGGTCATCAAAATTAGATGTCAAACTTAGTGAGAATCTCTTGAAGCCAAATAGCCTCAGTGACAACATTAAAAACTCCTATGTATTTTATGTCTGTAGAAGATAAATCAATAATGTTATGCTTCTTGCTTGACTAACTAATTAGACTTGAATCGAAGGAAAAATTGTATCCTGAAATAAACTTGTAATTCTGAATATTGCCAACCCAATCTGAATATGTATAACTAATTAAGTCAATGTCAATTTCTACTCCACAGTGCATTCAAAAACTATAAGTACCTTGAATGTAGTGGAGAATCCACTTAGCTACTTTTCAGTGCAGCTCATATGGTTCCTGCACAAATTTGGAGACCATGCCCACTGCATATAAAATTTTAGGTCTATTATGTGTAAGGTAGATAAGATTGCCAACAAGTTATTGATATGAAGTAACATCAACAAAAGGAGATAGATAATTAGCCTCAAATTTCACATTAGATAGAAAAAGATTTGGGGTTAGCTTACAGTCAACCATGTTAAAACATACAAGAAAATCAAGAACATAATTAGATTGTGTAATAGTAATCTCAAAGTCAGATTAAGAAATTTCAATCTTGAAGAAGTAATGTAACAAGCCCAAGTTAGTCATTGAGAACCTGCTAGACAAAACATTTTTCACTGCTACGATGGTGTATGAAGAACTCTTTGTGATCAATAGGCCATATATGTAGAGAATCATAATAAAAAGTGAATCATATTGTCATAAAATATAGACATTTGGATCAAAATGACATCTGGTGAACCCAACCAAAAGAATAAATGAGTCCATCTTGGCATACCAAGCTCGAAGAATTTGTTAAAGGCCATAAATAGATTTACAAAGTTTGCAAACTAAAGAGGAATCTTCCACAAATCCTTTGTGGTTGCTTTATGTATATTTACTCTTTGAGAACACCATGAAGAAATACACTCTTCACATCCATTCGATAAACATCCCAACAATGTGCTATAAAAATAGCGAGAGTGAGTCAGATTGAGTTCATTTTGGCAACTAGGGTAAATGTCTCAGTATAGTCAATGTCAAGTACCTAATAAAAATCCTTTGCCACCAAATATGCTTTGAACTTGTCTACATACCCATCTTTTACAAATTTTGTTCAGTAGATCCATCTACATCGAACAAGTTTTCTTACCTTACGAAGAGGGACTAGGTCCCAAGTGTTTTTCCTCTGCAAGGAACGATACTCCTCTTCCATAATAATATCCCACTCAAGAGTGACTGATGCCTTGCAAAATGATTATGGATCAGAAGCAGATGCAATGAAAGTATGTGGGGCATTCTAGAATTATGAATGAGTTCACCTGTTATCTTATGGATCTCCAACCCATTGGCCAACACTTTGTAGTGTTTTTCTACCCCAAAGAGGACAAATTATTAGAGAGTCAAGAGGAGATTACTCATCCTCTAAAGATATTTTGGGAGGAGGGGAATCCTTATCACTACTTTCATCATCAAAACCAGAAGAAGAATCTATATCATCAAGAAGCTACTTAGGCAGATCTGAATCATCAGAACTCATCAAATCCCAGTGTGTTTAAGGAATGGGAGGAGTGTCATTTGCATAGTCTTTAGGACCCTCTTGAAATCAAATGCTCCTTGCAATGAATAAATCATGAGTAGTGAGATGGAGAATTAATCCCTTAACACCCTCAAGATATCCAATGAAGATGCAAGGTTTACTTTAAGGTTCCATTGCCTTACATTTTTTATAAGGAATGCACCATAAAAGGGGATCTAAAAACTAAAAAGTGCTTCAACTGACCACTCATCAAATCCCAGTGTGTTTAAGGAATGGGAGGAGTGTCACAGTTGGTCATTTGCATAGTCTTGCATAGTCTTCTAGGGACCTATATGCTCAATTTATGAAAAAAATTGCTCAAATGCTGACATACTCGCTACCATTATTGGTGCAAAAAATCTTGATTTTTTTACCTCACTATTTTTCTACAAGCACCTTAAAGTCCTAACAATGATCAAAGACCTCAAATTTTTGCTTAAAAAAGTACACCCAAGTATACTCCAAATAATAATCGATGAAACTAAGCATGTTTTTTGTCCTTTTGAATATATGTTTTGAAAATGGGCTAGCAATGTCACTATGGACAATCTCAAATATCTGTTTAGCTCTCTGTGATTTACCCTTGTCATACTTCTCCTTAGGATGCTTACCAAGTATCCAACATGGGTAAAATCTGTCAGAAAACTTGACTCGTGGCAACCCTGAGAGCATGTAATGATGACTGAGTCGCTCCAGGTATAAATAGTTGAGATGTTCAAATCATTTATGCCATAATTTTCTCACCCCATTTGAATGAGTGAGTAGTGCAGTGGAGGGTTGATTAGGTGCAAAATGTGAGAAAGTATATTATCATGACTAGTAATTTGTTTTTCCAAGTGCAATTATGATGTCACTATTTGCTTCCCTAATAAACATGAAATTGGGTGTGAATTCAACTCTTTTACCCAAACTGTTGTGAGTGATCTAACAAATAGATAGGAGATTGGTGGATAAAGAGGAAACCCATAAAACATCATGAAATATCCCATCATTTAATTCAATATATCCACTCCCACTAACCTAAACATAAGTATTGTCACCCGATAAGATGGAAGGCATAAAACAAGGCTCTAAGGATGAGAACATGTCCTGTGACAAAGCCATGTGGTGTGATGCACCGAAATTAATAACTCATGTCATTAATTGCAACAAGCACTTTTTCCTTATCTTTTCCCTTCTTACTATTGTTGGCCTTAGAAGACTCCTGAAATGATGAACTTTGATTAGAATAATTAAGGACATTGATACTGTGCTTCTCAAACACTTTTGTTAGTTGGTCTTCTGCTTCTTCATGCATTTGGATTCATCATGTCCATATTTCTTGTAATAGCCACAAGTGAATCACTCTTTCTTAGATTTTTCATCTGAAGAGGAGGACTCTTTTGATGCTTTTGACTTAACATCATATGTCTAACCCTTTCTTTGCCTTCTTATTCAATTACTACTAAAAGATTTATCATGACTCATAATTAAGGCATGCAATTTAGATGACTTCAGTGTACCCATTTGAATAATCAAGTCAGCAACAAAGTGCAATGTAGCTCTAATGGCATGTTTGGTGGCATTAAAGGTAGAATTGAAGACATAATAGTTAGCATAAGGATGGAAAGAATCAGTTATTTTTTGTCAATGCCTCATTTTCCTTGATTTAAACTTTGTGAAGAAGTATTGTATCTTCAAAATTGTCTGGGCTCAAACTTATGAACTCATTCTCCAACTCATGACCCCTCATGATGTCTTGCTTTTCAAAGAGTTTTTTCAATAAGGTCCACACTTGATTTGGAGTTGTTATAGATTTGATATGAAAGAGTAAGTCATGAGACATAAACATGCGTAGATGCACCGAAATTAATAACTCATGAGACCATAGGCTTCATCACTTCTATTATACCACTTCACCTTCTCTACTTCAAGTTTCAATTTTATTTTTGTACCCATCATGATTTAGTGTAATCCTTTACTTCTTAAGAGGATTTGCACTTTAACTTTCCACTCATGATAGTTGAATAATATAAGAATAGGAACTAAACTTAGATCCATGGTGGAGAAAGGAAGTATGTGCTAAACTGTGTGTGTTGAAAGATGATGATATGTAACCCCCTGAATCTACAAAGGTTCAATTTTACAAGGCACTAAAATATCACCAATGTATAAAGCTAAAAGAAAAACACTTTCAAAAATAGGTGCTTGAAATGAAGTTGTCGACTGAAAGTTATTGAAGTTTGAAAGTCTATCTACTCAAAAAAAATAATGATATCCACTTTGCATAAATTTTTAATTTTTTAGATTGAAAAATTTTGGGCAAAAAAAATTAGAATCAACTTCCCCACAAAATAAACTTGTGCCCCCTTGGATCAAAAGTTAAATAATTTTGGGTTGGATATGACCAAGGGTTTAACTCCCATATGACTAGGGGATAAGACCTATTTTGGGTGTTTTTTGCCCTCATTTTAATTGATGTAATTGATAGATGAGTGACATCATTTAAAAAATAAACCCTTTTTAAAAATGAATAGTGTCACACCTCATGAGATTACATTTGACGTACATGTGGTCATCATCAGAGTTTGGGGTTCCTTGTGTAGTCATTGGGGTATTTAGCTAATCTTATAGTAAAAAAGTCTGACATTAGAGTTTGGCATCAAATATGTAAGGCCTTCTTGATGTTGGGTTGAGATTCGCATTTGCACCAAGAAGTCCCAATGTCAGGATAGTCAACACTTCTCACAGTCAAAAATGTGTTAGGGTTGTAGTGGTTCACTATAGTTGTCAAAGTTTTTGACTACTCTTGTAGTCATTAATCCCAACACTGGAGATGGAGATTGCTCCTATAATAAAAATTCTTAATGTCGAGGATGTTGGTTGTTCCCAAAGTCAAAAGTCCCGATCTTGGGGATGGTGACTACTTTCACAGTCATAAGTCCTAATGTCAGGATTTGGAACATCGAAGGTAGGATGTGTCCTTGTAGGTGTGAGAGATGGTGATGATTCTCATAATGTCGAGAATGCTAAAGTTTCTCATATTATACATCTAAGTACAAAAACTCAACCTATCTCAAAATCACCAAATCTGGTATGCTCTTGAAAATCGATCAAATACCTACTAAAGATCTCTAAAAACCTAGAAAAACCCAGAAATAATTTTATATTGAATATTGTAGATTGTAAAAATTTATGTGAAATCACCAAAAAATACTTGAAAGCCTCCAAAAATAACAAAAATTGACTGTCATAAAACTAGGTAATTTTAACGTTGATCACATAGTTTTGATGCCTTTTGAATATGATGATGTGGGTTGTTTTACACAAAAACCTACCATATGAAATATGACCAACAAGAGACACCTTTATCTTTTTTTTCTGAATCTGGATCAACAGAGGACCCCATAAGAAAATCAAATTCTGGGAAAGGGTGAATCTATAATATGCTAGGTCAATGAATGACAAATCTATGACATGCAAGTTGAAACTCAAGATTTTATAATGGGAACAATGACATTCATCTATGAGAAAAGCTCTGATACCATGTAGGAGTGGGCCACAATCGAGGATCTACTGTATAGAGTCGAATACATGAAGAAATTATCTTTTAAGTAATGAAATCAAACATGAGTTAGAAAGAAATAGTTGTTCGATAATCAAAAGATTGCAATATTAACATTAGTATCATTAGCCATAAAAACTTTAGGAAGGTACATTATATACGTGAAAGATAAACATGTCCTCACATTTTCATGAATGTAGGATTATCTCACAATGACCTAAAAGACACCAAAGCAAACTAATTAAACATGTGTAGGAAAAACTATTAAATGGAATAAAAATCTACACTAATTAAGTTTCCTACAAAACATTACTAATTTTTTTTTTTCCATATACAAATTATTTTTCCACTCTTAGAGGGGTCATTTAATAATTTGAATTGATCAAACATTGTAATGGCAAACTATTTGGATTGATATCTCAATATGTTATTGTCTGAAATACTTGGATTCATCACTCCATTTCTACTAACAATTTTACAAAAAAAAAATCAAAATAGTCAAATTTGTGGTAGTCTTCCTACAAAAGAAGTGGATTTGAGCACTATTCGAATAGTTGGGATGTACTAAAACCATTGCATCAATCAAGTCATCCCTATGGAAACGATCCCTTATTTTTGATGCTAGGGAAGCTACAATCACTCTTAACCTTATCCTCATTGATGATAAAATCTCATCAAAGAGTGGCCCTATGACATGAAACTCATTGATGTTACCATCAACCAGTCTTCAAAAGTAGTGCATATGTATCTCCTATCTACGTACAAAAGCACATAATTATCCTAATATAATGAACTTAAAAAAGTTTATTAGATTTATAATATATATCAAATTGTTCTAATTCTCAAACTTTGGACCAAAAGAATAACTTTGTTGATTAGGGTAAAAATTTCTATACCCTAACAAACATGTCCCCTTTACCTTATAAAATCAAAAATATATATAGTTATATCTTGGGCTTGTTTAATTAAATGGTGCATTTCATCCAACATGGGGAGGAGGCCATACAATGCTATCAATGTTTTTATTATAGGTAAATGAAGTATCAAATCTTGAGCCTTGTCCACTTCTTTGCCACATTACTACTAATAAGGATGGATACTCATCATATAACCTATGCACCAACTGATATAATCAGATATACCTAATGTCAACATATTTTAATAGTTTATGCCCATCTCTTAGACATTATACAAAGATTTAGAACTCCTTGAACTTTTTAGCATTAAAACAAAAATAAGCGTGGACCTCACAAACAAGTTTTTAAACGTTTGCTCCACATCTAAATTTGTTGGCTATTTTGAATGTTAGATTCATTCCATTAGCCATATAATGAATGCCAATCATACACAAGCAATGGGGTGTTTGAAGTCTTACACAAATCATTTTGATGACTTTACATTACAGATTCCCCATTTGCCCCAACTCATACTAGCTTTGTTGCAATCACAGAATCATCCATACCACTAATCTCCTTCAAGCTATTTATTATCAATTCACAAGAGTTTTTATCATTGTAGTTTTTTGTCATCTTGTGAAGAGAAAGTAAATGAGGTTGTTTCACATGATTATCAATAGTATAAACATGCATATAAACCCAATAAGTATTATCTATTGTTGTAATGTCATCAATAGACAATGCCACATATCATGCATGCTTAAATTTCTCTTTCAAGTCTACTTTCTCAACCATATATAAGCATTTCATTCAATCCCAACCATTGCTTGCAGACCAATGAGAATGAGGAAAGTGTGGGACACCATTAAAAATGATAATGGTATTATATTCACGGAAATATCTTATATGGCGACCTCTTTTTAGAGTGTGAAAAACAACAACTAGCTAAACTATTTTACATATATGACTATTTTGAATGATCTTTTCAAATTAAGATGTAATTATACCTCCATTTTTAACAAGTATTTTTTGAGTTCTCATGTGCTCCTCATATGCTTTTGCATTCCTAATATGAAAATAGTCATCTATTTTCTAGAAACATGCTTCTCAATAGTATCCCATTTCAATTGCATTGCTTTGTCCCTACCGAATTTTTAGATACAAATTGCACATTTTCCTTTCTTGGGACTTCAATTTTTATTTTCATTTTCAATAGGTTCAATGAATGGAAACTTGGTTGCTCACTCTAACTTGAAATTCATTCCCAAATTAAATTTTCTTTGATTTCTCTTTCTTGCAGAATTTAATGTCCCTAGAGTATTTGTAGTGGTGCAATTTTGTTTACCAAAATTGTCACTTCAAACATTCAATCTATTAGATGTCAGTGTCCTAAAAGTAGAGTTGAATTCCAATCCTTTTATTGATGAATATTTTAGCACATTCAATGGGACATCTTCAAGTGGAGGCATTTTATTATCATCATCACTAACAAATGTCATCCATTAAATTATCATTTAACTCATAATGAGTTTCCTTTTGATTGTTATCATGATACCCTGACAATGGTGGGGATGTATCAACAAACACAAATGGTTTCTCAAAATAGGATGCAAAGCTTCATACCCTAGAAGGTATTCAACTTGTTTGCTTTCCAAAGGTTTCCCAATTACTTTCTATTTCACTGTACAGAAAGATTTTTTGTTTCAAAGTATGCTTACTCCCATCTTTCTCTAGGCAATATGTGTCTGCCCTTCCATCATGTATGGATTTTTTGTCAAAATGCCAAGGCATAACAAAATTACATGGCACACATCTATTGGCATGATATTACACTAGACTTCATCTTTGTATGCGTCTATCTAAAATATCACTAGGCATTGTTTATTTACCAATATTTGACACCCCTTCTACAACCATGACACTTGGTATGGGTTTGGGTGGACCACATTCTTCAAACCTGATTTTTCCACCATTTGACTTGAGACTAAATTATCAGTGCTACCACTATCTAATCACCTTGAAACACTTACCTTATAACTTGAAAACAATTCAAAAAATATTATTCCTCTGTACAAAGTGATTGTCCTTTGTTGGCCTTAAAAACTCCTCATCATGATAGTCTCTATGTGCTTCGGTTCTTCATAGTGTTTCAATAATCAAACAAACTATTCATATCCATGTGTAACATGCACACCAAATTTTGATATCCTAATATTTTAACTTTATGCATGATCACATTCGTATACTCTATATGTAGGTCATTCACATCTAAAACAAGTTATTGTAAATCCCCTTCCCCTTCCTCTTTTAAATCTTCCATGGCATTTGGGAATGTAAAATGTTCCTTTTTGTGTGTGTTCTCCTTTGCGTGTGTAACTTTATTAATGTATGTACGCTTGGTTTCCCATACCATTATTCTCTAATCCCCTTCCCCTTCCTCTTTTAAATCTTCCAATGCCATTTCATCCTCCTTTGCATGAAATTTTTTTCTCCCTCACATGATACTTTATTGTCGACACGACAACTTTTCCTTGAACTTCACTACAAATTGATAATCTTCCTCTATAGTTTGAATTTAAGCCATGCTCAGCTCTTCTTGGCTACCAAATCTCATCTCATTCAGATATCTTGACACCTTCTCTTGATCTACTTCATTATGACTAGACCTAAGAGCGATCTTATAAAACTCTTCAATATATTCATTGACACTTAGCTCCATTTTACTTAGGTTTTGTAACTTTTTAAATAGCTCCAACTAGTAATCACCAAGTATGGATTTGAATTTCATATTGGTGATCATTTGGTCCCACTTAACTATCTTCTCCTTTCCTCTTCTTCTTTCATTTTGAACCTCTTTCCCCCGAAATGCTGCATGACCCTTCATCTTGGTTTGAGTAACCTTCACCCTCTTGGATAACTTAGGTCATCAAACTCGAAATAATTCTTAATGTCAGTCAAGTAATCTATAAGTTCTTCAAGGTTTCAAGTCCCTGACAAATACAAAACATCTACCTTGGTACCTCTACCACTCGTTGAGATAACTCTTAGGAGCCTACCTTCACCTGCATCCATGTGCATTTCTTCATCTTCATCATAATCTTCATATTTATCCCTCTATTGTTCTTATTTATCATCACTATGATAATATATCAATATGAACCCTCTCCTTATATCTTCTTCTACGACATCTAATTGGGTATGCACACCTCTCAACTTGTCCAAGACTCCCTTTAATCTTTCAACTACATTTGCTAATACAATGCCCCCTTACCAACAATTCTCCTTAGAGGCATTTTGACTCTCTAGTCACTCAACATTACAATTATAATCTCATAAATTGCAATCCTACGTAGGAAGCCTCAATCTATGCTCCATAAGGCTCAAAACTTGGCTCTGATACAAAACCTGGTGCAATCACAATGATGAGGTTTCTGATCAGGGAAAGCCCTGATCTAGTAGCTAGAGAAATACTCACTTCCTAGTTGAAACACAAAGGTTTCTCCTTATATTAATGTAAACAACAAATTATAGTAATTACCTATGGCATCATCTACAGGTTGCATTGTAACTATGAGCCTTGAGGGTGATAAAATGGCATCACTTTAGACTACCTTGCTCATTATAGCTCACACTTAAATCTTTTAGATGTTGGATGAAGAACACTTCCTTAACCATTATGGTTTTATATGTAACACCTAACCCCTCAATCATATGCCAGCCTCCTCCCTTATTTCTTGATATGCCCTCTTATAAGCTTCCTCTCAATGCTATGTGTCAATCATGAATGATGCAAGCTTCCTTGAACTGCCACACATCCCAAGGAGTTAATGTGCCTCCCACTCAAATTAGGTTGTACATTATGTGTCCATGATCCATCTCTAAAGACCTGAGAGTAAATCATCAAATATTACCGCCCTTGAGTGTCTACACATCCAATATCCTACATGATGAACCCTTTATTTTTCACTTGTCCTTAGGTTGAACATAACTATGTCTTTGTGCCTACATGACAATCATGGTTGTCCAGTGCATATTGAATCATCATACCATACTCTGTGTGTATTATAAGTCTTGTGCAATATTTCAAATATGATTTCCACTTGTGATGCACACCAAGATGGTTAACTTATTCAAGAGAACAACTCTCTTTTTGAGTGATGCAAGATTACACTTAAACTAAGGATGATCGTACATCACTTCCTAATTAAATGTCATACCTGTATGTATCTGCATTTTTCTAATTTGATAGACAAAATCTATTTAACTTGATTTGTTTTGTAATCATGATTGATATCTCCATAAAATGTTACAAAAAGAGAAGGGAAGAAGTAGTTGGGTCAAGCAACCACAAAAGGTGTTGCAACTACATATCATGCATGCCAGAATCAAAACCCACAAAGTTCTTGTGAAGTGTGAATGAGGGAGTGAGAGAATAAGCCTCTACCTTCTCTCCCTAGTATGTAATGCACTCTAATTGATATTCATATGTCTTTATTATATTATAAAATGATTCTTTTATATAAATCTTTAAGTATAAACCTAGAAATATGAAGCATGTTGAACCTTGAGTTCTATGGGAATTATCTTTGATGCTTCTTAGTGAAATGCTCCTAGGTGTTTTGCATTTAAAAAATTCCATAGTTTGAATTAGGGATATATTGGTGCAAAAATGCCGACCAAGAAACAAGTGGCAAGTGAAAAACATGGGTCCAAACATCAAGAGAACACTCACAAGGGCATATGGTTCTGAAAAATTAAAAAGATTGAGATCGACAAACCTGTTGATGATTCCCAAGGCAAAATTAGTGGACATTTATTCATGTCCCAATAAAGGAAACAATAATGGATGAAGAGTAGAATGGGAGATAAGGTCTCCAAGAACAAAACAAAACAGGGAAAACCAAAAATAAAAGAAGAGAGACATGGGACCACACAAAGTAAAGAGAGGAAGAGAACACCAAACATTGATAATAAAAACTTGATTCTAACCATTTATCCATATGCATGAATTAACACTAAAATAATAAAATAATAAGGCTTGTGCCACCAAAAAAAATTATTGATGTTGTGCCATGATGGTAGAGGCTTGTAAGGGTAAAAACTCATAGGTCAAGATGCTAATATCATTTGCTTGAGTTCGTGGAGACTCAAGGGGGGATAACTTGGATTTAAACTATTTTGATTATTTAAGGAGGAATATTCTCCCAAAGTAGATGGTTGGGTAGGTTTTCTTTGTGATGCTTTAGTGTTGATATTGTTGTTCGTTGCATTGTAAGATCGTTACTAGTTTTTTGAGATTATTCAAATTGGTTCATAAGGTGATCTTGTCATGTAGTTTGATCAAGGAATTCTTCTAAGGTCTTAGGAGAGACATACATTACATTATATTGGAGGTGAGGTTTTAAAGTGGTAATGAAAATATTGAAAACAATTTCTACACTCATGTCGTCATCATATTTATGCACCATAAACTTCCATTGCTTGATGAAATCATGGGCCGGGTTCATGAGATAATTGGTTGGCATTAATGAAGCTATCAATGCTATTTTTGAAAAGATCATGAAATTGGAATTCTTCAACAAGAACACTAATTAAATCTTATAGCCTTCTAATTGAATGCATTTGAAGTTGGTTGTACCAATCTAATACATCTACAGTTAGGGTTTTTTCTAAAAGCGTAGTTATTTCACAAGTGTTGTTTTAATCCAATCTTTGTAGATCTTTCTAAATGATCTAAGGTGTCAAGTGGGATTAATGGACGTCATATT
Source organism: Torreya grandis (assembly GCA_037957365.1). NCBI lineage: Eukaryota > Viridiplantae > Streptophyta > Pinopsida > Cupressales > Taxaceae > Torreya > Torreya grandis. Next base: position 5,558,432 of record JARHVA010000121.1, on the reverse strand, counting down.
TGCTGTTTGGAGAGATACCTCTAATGTTCATATAATAAACATATGGAACTATGGGTTCATTTTGGAGTGTTTGAAGCATCTTATTGCAAGTAGGGGGTTGAGGAATATGATTTCTATTAGAATATGAGAGGGTAAGGGGTGAAGGGAACTTATTAGATTGCCCCAAATAAATTTTTGTGGTTGATTTTCCATTTTCAAAATATGGTTTTGCATTTGGACAAAGTGATTCTTGTTGGTAGATTGCATAAGGGTCATTTGATCTAACACTTTAAGATGCACTTGTGTGTTATCTAATTGAGGATTTTGGCTAGAGTTGTTAAGAGGAGAAGGATTACTATATATCTTGTTGAGAGGGGGAACATTGTTTGATGTTCTTACCATTGATGTAGAGTTGTTTAAGTTTTTGAGGTTTCCATTCTTAGAGGGAGTATAAATAGCATTTTTATCAAGATCTTTGATATTCATAGTGGGATCTTCTTGGTCGTTATTTAAAGAAATTGAAACCATGTTATATTAAATAGATCATGATTAATATTAAGGAGAGTTTCATCATGAGAGATTGCTCTCAATGGTGGGCATGGAAGTGATATATAAGCCACCAAATAGAATATAAATGGGTTGAGGATCGCTAGAAAAACCCTAAATATGGACATCATTGAAATGTCGTTGAAAAAGTTGAAAAGTTAGAAAAAAGGAAAAACATGAAAAAGACCCAACACAATGGCAAGGTAAGATTCATGTTGGGTTCCCCATAATGTATGTAAGGAAAATATGTTCAACAATATAATGATCCTCTAATATAGGAAAAGGTAGAAGACCATACTAGATCCAACAATTATACAAGACATTGTTTCAAAAAATGGTACGAGACTATACATAAGGGTTGTGTGCAATGAAGATCACAAGGATACTATTAGGAAATATGTGCAAGGAACAAATTAACATAGACCTAACTAGATCCAAGATGTAATAAATGTAGAGCAAATCAAGGAAATTTAATGCCATTAGGCAATAGCCAAGAGATATTTAATTTAAGGATTGTAACCAAGAAGTGTAAATTAACAAAACAAAGCATGCAAAGACAACATACACTAACAAGTGTAAGCTCTTAGCTAAGCTAAGGAAAGACAATAACATATCAATATAATATATCGATTAAAGAAAATTAAAAAAAAATCATATGGTTAGGAATACTTACCTTGAGTTGACTTGTTAGCTCATTAATCTCCCCCTTGGATCAAATGGCACTTTGTAAGAGATGTTATAGGTGAAGCTCAAGATCAAAAGAAGAGGACCTAAGTATCCTTAGTTGGTGACTCCCAAAGACTAGAGCTAAATGGTTGGTTTAGATTATATTCTTGATATCTTTAAAGACCATTTGAAAACTAGCATGGAAAATTCCAGGCAAATACAATACTACTTGGTGTAACCGATGATGTCGACCAAGGGGGAACAATGTAGGATGTCATCAATTGGGCTGATGATATTGGAAACACACAAAAATGAAGAAGAGGAGAGGAAAGGGTCAAGAAGAACACGCAGAGAATAAACAAGTAGATGACATGATATGGATGAAGGTAGATATAACAAATGATCATCAGGGAATCTCTTACAAATCACCACATATTGGGCCACCCCAATTCTAGTGGACTCCTTAGGACATGCACTCGAGGAATTGATACACTGACAAATTTTGCAAGAGAAATTGTTGATAAGTGAAAACTAGGTGTATACATATCCAATGTGTAATAGGGGTAATCAAAAGAAAGATAATGTCATTAGGTCATAACCAAGAGGTATCTAATCTTAAAGGGGTGTTACCAAGAGGTATTTAATCTAAGGGTTGTAACCAATAGGTGTAAATAAAGGAAACATAGTACACAAAGATAACATACTCTAACAAGCATAAGCTAATATGAACATAGAAGACAATAATGTGCCAATACACTATATATCCACCAAAGTAAATAAATAAAGAGTATAGGGTTAGGAGTACTGACCCTGGGTTGACTTCTCAACTCATCAATCTCCCCATTGGCTTAAATGGTACTTTGTGAGAGATGTTATACGTGAAGATTAAGATGGAAAGAAGAAGACCTAAGTTCCTTCATTTGGGACTCCAAAGACTAGGTGTACTTTTACGGTTCAACTTCTCTTTTTGATATCTTCAAAGACCTTGTGTAAACTAGATTTCCTCAAGTGTAAGCTTTTATGCCATATTTATTCTTATTCTTAATAAGGTATATTTGTGTACGTAGACAAAGTGGATTGGATGTCTTGCTTATGAGAAATGACAAAGGAGATTTGTGTAAATATGGGCAAAAAGCCAAAAAATCACTATTCAAATTTATTCAACATCATTAGCCTGGCCAAAATAGTATGGAAAATTTTACGCAGATGCAATACTACTTCAACTCAATCAATGACATCGACCAAGGGGAAAAGCACTATCAATGACATATTTGGAAACACAAAAATAGGAAGAGGAGCAAATAGGGAAAAAGGGAACAACCATAGGACAAGAAAGTAAGCAATATGATATGGATGAAGGTATATATAATAAGTGATTTTCAGGGAATTTCTCACAAAACACCACAAGCTATCCCACCTAAATCCCAACGCACTCTTTAGGGTGTGCACTTAGGGATATGAATTTACCAATGCATCTTGAAATACATATCATTAGTACATGAACAATGAGGTGTATACATATGCCCCACCCAAATCCCATCACATGTCAGAATAGTGTAATGTGGGACGGTGCTTGGAGAAAGATTGTAGTAACACAAATAAAAGAAAGTGTTGTAATAAATTTAATATAAATATGAGATAAATGAATGTAAATAACTAACATACATACCTTCACTTACCTATCTAGACTATAAGAAATAGAATGATGATGTATGGTACCAAAATGGTGCTAAGATGGATCTAGCAAGCCAACCACATAACATGTTGATGGCAATTGCCAAAAAGGTACTAAGATGGCTCTGGAAGGCCTAAATAATAAAATAAAACTTTATTTTTTCAAAACTTTTCATTACTACCATAAAATTACTTGTGAAACTAGGGTTTTGGTGCTACTTCTGGTTTGTTGATAGGATCCATAACAATAAAGATATGGCCAAAATACAAGATCTAAAATATAATTTTTGATTTTTTTCAAAATTGAAATTTGATTTGAAAACCTATAAATAGGGGATAGGTCATTCATTTGGTTTATTGGCATTTGATATTTTGATATCTACAGTGCTTTGAACAACCATTTTTGGTGTAGAGAGAGATGATGGCTAGGAGATGCAAATGAAGGTGCATTACACCTACCACAATGATTATTGAGTAGGTTTTGTATTAATGGATGCCAAGAAAAATGTCTAATGGATTTTTTGACAAGAAGCATCACATGCAATAGAAAAAAATGAGGAAAATGAGTTTCTGTTGCAAAGTTGATCCAACAAGTAGGTGATTTTTAGGAGAATTTATGAGGTTTGCATTCCTCCATAATATCATTCACCAATTAGATGACGTATTACAAGCTAAAAATTGAAGCATGTGATGACAAGTCAAAATGGCAATGTAGTAAAATTTTACGGATGGCCGATGAGGTTAGGCCATAAATGGTTGATGAAGTATAATATTCATCAAATGATCAATGGCATTATATCAAATGGAAAAAAATGTACGATAAGTAGAAAATGGTCGATGATGTTTGTCAAAATGGCCAAATGTAGTACATAATTAACATGCGATCGATGATGTCATGTCAAAGTGGTTGATGTAGTTGTTGTCTACATTTTAGTGTGATTTTTACATTCTTCTTGTGTTTTAGGTATTTTTTTTTTATGACAGGAGACTGATTGTGCTTTGTTGATTTGAATTTTGTAGGCATGGATACAAATTCGGCTATGGTGCACTATGGATGCAGCCTGACTTCTAGATTTTGCTAGCCATATTATTGAATGATGACAAAGCTTAGGTAATTAGTTTAGGATTCAAAAGAATTATGGAGATGTGTTGAGTTTCATTGGACACGTATATATTGGTCATGTTTTTGATTTTATGGAAAACCTGCATTGATACATTCATATGGGTGGTGGAGGGAGATGTGGCTAAGGTTGAGGTCATAATGGAGGATGTTGATAAAGGGGGTACCCATGATATGCAATATTCTAGAATAAGTGGCAAAGAGGTTGACACTGACCTGATGGGCCACGAGGTCATATGATACGACTGACACATGTACACAATTAGACTTTGGGATGTATATGTAGTGTTGATTTTGGATATCTAGAAGGTAATTTTGGGCATCATGGTGGCACAAGTCTTGTGTCAAAATTCGAATGAAGGGGTACCACTATTTTTTTACTATGTTCTAGGTTGCTTTGGATCGGGGCATGATATAAAATATGGGTGTAGGGGTCTTGGTGCAATTGGTTCATGACTTTTACAACATCTTGACTAGACAACACCTGGTGATAAGGTTAATCATTATGTTTACCACATGGATATATGAGTGGTTTCATATGTATCAACTGGTAGAGGCACCATTGTAGATAGTGAATAACTTTCCTTGAGTCAGGATATGGGCTCGAGCCCTCTTGTGAGAGCACAAACAAGATATTTGGCATTAGATAATTTACATAGGGATGCTATCACATGGGCATTGTACACATGAATAATAGATGCATTGCCTACTTGTCTATCTTTAGTACAGGCTCAGTCAAGTTGAAAAGGCACTTTACCTATTGGATAGGTCACATTCTTGTGATAGGGTACTAGGATAGTTTGGATTACCAAACCCAACAACATTGATGGACCTGACCCCATATATGGAAATGCATGCAAGAGATTCATGGGGAGCAATAGGTTATGGGTTTTTTCCACCCTAATTCACTCCTCATCTTCAAGGGAGGAGATACCATCAACATGTAGAGGTGATACTATTAGTAGTAGGAGGAGGAGATGCATGGATTCTAGTACAGGACATCCCTGAGGCATAGGGGGCTGCCCTAGTTTGGGGGTGCAAACAAAGGAGGGATATCAAACATAGAGGAAATAGTAGAGACTATGGCGACTAGAAAAAGGTTATATGTTACCTTGAGGACTCTATATTAGTGATATTTTGGAGGTAGACCTCGCGAGACATGCTAGACATAGGAGATTGGGGCCACATATGATGCTTGTGCACAAACAAAGGTGGAATGCAACCTTTGGGGCATGCCAGAGAGATGAAAATGAGGACAATGATATAGTCCTTGGTGGTCACAAAGATAGGAAGACCATATGTAAGGAGCACACACATCCAGGTCAAATGATTTTTGGTTTAATTTATCACTATATTTTTAATACTCATAGATAGTTATGCTAGAGGATAGTGGTGTAGATAGATAGACTTGTGATATATTGTTGTCTCATATTTTTATTTGTGGGTTTTTTCCAATGAGACAAAAACAAGGTGTTCTTTGATTGAGGCCACACATCATAAAATACTAGATCACGTGCTTCCTCACCATGACATGGTTTCTATGCTAGATCTATTAGTACCATATATGAGGGATCATCTTAGATTATTTAGGCTTATTAGATAGGTTACATGAGTGATACAATGGCAATGACAAGATCCAAGTCCTACATCTATTGTAGTGCTCAGGGAAGGAGATGGTGTATTTTTGCAACAAGTGGTAGTAGCACAACCGGAGCTATCAAGGGAATAAGTTGCACACCTAGCAATTACATAGGTAGGGATGGATAGGGAGCATGATCTCTTGAAACACAAGTTGTAGATTTATATAATTAGTTGGTTGCAATTGAGGGAGAGGCCTGAAGATTATGCTTGAGGACACTCCTTAGATCAATCCCTCAAAGAGGCTAGGCCACAACATATATTATCCCCTCACCCACATAGCGACGAAGGTGGTGCTTAGCTTGATGTACATAATGTAAACGTTTTTGATGTGATATAGAAAACATTATGTGTGTGTGTGTGCACACATGTGCGCGCGCGCGCGCGACATTATGTGTGTGTGTGTGCACACATGTGCGAGCGCGCGCACGCGCGCGCGCGCGCGCGTGTGTGTAAGTGTGTGTGTAAGATAGAGATAGAGAGAAACATTGATTTCCATATTGTTCTCTACATGTGTAATGTTGTTTTCATTAGATGTAGCATGTTTGAACATTGATTTTCTAGTATGTTCCATTCTTTTGTAAAAAATGTGGGCATGTATATAGAAAGAATGCAAGGGAAAGTGTAAAAGTGATATCTAAAGAAAGTAAATATAAAACTCTGAGAACAAAAGATGTCTAATAATGTGTAAAAGAATTGTAAATAAACTTAAAATTAAAATAGAGGAAAGAAATATAAGTCAAACATAAGATGTGTAATGAATGGAATATTGTAATACACCAAATGTAAGTAAATAAAAAAAATTTAAGGCAAAACATGGGATGTGTAAAAATGAGAAAGATTATAAGACATCAAATGTAACTATATAAAATAAAAATTAGGCAAACATAAGTTGTGTAAAAGTAGAAGCAAAGAAATTAGTAAGCACCAAATCAATGCTTGCACTATAATTTCTCGTAGAAGAACATGACCATTTAGAGTCAAAACTACAATGACCAAGTTGATGTGGATGTGAATGTGGTGGAGGTTTATGAGGGCTTGGTTGTATTCCCCAAAGTTTTACCATGCAACACAAACTATGAGCTAAGAGTATTGAAAATAAGGCATGACAGTAAAATCTAAAGCACAGAGATGGAGAATGGGAGACAAAGAAGAGGGAAGTTTCCAACTAAAAACAATATCCATCACGGGGATATTGGGAATGACTGGTGTGAAATTAAGGAGGCAAGGCACTACAAAGGTGATGTGAAAATCCTTAGCAGAGACAAGAGACCCTAATCAAGTGGGTTGGATTAAGAGTTTTTGAAATCAATGATCTAGAATACCCAACCTAACAAGAATGAGCTTTGGTTAACAATTAAAGTGTATAGATTATACCATGAAGGCTATATGAAATTAAATGTAAAGGTGCCTACCTTCCTACAATGTGTTTTCCATTCCTCGATATTGTGATGAAGTCATTAGGCACTACGAGAATGAGAGACTTGTGTGAATAGGGAAGTAACACTAATGATTTATATGAAGCCTCATATCCTACTCTAATGGTCTAGCGCACTCAAATAGACCTTGGGATATACTATGAGGCCAATTGTGGAGTTTGAGCTTCAACTCGGGTAGGGGGTGTGTCAGAGATACGATCATTTACTTTGGTGATGATTTGAATTTGAATTTTTTCTTTTGCCTTTCAATTTTTTTTCTTTTTCTTTGCTTTGATATATTGGATTTTGACTTTTTTGGCTTTTTCTATGTTCTTCATCCATATGAACTCAGAAAACCAATAATAGGTGTATAATATGACTAACACAAGAGAGCTTACACCTAACTAAAGAGGATAACCTAGACACCTAGATATTTACATATTCTTAAACCTACACTTTAAATAGAGTGTAATCTTATCTCTGACCTAAGTGTGCCCCAAGTGAAAGATAGGAAAGGGGAAGATGAGGACCCTGAGGGGGTCTGAAAAAGTGTTAAGTGATAAGTTGAATATGTTTTAGTAGTTGACTACAAGAGGGGAGGTTTTTTCTTTAAAAAATACTAGGAAAAGGGATTTTGGAAGTACATGTGAATATAAATCAAATCACAAGTGCATGAGAATGGAGATATGCCCATAAGGGGGAGGTGATATGTGGAAAGAGAAGGTAGTAATGTCACTAGATATATTATGTAAAACCATAATATGTCTAGCACAACAATGTTAGAGGTAAAACCTAAGAGGAGAGAGGTATAAGTGATCGAAACACAAGAGGGGAAAGAAAGAAAAAGATAAATTTCCAAAGAAGCACAAAGGATGCAATGGCCAAATAAACCCAAGAGGGAAGGTATTATAAAATGAAAAGTTACCAAAAGAGCACAAAGGTGCTAAGAAGTGAAAATATTACAGAATAATCACAAAGGACACAATGGTCAAATAAACCCAAGAGGGAAGGAGATATAAGTAAACTACAATAAAGTAAGGAAACATGATACATGAAAAGTAAAAAGTGAAAGATGACAAGTGCTAAAGATAATGATATAATATCTAAAATATGAGATAAAATGTATGATATAATAAATGATTGCTCACAAATGTCTCAAAATAACATTACATACATAATCAACAACGTCATAAATTTCAAATTGCAATTGATAACGAGACTTAACCATGGTCTCTTCCACTCTCTCTAAGATATGTGCAAGGACAATCTTGTGAATGGCTTCAACAGAGAAAGTGGATGCAACAAAATTAGGAGATGTTACATGGGAGGTTATTCCCCCATCCTCTGATAATAATGTGATTTTTTTGGGGGAACCTAAAGCTCTGACCTCTTAAAATAGTAGATATGCTCGACACTCATTTGTGGAGTGGGAAGAGCACTCATGCCAAATAAAAGTGTGTTTTGATTTCTTGGGGACATACATGGGAGTTGGATTTAGAGGATACCTATTCATTTGATGAGAGGAAGCTGGTAACTAGCAGTGGAGCATATCTAAATGTCGTCGATAAGCTTAACAATATATCCTAGAATGAGTAGAAGTATTCTGAGAGTCACAAAAGCACCTAGGTGGGAAAGGTGAGTGTGGCTATCAACTACTCACTAGAGGGGCTTGATATTATAACTTTTAGTACTCTAAATCTCTAGTGTACTCTACAATTCTAGACTAAATGCCCATGGGCCTTGTGCCATGTGAAATACTGAGTTAGATGATGATGCCCTAAGACTTACAATGAATGCTTTAGTGTTGATGGGTGTGGTCTTAAAGACAACATCTCACATAGAATAATAGTCTCCACAGTCCATAACATAATGTAAAGGACCAAATTGGTGTTAAAATTATTACATATGCCACTAAGAAGATTGTAAATAAATAAACATCATCATGCATGTCACGGCAAGAAAAAATAATCATGTTAATACTATAATTGAAAGATGTTTTTTCGTATGATTGTTGGAGGGAGGATTGGTAAAGTATAATTTTCACATGTTTTTCTTGGACATAGACAAACAAATAGGGGTCATATAACTTATAACCATCATCATAATTGGGAGTGGTGAGATTCACATGGAGATATTCATCCATGATTTCATTAGGAGAGGAAGTTTTGGTAAGAGGTTATTTTGGAAATGTTGTAATTGCAGGAATTTCATCGATTTTCCTCTTACAAGAAAAAAGTTGGTAGGTAAGAGGAAATTGAGTTATAATGTGAAGAGAAAGATTATAAGTTTTGATTTTAAAATTGATCTCATCGAGTTCATCATCATCGAAATTGAGAAGGTTTAATCAGATACTCCCCATAAGATCAGGTTGGTCACTATAATCTCTTAATCAATCAAATGAGATAGGTAAAATATTGATATTAGATAAAATATATACTTGGAATCTCTTCAATGGTGGGTATTTTGAAAACACCATGTTTTTGAAATTTCTCAAAATTTCAAGGATTGGTATCACCTTGAACTTTGTAGATATTTATTGAATAGATAAACTTGATGCATTAGTATGAAAATCAAGCTAAGACCTAGGGCAGAAAATAAGATATACTAGGAAATGGGAAAGATGAAAACCATAACCTTTACACTAACCATTCTATAATGTACTATTATCACTTGGATTTTCACCCTTTGAGGACATGCAAATCTCTCTTCATCCAAGTGGTACAATGGAATCACCTCTAGGCTTGTGGGTAGCCTAGAGAATGAGGTGAATCTCTGGATAGGGCTAGCTCCCTTAATTTACCACTTTGGATTGCAACTAATACTAAACTTGGGGGGTGAAAAGGGAGAAAAATAACAAAAAACAAAATAATCTAAGGGAGGTGATACACCAAATAACATGATGACATCCAACCATATGCATATTAAACTTGAAATCAAAGGACAAACTGAACATACACTTCTCCAATCTTCATCTTCTCACATCAATGCTACATTATGAGGTTACGGATGAATGTGCAAAGCTAGGAGGAACAGTCAAGAGGCCTATGAGGGCAATAATTAAAAGCATAACTCACTCAATATCTGACATCTCCTTGAACACTTCACATGCCCTACAAGAAGAAACTTTCCAAATGCAAATAACATTAAAGAATGAAACAACATGCTAAGGAATCCATAGTCTTCACTTATGCAAAATCAAACATTCCAAATGAACACACTAAGAAAATTTGTAAAGGAGGTACAAATTAGTAGTATTATTGATCAAAGGGTATACATTTGAGCAGGGCTTCACCATACTTAGGTGGAACATCCCATACAATGCCAAAATGGCTAATTCTTATGGAACTTATGAGAGAGAAGAAGAGAAGTCCAAGGGTCACAAGGACAATTGTCAAGTTGAGAGAAATAGTTACTTGTGCATGAGAAGATGATATGGGATGAACCATGTAAGGACTGTAAGCACAAGTGTCAATTTAAGGCATGAACTTCATGAAAAGTGGCAAGAACCTCCTCATTTTTGCTCAGAAAATTGCTTTCATGATTTGGGCCTATTTGAACATCCCATAAATAATTAAGAGCAGGTCCAATGATTGGAATGGAAGGGTAGGCTCACATAAATTATTATCCATGCATTAGTTGCATGCCTGGTCCTTTAGAAACATCTAAAAGTGAACCCTCATTATATGTTGTCCAAAAAACTCATCTTTTATGCACCTTGCACACTTGGCCTCAAATTTGGCTTCGGTTTTCCATGAAAATACATGGGAGGGAGTGAATTACAAGTTTTAAGTCACTTCATAGCCTTAGAATCATTAGGGACACTTTAAAATCACTTTACCTTAGATTTTTCACACTTCTCACTAGCTTGTCCAATAGGCCAGTTTTGAGTAGCTGAGTTAAAGCACCTAGTTTGGATAATTAAGAGTTGTTTCAATGTATGAGAGTGATATGGAGAGTTAGATTAAGTCTTAATATTTCAATCCATGTGATTTTCATCTCTTGAAACCTCCTCCAACCTGAAAAATACATAAAATAGTGACAACACCCTATTTTTACCCCCATCTGTATAGGTTCGTACAACTAGTTGAAATGTGAAACAACTTGAGGGAGTCCTTTCTAAGGTCCAATAAGTTTCATAACCAAAATATGCCATTAGAATGCATTTATAACTCCATTTTCCCAATCAGGGCTCTAGCAAGGGTTTTAGACCCATTTTTGGTCTTAAGCATTGCTTATAAAGTTTAGATGTTCAACTTTCAAACTAATTCCACAAAGTGTTTGCTAGGGACCTCATCTAACTCCTTTGAACTTCTCTGGTCTCCATGAAAATCATCATGAAAGGTGTGAGTATTCAAAATTCTCCTATCGAGCTTATTCTCCTTTATTCTTGCGTGCTTGAATGGTTTTTTGAGCCAAATTGGCTTCCTTGTGGTTTCTCCTGAAAGGTAAGGGCCTAAACACATCCAACATGCTCCCATATACATGTTTAAATCCACTAAAAATCTCCTCTCATGCTAAAATTGAAAATGACCTCTTGTTTGGCCTTTAGGCATAACCATGCCTCAATATGCTTGACTGCAACTCTAGGAGTGTAGGGTACCCTATTGAATTCCACTCTTTCCTGTTTGATTTCTCATGTTTGCATAGGTGTCATTAAACTTTCTACACCTTGTTTCCATTTTCAAATGCTCCCTGACTCCTCTTTCATCTTTAAACTTCCAAAATGTAGGGTTTGTGCTCAAAAGGGAGTGCCCTCTATCTAAGATAAAATAGAGGGAACTCCCCTATTTCCTTAGACTAAGATTAATATTTTATGGGCTTACTTATGTAATAAAGGTGCCCTCCAAAAAATTTCATCCTCTGATCTCCTATATAGACCCCTCAACCTCAAAAAAACCCCAAGATAGGCTTGAAAAATGGACTGTGTGCATGACAGTCAGAAAATGACTGTGTTTTGTGTGATTGATGGTTCCTTCCTTTACTCTATTTACCATTAGATCTTTCGTGAGACCCTAGTTATCATCTTTAAAGGATAAAAACCTTAACTTATCCTTCCAACCTATCATATACTCATATTCTTTTTACTCAGTAAAAATTGAGTTTCATTATGACTGTGTTTTGCCTTAATAAGGACCACTGTAGGTTGCTTTGTGTGAGTTAGTCATTGGGAATGGTATTTGAGGGTCTCTTTTAGGTTCTAAACACCACTTTTACTCTTTTCATCCATTCAATTCTTCCACATACACTTTAATCATTAAACGACCTTTCCTTTATCCACGCCTGTGTGTCCCCTACCTGTAGGTGTAAAATACCTCTTGTAGGTATTGTGAGAGCTCCTTGAGACTTCGTCATAATGTGGAGACTCTTCATAAAGCATTAAAATAATTTGATAAACTCTCACCCATTTTACTTACCCTACATGCTTCTTACAACCTTGAATTCTTAGACTGGGCCTTAACATGATTGACTGTGTTTTGCAGTAGGAGGTCCTATAGGTATTCATAGCTTGAGTTTAGCTTTGGAATATTGCACTAGGCCTATTGAAACATTTAATACTTCTCTTAGAGTCACTTGGAATTGAATTAGGCTCATTTTATTTAACTCCATGTCTTATCCTCATCAAGAGACTCAAGTATTGTTCCCTACCCTTTTATTGAGAAATTTTGATTTTGCCCCTGCCTGTAGGTAACTTTGCTTCATTTGAGGTTGATTATGAAAGTTTAAGGCCTTCTTGGTATCCTTGAGGTCATAAAATACATGTATTTACCTTGGACTCAAATCATTCCTCTTTGGATTCACAAACTGTCTTAACTCAATTAGACTGGGGAAATTGCCTTCTTTGATACCTGTAGGTGTACATTGCCCATTTGACACTTTGGTCATGGTGTCCAAAAATCCCCTTGAACCCCCTTTGAAGTCATACAACATGTATGTCATTTTGTGTTAAGCACGGAATATACTGAGAGGGGGGGGGGGTGAATCAGTATATTATATATCTTATAAATCTTTCTTTTAACCAAAATCCACTTAATCAATCATTCAAGATATGCAATAAAACTCAAACAATAAACATCACACAAGACAGAGAGAGACACCAGATATAACGTGAAAACCCAATGTGGAAAAAATCACGAAGAATCAATCTCAAATATATTCGTGAGAATAACCCCACAGGAGCACTATACCCCTTTGCCAAGTACAAACTTCAGCTACAATTCATGAGCACCAACCCACAGGAGCTTCAAACCCCTTTGTCGAGCACCAACCCAACACCTATTCGTGAGCAACAACCCACAGGAGCACCAACCCCTTTATGTATACCACACACCTATCTCTCAATGTTGCTATCTCAACAAATGATAGATCAATACAACATCTCCTTCCTCTCTCTCACCTTTGCTCTTCTAAGCTAGATATAACAAATACAAATCATATTCATCTCTCACAATTGCTCTTTTAAGCTAGATATCACAATATCAAATCAACCTCTCACTTCCACATTTACAAATAGCTTATCAAGTATTTATTTATAGCTTTCCAAATGACATTTGGCCTTCCCCTTTTGTGACCTTTCAATCATCATGGAAAATGGCGCCAATCTTGGATGACCCTTCATATCCAAGCATTTGAAAAGTCATGTGGTGACCCTTCATGACCAAAAACGTCTTTTCCACTTTTGTCCTTATCTTTGGTGACTTTTCATATTCTTCAAAGTGTTCCTTCATGAGAAATTTGCCCTTTACTCTTTTGTCTTCACTTGGTGACTCTTGGTATTCCCCAAGATGACTCTTCATGGGAAAATGCGTCCCATCCTTCTTTTGTCTTTATCTCATGACTTTTCGACTTCTTCATGGGCCCTTATTTTGTTTCATATGCAACCAAAAATATATTCGTTAATATTAAATAAATATTAACTCATATTAGCCAAGATAAACAACATTAAATGCAATGGGGCCTTTTTGACAAATAATACTAAACCTTTGACATCAATGACAATATTTTCAACAATCTCCCCCTTTGTCATTCATGACAACCTCAATTCTAAAACTGCCACATCTTGTCACTTGCACATACTGTCATCTGAAAGCATACAGTAACTCCTCCTTATTATAGCAACCTGTACCTATTCCCTGTACCTATTTTCTGCACATGTACTTGTACCTATTATTCTCCCCATTTGACATCAATGGCAAAGGGCCTACCTGGAGCTAACACTTAGCTCCCCCTCACTTGATGTTGAATATCAATGGCAGAAAGTAATAGAAATTACTCCCAACTCCTCTCGTCAATCTTTGAATATATCCTTTGATCGTGCCTTTGAGAAGATATCTGACAAAATATATACATTGTTCCCTATCCTTTGAGCATTTGCAATCAACTCATTTGAATTTTTTCTTCTAATCTCACAACCTTCAGCATGAAACCTTAATGTGTATCCTTGATCACAAATTTGACTAACACTCAACAGATTATGCTTAAGACCTTTTACATACAAAATATTTTTAGTCTTAGTTTTATCATAATCCAAACTCAAAGTACATTTTTCGGTTATTTTGGTAGTGGTTTTATCTCTGAATCTCACTGTACCACCATTTATCTTCTTTAGAGAAATGAACTTACTTTTATCACCTGTCATATGCCTCGAACATCCGCTATCAATTAACCATGGCCTATCTTTACCTCCCACATGCAGAGTTGTCTGCACCTATTAAGTTGTGGAGCTAAAAGCTTCACATGTATGCAAATGTAGAGGTTGCTGGGTTACACAGTAACTGACGTCAATTAGAACTTGTCGACATCAGACAGGGGTCAACCAGCATCTGTCGACATCGATTATGCATCGGCCGACATCGGTCATCTCCAGACAGACAGAGACCGGCATTGGTCGTTTATGCATTTCTAAATCTGTTCTAATTTTAGACGAACAATTAGTTTGCATGTAAAGACTAATTTTAGTCTTGAATCTGCGTTTCTAATTATTGTTTGGTTTGAGATCTATTTAAGAGACTCATGGGTCTGTATTATAATTAAAAAAATAATAACTCGGTTATTGAGTTGATTGTAATTGATTAAGAGAGAGAACTCTTGAGAGAGAATTACTGTACACCCAAAAGGTGTGAGAAGAGTGAGATTTCTTCATTGTATTTCTTTCTGGTAGAGTTTAATACAAGATTGATTGTTTTTTGTATCTCCTATTATTTGTTGTTTCTGATATTTAGTTACTTATTACTTCTGATTTAATTCCATGTTTAATTGCTTATACAAAAATAATCAATTGTACTCCAAGTTTCTAACAAGTGGTATCAGAGCGGGTTAGTGTTTTGTTGATTACAAGATTCACTCACAGGGGTTTCTGATTGAGTGGGAGCAAAGCAATGACAGATGAGAGTAAACTAAGAATAAAAAAATTCAATAGCAAGAATTATCAATTATAAAGGATGCAGATAGAAGATTATCTGTATCAAAAAAATTTATATTTACCATTGGGTGGGGTTTCAAGTAAGCCCACAAATATGCAAGATGAAGAATTGAATGGTTTTGATAGAAAGGCTCTTGGATCTATAAGGTTGAGCCTGTCATCTTCTGTGATTTTTAACTTATCACAGACAAAGACAACGGTAGAGTTAATGGATACTTTGGCAAATTTATATAAAAAACCCTCAGCTTCGAATAAAGTATATCTTATGAAGCAATTATTTAATTTGCAAATGTAGGAAGGTGGATCTGTATATAGTCATCTTAATGATTTTCATAAAATTATAAATCAGTTAAATTCAGTCAAAATAGTTTTTGATGATGAAATTAAGGCTCTCTTAATCTTATGCTCTTTACTTGAAATTTGGCACAGCTTGGTAATGGTAGTTAGTAATACTGCATCTGCTTCAAATATCTTGAAAGTTGATGATATTATTAGTGTAATCTTGAATGAAGAAATTTGCATGAAAAACACAGAAAAAATATCAGATAATGCTTTAAATATTGAAAGGAGGGGAAGGCAAAGAGAGAAGGGCAAGCAAGGGAAATCAAGGTCAAAAATTAGAAGGAGATCTAAATTTAGAAATGAAAAAATAACCTGCTGAAATTGTGGAAAGAAAGGGCATGCAAAGAAAGATTGTTGGTTGAAAGATAACAAAAAAAATCAACATGAAGGTAATAAGGAAGCAAATGTTGCAGGTATTGTTGCACATGATGCTCTTATATTTTCTTTAGATAGTCAAGTAGAATCATGGGTTTTAAATTTTGGTGCTTCTTTCCATGCAACCCCAAATAGAGAATTTTTCAATGATTATGTCCATGGAGATTTTAGAAAAGTTTATTTAGGGGATGGTGAGCCTTGTCAAATTATTGGCAAAGGAAAAGTGTAGCTGAAATTATAGAATGACAACACATGGATGTTAAAAGATGTCATGCATGTATCCATTTTGAAGAAGAATTTGATTTCTACAAGAAATTTGGGCGATGAGAGTTACACAGTAACTCTCATAGCTATATCTTGGAAAGTTTTTAAAAGTGCACTTATATTAGCAAGAGGTAAGAGAGTAGGTACACTTTATCTATCTATTTGTATTACTAATTATTCTCTTTCTATTTTATCTACTTCAGATATAGATGCAAAGTTGTGGCACTATAGGCTTGATCACATGAGTGAGAAGGGAATGAATGTTCTTAAGTCAAAAGGTAACTTTTCAGATTTGAAAAATATAGATCTAGATTTTTATGAGCATTGTATTTTTGAGAAACAGAAGAAAGTGAAGTTTCTCAAAATTGGGTTAACAAAGAAGAAGCACAAGTTAGAGCTTATTCACACAGACGTGTGGAAACCAGCTCATATAGCTTCTATTAGAGGATCACAATATTATATTTTTTCATTGATGATGCTACAAGAAAGGTATGGATTTATTGCATAAAAAAGAAATCTGATATTTTTGACACTTTTAAGAAATAGAAAGTTTTAGTTGAGAATGAAATAGGTTTAAGATTGAAGTGCCTTAGATCTGACAATTGTGGTGAGTACTGCAGCAATAAATTCAAAATTTATTATTCTATGAGTGGAATACACAAGAAAAAGATAGTTCCAAAGACACTTCAGTAAGATGGAGTTGCTGAAAGGATGAATAGAACAATAATAGAGCATGCACGAAGTATGAGGTTGCATGCTAGTTTGCCTTTAAAGTTTTGGGCAGAAGTTGTAGATACTGTAGTTTACTTGATTAACAGAAGACCTTCTACTGCTCTGAATGGTGAAATTTCAGAAGAGGCTTGGACAGGTAAAAAAATAGATCTTTTATTTCTCAGAGTTTTTGGTTTTGAAGCTTTTATGCACATTGATAAAGAAAATAGAAAGAAGCTGGATGCTAAATCTATGCGGTGCACTTTCATTGGTTATGGTTTTAGAGATTTCGAATTCCGATTGTAGAATTTAGAAACTAATAAAATTATTAGAATATGTGATATAGTTTTCAATGAGAAGGTGATGTACAGTGATCAACTCAAGAGGCTAAATAATTCTGAGCAGGACAATCTTGATTTGGATGAGATTATGATTTAAAATGAGCTCGCGAGTAAAAATCATCACTCATAAGAAAACACAGACACCGACGTTAGTCAGCCAAGAACCAACGTCGGTCAGACAGATATCGACATCGATCAAATAGAATCGACATCGATCTGGATAGACTGACATCGATCAGAGATGACCGCGATTAGTCACTGTCAGAACAAAATTTGGGTAGACAGCAAGCTGTCAATAAGTCTCAAACGCCCATGAGGAGGTTTGTAAGGGTAAATAAACCTCTAATTTGTTATTCTCTTTTTTTATACTACGTATTGCTCACTAATGGTGGAGAACCAGAAAGTTTTGATGAGGCAATACAGGTAAAAGTCAAAAAATAGTGAAAGCATGACATGAATGAAGAAATTGATTCCTTGAAAGAGAATCATATGTGGGATTTAGTTGAGTTGCCAACCGAAAAGAAAGCACTGAAAAACAAATGGGTATACAGGTTAAAATAAGGAGAGAATGGACAAATAAGACATAAGGCCAAGTTGGTAGTAAATGGATTTGCACAGAAACTAGGTATTAATTTTGGTGAAATTTTTTCTCTTGTAGTAAAGATGACTTCTATTCAGACTGTATTGTCTTTAGTTGTTATTGAGAATTTGCATCTTGAGTAGTTTGATCAGCCAAAAAGTTTTGAGGTCAAAGGTAAGGAGAAACTTATGTGCAAGTTGAAGAAAAACTTATATGGTCTTAAACAAGCTCTAAGACAATGGTATTTAAGGTTTGAAAGGTTTATGATAGAGCATGGCTTTAGTAAATGTCAATCTGACCATTGTATTTATTTTATCAGATTAGATAATAGTAATTATATTATCTTGTTACTGTATGTAGATGATATGCTTGTTGCAAGTTCACATATATAAAAAATTACTGAGCTAAAGATAAAATTAGCTCACACATTTGCCATGAATGATTTAGGAGCAACAAAAAAAATCTTTGGCATGAGTATTAAGAGGGACAAAAAAATCACAGTTTGATTTTGTCTCAAGAGGATTATATGAATAAGGTGTTGGAAAAGTTCTATATGCAAGATGCAAAATTGGTAAGCACACCTATGGCTGGACACTTTAAGATGAGCAAAGCACAGTGTCTTAAATCACATGATGAGGTTGAGTACATTAGTAGAGTTCCATATGCTTCAGCAGTTGGGAGCTGATGTATATAATGGTATGTACTAGTCTTGATATTGTCCAAGCAATGAGAGTTGTCAGCAAGTTTATGACCAATTCAAAAAATGAGTACTAAAAAGCAGTTCAATAGATTCTCAAATATCTGAGAGGGACCAACAATAGGCATTTATGTTATAGAGGGTCAAACACTTCTCTACATGGGTATGTAGATTCAGATATGACAAGTGACTTGGATGGCAGGAGAAGCACCACATGATATGTGTTCACTGTTGGTGGAATGGCGGTTAGCTAGATTTCAAAGTTGTAGAAGGTTGTTGCCCTACCTACTACATAGTTAGAATACATTGCAGTCATAGAGGCTAACAAAGAAATGATATAGATGACTCGGTTCATGAAAGAGTTAAGAAATGAGCAAGAGAGTTGCAGATTGTACAGTGATAGTCAAAGTGTAATTTATTTGGCAAAAAATTTAGCCTTTCATTCAAAAACCAAACATATACAACTTAGGTACCACTTCATTAGACAGGTATTGGAGGATAGTCAGTTGAAGCTTGAAAAGATCCATACGGATAAGAACCCTGCAAATATGTTAACAAAGCCGGTAACAAAGGAGAAGTTGAATCTTCATTCAACTTTTGTTGGTCTTCAAAATTGAACTTGAAGATGGAGAAACAAGCTAAAAATAAATTAGAAGATGTTGCTATACAGGTGCAACTATTTATCTCCAAATAGAAGATTGTTAAGTTGTAGAGCTAAAAGCTTCACAAGTATGCAAAGTAGAGGTTGTTGGGTTACACAGTAATCGACGTCAGTTAAAACCTGTCGACATCAGACAGGGGTCAACTAGCATCTATCGACATCGATTATGCATCGATCGACATCGGTCATCTCTAGACAGACAAAGACTGACATCAATCGTCTGTGCGTTTCTAAAACTATTTTAATTTTAGATGAACAGTTAGTTTGCATGTAAAGACTAATTTTAGTCTTGAGTCTGTGTTTCTAAATATTGTTTAGTTTGGGATCTATTTAAGAGACCCATGGGGCTGTATTGTAATTAAAAAAATAACAACTCAATTATTGAGTTAATTGTAATTGATTGAGAGAGAGAGAGAGAACTCTTGAGGGAGAATTACTGTACACTTAAGAGATGTGGGAAGAGTGAGATTTTTTCATTGTATTTCTTTTTAAAAGAGTTTAATACAAGATTTGTTGTTTTTTGTATCTCCTATTATTTAATGTTTCTGATTTCTAGTTACTTATTACTTCTGATTTAATTCTATGTTTAGTTGCTTATACAAAAGTAATCAATTATACTCCAAATTTCTAACAAGTGGTATCAGAGTGGGTTAGTGTTTTGTTGATTACAAGATTCACTCACAGAGATTTCTAATTGAGTGGGAGCAAAGCAATGGCAGAGAAAAGTAAATTAAGAATAGAGAAATTCAATGCAAAGAATTATCAATTATGAAGGATGCAGATAGAAGATTATTTTTATAAAAAAGATCTATATTTACCGTTGAGTGGGGTTTCAAGTAAGCCCACATATATGCAAGATGAAAAATAAAATGTTTTTGATAGAAAGGCTCTTAGATTTATAAAGTTGAGCCTGGCATCTTCTGTGATTTCTAAAATATCACAGACAAAGACAATGGTAGAGTTAATGGATACTTTGACAAATTTATATGAAAAACCCTCAACTTTGAATAAAATATATCTTATGAAGCAATTATTTAATTTACAAATGCAAGAAGGTGGATCTATATATAGTCATCTTAATGATTTTCATGAAATTGTAAATCAGTTAAATTCAGTCAAAATAGTTTTTATGATGAAATTAAAGCTCTCTTAATCTTATGCTCTTTACTTGAAAGCTGACACAGCGTGGTAATGACAGTTAATAATACTGCATTTGCTTCAAATATCTTGAAAGTTGATGATGTTAGTGTAATCTTGAATGAAGAAATTTGCAAGAAAAACATAGAAAAAATATCAGGGAATGATTTAAGTATTGAAAGCAGGAGAAAGCAAAGAGAGAAGGGCTAGCAAGAAAAATCAAGGTCAAAGATGGAAAGAAGATCTAAATTCAGAAATAGAAAAATAACCTGTTGGAATTGTGGAAAGAAAGGGCATGCAAAGAAAGATTGTTGGTTGAAAGATAACAAAGAAAATCAACATGAAGGTAATAAGGAAACAAATGTTGCAGGTATTGTTGCACAAGATGCTCTTATATTTTCTTTAGATAGTCAAGTAGAATCATGGGTTTTAGATGTTGGTGTTTCTTTCTATGCAATTTCAAATAGAGAATTTTTCAATGATTATGTCCATGGAGATTTTAGAAAAGTTTATTTAGGGGATGGTGAGCCTTGTCAAATTGTTGGCAAATGAAAGTGCAGCTGAAATTACAGAATGGCAACACATGGGTGTTGAAAGATGTCATGCATATACCCATTCTGAAGTCGAATCTGATTTTTATATGAAAGTTGGGTGATCAGGGTTGCACAATAACTCTCACAACTGTATCTTGAAAAGTTTTTAAGGGTGCACTTGTATTAGCAAGAGGTAAAAGAGTAGGTACACTTTATCTATTTACTTGTATTACTGATTATTTTCATTCTATTTTATCTACTTCAGATATAAATGCAAAGTTGTGGCACTATAGGCTTGGTCACATGAGTGAGAAGAGAATGAATGTTCTTAAGTCAAAAGGTAACCTTTCAGATTTGAAAAGCATAGATCTAGATTTTTATGAGCATTGTATTTTTGAGAAATAAAAGAAAGTGAGGTTTCTCAAAATTAGATCAACAAAGAAGAAACATAAATTGGAGCTTGATCACATAGACGTGTGGAGACCAGCTCAGGTAACTTCTATTGGAGGATCACAGTATTATGTTTCTTTCATTGATGATGCTACAAGAAAGGTATGAGTTTATTGCATAAAGAGAATCTAATGTTTTTGACACTTTTAAGAAATAGAAAGCTTTGATTGAAAATGAAACAGGTTTGAGATTAAAGTGCCTTAGATCTGACAATGGTGGTGAGTACTGCAGCAATAAATTCAACAGTTACTATTCTATGAGTGGAATACACAGAAAAAGACGGTTCTAAAGACACTTCAGCAAAATGGAGTTGCCGAAAGGATGAATAGAACAATAATGGAGCGTGCACGGAGTATGAAGTTGCATGCTAGTTTGCCCTTAAAGTTTTGGACAAAAGCTGTAGATACTGCGGTTTACTTGATTAATAGAAGACCTTCTACTGCTCTAAATGGTGAAATTATAGAAGAGGCTTGGACAAGTAAAAAGATAGATCTTTTATTTCTCAAAGTTTTTGGTTCTGAAGCTTTTGTGCATATTGATAAAGAAAATAGAAAGAAGTTGGATGCTAAATCTATGCGATGCACTTTCATTGGTTATGGTTTTAGAGATTTCAAATTTCGGTTGTAGAATTTAGAAACTAACAAAATTATTAGAAGCCATGATGTAATTTTCAATGAAAAGGTGATGTACAATGATTAGCTCAAGACGCTAAATAATTTTAAGCAAGACAATCTTGATTTGGATGAGATTATGATCCAAAATGACCTCGCGAGTAAAAATTATCACTCAAAAAAATACAGACACCGACGTCGATCAGGCAGTAACTAATGTCGATCAGACAGCAACTGATGTCGGTCAGACAAAGACCAACGTCGGTCAAGTGGAATCGACATCGATCGGGTACAGACTGACATCGATTAGAGATGACCGAGATCGGTCACTGTCATAACAAAATTTAGGTAGACAACAAGCTGTCAATGAGTCTCAAACGTCTATGAGGAGGTCTGTAAGGGTAAGTAAACCTCCAATTCGTTGTTTTCCTTCTTTATACTACGTGTTGCTCACTGATGGTAGAGAACCAAAAAAAATTGATGAGGCAATACATGTAGAATTTAAAAAACAGTGGGAGCATGGCATGAATGAGGAAATTGATTTTTTGGAAGAGAATCATACGTGAGATTTGGTTGAGTTGCCAGCCGAAAAGAAAGCACTGAAAAACAAATGGGTATATAGGTTAAAGGAATGAGAGAATGGACAAATGAGACATAAGGCCAGGTTGGTAGTAAAGGGGTTTGCACAGAAACTAGGTATTGATTTTGGTAAAAAAAAATTCCTGTAGTAAAGATGACTTTTATTCAGACTGTATTGTTTTTAGTTGCTATTGAGAATTTGCATCTTGAGCAGCTTGATGTTAAGACAACATTTCTTCATGGAGATTTGGATGAAGAGATATATATGGATCAGTCGGAAGGTTTTGAGGTCAAAAGTAAGAAAAAACTTGTGTGCAGGTTGAAGAAAAGTTTATATGGTCTTAAA
Organism: Torreya grandis; assembly: GCA_037957365.1. Classification (NCBI taxonomy): domain Eukaryota; kingdom Viridiplantae; phylum Streptophyta; class Pinopsida; order Cupressales; family Taxaceae; genus Torreya; species Torreya grandis. The sequence goes on along the minus strand of JARHVA010000121.1, from coordinate 5,535,345 downwards.
CAAGTTCCAAAATAATGGTATTTGAGATTTGACAGGTTTATGACAGAGCATGGCTTTAATAAATGTCAATTTGACTATTGTATTTATTTTACCAGATTAAATCATGGTAATTATATTATCTTGTTATTGTATGTAGATGATATGTTTGCTGCAAGTTCACACATACAAGAAATTACTGAGCTAAAGGTAAAATTAGCTCACACATTTGCCATGAAGGATTTAGGAGCAGCAAAAAAAATCTTTGGCATAAGTATTAAGAGAGGCAGAAAAAATCACAGTTTGATTTTGTCTCAAGAGAATTATGTGAATAAGGTGTTGGAGAGGTTTTATATGCAGAATGCAAAATTGGTAAGCACATCTATGGCTGGACACTTCAAGATGAGCAAAGAATAGTGTCTTAAATCACATGATAATGTTGAGTACATTAGTAAAATTTTATATGCTTCCGCAGTTGAGATCTTGATGTATGCAATGGTATGTACTAGATTTGATATTGTTTAAGTAGTGAGAGTTGTCAGCAAGTTTATGGCCAATCTAAGAAAGGAGCATTAGAAAGCAGTTCAGTGGATTTTCAAATATCTGAGAGGGACCAGCAGTAGACATTTATGCCATGGAGAGTCAAACACTTCTCTACATAGGTATGTAGATTCAGATATGACAGGTGACTTGGATGGCAGGGGAAACACTATAGGATATGTGTTCACTGTTGGTGGAACAACGGTTAGCTAAATTTCAAAATTGCAAAAAGTTGTTGCCCTATCTACTACAGAGATAGAATACATTACAGTCATAGAGGCTAGCAAGAAAATGATATGGATGACTCGGTTCATGGAAGAGTTGGAAAAGGAGCAAGAGAGTTACAGATTGTACAATGATAATCAAAGTGCAATTCATTTGGCAAAGAATTCAGCCTTTCATTCAAGAACTAAACATATATAGCTTAGGGACCACTTCATTAGACAGGTATTGGAGGATGGTCAGTTGAAGCTGGAAAAGATTCATATGGATAAGAACCCTGCAGATATGTTAACAAAGCCGATAACAAAAGAGAAGTTGAATCTTCATTCAACTTTTATTAGTCTTAAAAATTGAATTTGAAGATGGAAAAATAAGCCAAAAACAAATTAGAGGATGTTGTTGTGTAGGTACAGGTGCAGCTGTTTATCTCCAAGTGAGAGATTGTTAAGTTGTGGAGCTAAAAGCTTCAAAGGTATGCAAATGTGGAGGTTGCTGGGTTACACAGTAACTGACGTCGGTCAGAACTTGTCGACATCGAACAGGGGTCGATTGGCATCTATCGACATCGGTTATGCATCGACTGACATCTGTCATCTCTAGACAAACAGAGATCGACATCGGTCGTCTATGCATTTTCAGAACTATTTTAATTTTAGACGAACAGTTAGTTTGCATGTAAAGACTAATTTTAGTCTTGAGTCTGTGTTTCTAATTATTGTTTGATTTGGGATCTATTTAAGAGACCCATGGGGCTGTATTGTAATTAAGGGAATAACAACTTGGTTATTGAGTTGATTGTAATTGATTGAGAGAGAGAGAACTCTTGAGGGAGAATTACTATACACTCAAGAGGTGTGAGAAGAGTGAGATTTCTTCATTATATTTCTTTCTGAAAAAGTTTAATACAAGATTGGTTGTTTCTTGTATCTCTTATTATTTGTTTTTTCTGATTTTTAGTTACTTATTACTTCTGGTTTAATTTCGTGTTTAGTTGCTTATACAAAAGTAATCAATTGTACTCCAAGTTCTTAACATCACCATAATAGAATCTTCATGTTGTTTCTTCTGTCATGAACATGTCTGAACCTTCTCCCTGATGAATGGAGCTTTGAAACTCTGATTTTTTTTCTTGATGAATGGAGCTTTGAAACTCTGATCCTTCTTGACTGACTCGAACACGCTTCTGCAATACCAAGCTATGTGTCCGAAGTTATTGCACTTGTAGCACACTATGGTCTCTTCATCAAAGCTTGATAGAGGAATAAGAGAGTTGTGGCTTCTGCTTGACTCTACTTGTCTTTCCTTCTCCTTATTTCTAAAATTGTTAGCTCTTTTTCTACATTCTAATTTTTTTTGATCATATTCATTACAATAAAAACAATAGCCATAAAAATAAGACTTGTCTATATATCTCTGACCTGATTGTCTTTCGTAGCTTTGTTCCTTTCAGCGTTTTCTATTTGGAATGTCCTCTATATTCTTCACTTCTCCCTTTTCTGTTTCCTCTTGTGTCAGAGCTTCAACATAGCTCTTTTTTTCAAAACTGATCTCTGTCTTATCTGAATATGCTTTTTAACTTTTCAATATCTTATTCAGCATGTTAGTGATATCTTCAAATTTTGAATCATTGATTACTTTATCATTGACTGCTTTTTGAATATCTTCTTTTAAAGAGGCAATTTCAATAACATACCTTTCACAATCTTTTCTTGCTGTTTCTAACTGTGTTTTGAGATCTTCTTCATTCTTCTTGGCTTTTTCAAAATGTGCTTGTAAATCTTCAATCATTTTCTTTGACTCTTGTTCATTCTTTTCGATCTGGTGCTTTAACCTTTGATTCTTCTTCTAAACAGCTTCTAACTCTTCTAAGGCACAATTGAGTTCTCTTTCCATATCTACTTCGGCCTCCTCCTCTTCTTCTTCTTGATCATCATCATGTATGGCCATGAATAGAATCTCTTCTTCTGAATCACTGACTCCACTATCTTCAACTGAGCTAGGATCCTTAGAATACAGGTTCTTCTTCTCAAATCCCTTTTTGGATTTACCTTTGAAATTCTTCTTGTATGTAGGCTTTTTTCTTCTTCATATTTAACCTTATCTAGGCATCTAGCTGAAAAATGTTCAATCTTTCCACAATTAAAACAATTAAAAGGTAATTTTCTTTGATATTTACCTATTCTTTTTTTCAGCCTGTGAATGAAAAGTGCTTCATTGTCATCTTCATCATCACTGAAACTATCACTTGATTCTTGAATATTAATTTTCTCCTTCTTTGATGTCTTGAAAGCCGCTTCTCTCTTTGAGAGTTTATCTTGTTCTATTTGTATCTCATATGCCGTGAGAATACCATGAAGCTCATCTATCTTTAGCTTGGCTAAATTCTTCATCTCCTCGATTGCTGAAACCTTTGCATCATATCTCATTAGTAGAGATCTCAAAACTTTTTGCACCACCGTTGACTCTTTCAATGTTTCTCCAAGACCTTGAATCTGATTTACTATCTGATCAACTCACAAGAGATAACTTGCTATATCTTCTTCTTCTTCTTCCATCTTCAAACTTTCAAACTGTCTTCTGAAAGTTTGCAACTTAGCTTGCCGAACTTTTCCATCACCTTTGTAAATATTCTCAAGTTTTACCCAAGTTTCATGAGCAGATTTACATTGCATAACTTTAACAAATTCAAATTCACATAAACCACATAAAATAACATTTAAAGCTTTAACATTACATTCACTTGCCTTCTTTTTTGCTAGAGTAATTGTAGATGTCTGTGGCTCTTCATATTCCTCCACCACTGATTTCCATATGTCGAATTCAAGGGCCATCAAATAAACCTTCATTCTCATGCTCCAAAAAGCATAATTCATCCCATCAAACAAAGGTGCCTTATTTGTAAAAAAATCCTTCCTGTGATCCAGCCATTGTGCTTTTCCGATCTGCCTTCAAGCTGTAAAATTTTTTCAAAAAAGAACCTGCTTTAATACCAATTGTTAAGCATAGAATATACTGAGAGGGGGGTGAATCAGTATATTATATATCTTATAAATCTTTTCTTTAACCAAAATCCACTTAATCAATCATTCAAGATATGCAATAAAACTCAAACAATAAATATCACACAAGACAGAGAGAGACACCAGATATAACATAGAAACCCAATGTGAAAAAAATCACTGAGAATCAATCTCAAATATATTCGTGAGAACAACTCCACAGGGGCACCATACCCCTTTGCCAAGTACAAACCTTAGCTATAATTCGTGAGCACCAACCCACATGAGCTTCAAACCCCTTTGCCGAGCACCAACCCAGCACCTATTCATGAGCACCAATCCACAGCCCATAGAGCACCAACGCCTTTGCCGAGCACCAACCCACAGGAGCACCAACCCCTTTGTGTATACCACACACCTATCTCTCAATGTTGCTATCTCAACAAATGATAGATCAATGCAACATCTCTTTCCTCTCTCTCACCTTTGCTCTTCTAAGCTAGATATAACAAATACAAATCATATTCATCTCTCACAATTGCTCTTCTAAGCTAGATATCATAATATCAAATCAACCTCTCACTTTCACATTTACAAATGGCTTCTCAAGCTTTTATTTATAGCTTTCCAAATGACCTTTGGCCTTCCCCCTTTGTGACCTTTCAATCTTCATGAAAAATGGCGCCAATCTTAAATGACCCTTCATATCCAAGCATTTGAAAAGTCATGTGGTGACCCTTCATGACCAAAAACGTCTTTCCCACTTTTGTCTTTATCTTTGGTGAATTTTTGTACTCCTCAAAGTGTCCTTTCATGAGAAATTTGCCCTTTACTCTTTTGTCTTCACTTGGTGACTTTTGGTATTCCCCAAGATGACTCTTCATGGAAAAATGCGTCCTATCCTTCTTTTGTCTTTATCCCGTGACTCTTTGACTTCTCCATAGGCCCTTATTTTGTCTCATATGCAACTAAAAATATATTTGTTAATATTAAATAAATATTAACTCATATTAGCCAAGATAAACAACATTAAATGCAATGGGGCCTTTATCACCAATAATATTAAATATTTGACATCAATGACAATATTTCCAACATTTTAAACTCACTTATATGTTTCATTGAAACCCAAACTGTACTCTTCTTTGGGCTGAGACACTTATCCCCTTAAGACCCTAATGTAGGTGTTTACTGGGATATAGTACAGACTAATAGGTGCAAATGAGTTGAAAGGACAGTACAACATTCTCCATTAAGTGAATTCCAAACCATAAATGCTATATTTCACTATCTAGAAATTCTTGATTATGAAGGCATGGTTAGAAATACCCTATTAGAATGCAAAGTTGCTTAAAAACTCAACCCTCTGTAGATATTATTGACTGAAGTCAGTGCATAAAATGACAATTTTAGGTCTCTCAATGATCATCTTTCCTTGGATATCTTATCTTCAAATGAAGCTCTTGACCATGCTAAAGGATATCCAACTCACCCATTTTGATGCCTTGGAACACCCCTCAAACAAGTTGAAGGATACCTACAAAACCCTCCTGGGCCTTTGTTTTGCGTTTTTGGGGACTAAAGGCCTAAAACTTAGTCACTATCTTGGAAGGGCTTTCCAACTTGTTTAGTCATCTTAGAACTCCAAAAATGCATGATAGGGTATCTTATAACTTATGAGGTATTTTAAGATGAGTTCTAACACTTGCATAACATTTCAAAATGGTTCTTTGACTTCTGCTAAACCACCTGTAGGTGGATGTTTTGGTACACCAACAATGAATTGCATATAAGTAATAAGACACTATCCATGCATATGAACTTTATATGCTTCCATAAAACCTACCAATACAACTCTAGCAATCTTAAGGGATTGGAAACATATCAATATTTTCACCCCCAAGGATGACATCAACAATGGTTCCTGTAGGTGATTATTGGTTGTGTATGTGCAGTGGGTGTGTCATAGAGCAATAAGGATGAATGAAAAGCTACATGGGGAGCCAAAATCATGTCAATTTATTCAAATGAATAATTGAAACCAAGGAGACTTTAATAAAAGTTTAAAAACATCCCTTTCAACATTAAAACTTCCTTACAATCCCCTATTGATGCACACTCCAATGACAGAGTATGTGCATATGTAGTGTATGACTGCACATCATGAACATTGCTTATAGAAAGAGGATGAAAGGTGAAGGAAGGTTAAGATCACTTTTGAAACATGATATTTAACCTATCACAATCTCCTAAAACCATGAACAAGCATGAAAATCCTGGACATGGTGAAAATTGTCTGTTGCACTTAAAAGAGACTAGTCTACAAATTTAAGGTTATTGGCTCATAAAATCAACTTGAAACATGAAAACAAGTATAGGTGACATTAGAGAAGTAAATAAAAATCTTTTGGAATCAAACTCAGCAATTGGTTTGTACAAAATTCTCTAAACCAAGGTGAAACCTGTAGGTTACATAGATTAGCAGATAGATTTGAAAGGTCAACTTGTTAGGAATGGTTCATAAAGCTCAGACCACCATTCCTCCTCAACCAAACATAAAATGGAAGCTAAATAAGTGGAAAATATACCCCTCATATCATTTTTCTTGAAACCCCTTGTGCTGACCGTACCAAATACAAACCTGCAAGTCATTTCTATGTGTCTAAAAAGCCAAGAAAGGTGCAAAACGGTATTGGCATAAAAATGACACTTCCAAATCAAAACAAGTATAAAATTGAGCATGGAGAAATTTAATATTCACATTTCAACTTTTTCCAAATGGCACACTTCCCAAAGAGGCAATACAAGTGCTATTTTCTTCTTTTTCTTTAAGAAAACTGACTTTTCTTTTGATGAACCTGCAACCTTTAGTTACCAATAGTGAATTAAGACTTCTTAGGACATGTATCATGTAACATCACCCATATGGACCTTCAAATTTTTTAATAAACTTGCACAAAGCATTAAATTGTTAGGAACTTGGAGTACAATTGATTACTTTTGTATAAGCAACTAAACACAGAATTAAACCAGAAGTAATAAGTAACTATAAATCAGAAACAACAAATAATAGGAGATATAAGAAACAACCAATCTTGTATTAAACTCTTCCAGAATACAATGAAAAAATTTCACTCTTCCCACACCTCTTGGGTGCACAATATTTCTCTCAAGAGTTCTCTCTCTCAATCAATTACAATCAACTCAATAACCGAGTTGTTATTCCCTTGCTTCAGCAGATCTTCTTGATCTTGCACTTTGCAGATCTAATTGACTTTGCTTACTTGCATCATTTGCAATACAACCCCATGGGTCTCTTAAATAGATCCCCAAGCAAACAATAATTAGAAACACAGACTCAAGACTAAAATTAGTCTTCACATGCAAACTAACTGTTCATCTAAAATTAAAATAGTTCTAGAAATGCACAGACAACCGATGCCGATCTCTGTCTGTCTAGAGATAACCGATGTCGACTGATGCATAACCGATGTTGGCAGATGCCTGTCGACCCCTATCCGATGTCGACAGGTTCTGACCGACGTCAGTTACTATGTAACCCAGCAACCTCCACCATTTGTATATCAGTGAAGCTTTTAGATCCACAACTTAACAATCTCTCACTTGGAGATAAACAGCTGCAACTGTACCTGTACTTGTATAGCAACATCTTCTAATTTATTTTTGGCTTGTTTTTCTCTATCTTCAAGTTCAGTCTTGAAGACCAACAAAAGTTGAATGAAGATTCAACTTCTCCTTTGTTATCGACTTTGTCAACATATCAGCAGGGTTCTTATCCGTATGGATCTTTTTCAGCTTCAACTGACCATCCTCTAATACCTGTCTAATGAAGTGGTACCTTAGCTGTATATGTTTATTTCTTAAATGAAAGGCTGAATTCTTTGCCAAATGAATTGCACTTTGACTATCACTGTACAATCTGTAACTCTCTTGCTCCTTTTCCAACTCGTCCATGAACCGTGTCATCCATATTATTTTTTTGCTAGCCTCTGTGACTACAATGTATTCTGCCTTTGTAGTAGACAGGGCAACAACTTTCTGCAACTTTGAAATCCAGTTAACTGTCGTTCCACCAACAGTGAACACATATCCTGTGGTGCTTCTCCTACCATCTAAGTCACCTGCCATATCCGAATCTACATATCCATGTAGAGAAGTGTTTGACCCTCCATAGCATAAATGCCTACTGCTGGTCCCTCTTAGATATCTAAAAATCTACTGAACTGCTTTCCAGTGCTCTTTTTCTGGATTGTCCATAAACTTGCTGACAACTCCCACTACTTGGGCAATATCAGGTCTAGTACATACCATTGCATACATCAATCTCCCAACTGCTGAAGCATATGAAAATTTACTCATGTACTCAACCTTATCATGTGATTTAAGATACTATTTTTTGCTCAACTTGAACTGTCCAGCCATAAGTGTGCTTACCGATTTTGCATCCTGTATATAAAACCTCTCTAACACCTTATTCACATAATCCTCTTGAGACAAAATCAAACTGTGATTTTTTTTATCTCTAGAAATACTCATGCCAAAGATTTTCTTTGCTACTCCTAAATCCTTCATGGCAAATGTGTGAGCTAATATTACCTTTAGCTCAGTAATATCCTGCATGTGTGAACCTGCAACAAGCATATCATCTACATACAATAATAGGATAATATAATTACCATTATCTAACCTGATAAAATAAACACAATGGTCAGATTGATATTTCTTAAAGCCATGCTCTATCATAAACCTGTCAAACCTCAAATACCATTGTTTTGGAGCTTGCTTAAGACCATATAAGCTTTTTTTCAACCTGCACATAAGTTTTTCTTTACCTTTGACCTCAAAACCTTTCGGTTGATCTATATATATCTCTTCATCCAAATCTCTATGAAGAAATGATGTCTTAACATCAAGCTGCTCAAGAAGCAAATCTTCAATAGCAACTAAAGACAATACAGTCTGAATAAAAGTCATCTTTACTACAGGAGAAAATATTTCACCAAAATCAATACCTGGTTTTTGTGCAAATCCATTTACTACCAACATGGCCTTATGTCTCATATGTCCATTCTCTCATTCCTTTAACCATATATCCATTTGTTTTTTAGTGCTTTCTTTTCGGCTGACAACTCAACCAAATCTCACGTTTGGTTCTCTTCCAAGAAATCAATTTCTTCATGCATGCCATGCTCCCACTATTTTTTGAATTTTACCTGTATTACCTCATCAAAACTTTTTGATTCTCCACCATCAGTAAGCAACACGTAGTATAAAAAAGGGGAATAATGAATTGGAGGTTTACTTACCCTTACAGTCCTCCTTATGGGCGTTTGAGACTCATTCACAACTTGCTGTCTGCCCAAATTTTGTTTTGACAGTGACTGATCTCAGTCATTTCTCGATCTGCACCCGATCGATGTCGGTTCCACCTGACCGCCCTGACCGGTGTCGGTCTCTGTCTAACCAATGTCGGTTCTTGCTTGACCATCGACGTCGGCTTTTTGACTGATGTCAGTCTCTGTGTTTTCTTGTGAGTAATGATTTTTACCCACGAGCTTATTTTGGATCATAACCTCATCCAAATCAAGATTGCCCTGCTCAGTATTATTCAGCCTCTTGAGCTGATCATTGTTCATCACCTTCTCATTGAAAACTACATCATGGCTTCTAATAATTTTGTTAGTTTCTGAATTCCATAATCGGAATCCGAAATCTCCAAAACCATAACCAATGAAAGTGCACCGCATAGATTTAGCATCCAGCTTCTTTCTATTTTCTTTATCAATATGCACAAAAGCTTCAGAACCAAAAACTCTGAGAAATGAAAGATCTACCTTTTTACCTGTCCAAGTCTCTTCTGGAATTCCACCATCCAGAGCAGTAGAAGCTTCTCTGTTAATCAGGTAACTGCAGTATCTACAGCTTTTGCTCAAAATTTTAAGGGCAAACCAACATGCAATCTCATACTCCGTGCATGCTCTATTATTATTCTATTCATCTTTTTAGGAACTCCATTTTGCTGAGGTGTCTTTGGAACTGTCTTTTTCTTACGTATTTCACTCATAGAACAGTAACTATTGAATTTATTGCTGCAGTACTCACCACCATTGTCAGATCTAAGGCACTTCAATTTCAAACATGTTTCATTCTCAACTAAAGTTTTTCATTTCTTAAAAGTGTCAAAAACATCAGATTTCTTCTTTATGCAATAAACTCATACCTTTTTTGTAGCATCATCAATGAAAGAAACATAATACTGTGATCCTCTAATAGAAGCTACCTGAACTGGTCTCCACACGTCTGTGTGAACAAGCTCTAACTTGTACTTCTTTGTTGATCAAGCTTTGAGAAACCTCACTTTCTTCTATTTTTTAAAAATACAATGCTCACAGAAATCTAAATCTATGCTTTTCAAATCTAAAATATTACCTTTTGACTTAAGAACATTCATTCCCTTCTCATTCATGTGACCAAGCCTATAGTGCCACATCTTTGCATCTACATCTGAAGTAGATAAAACAAAAAGAGAATAATCAGTAATACAAGTAGATAGATAAAGTGTACCTACTCTTTTACCTCTTACTAATACAAGTGCACCCTTGAAAACTTTTCAAGATTAAGCTATGAGAGTTATTGTGCAACCCTCATCACCCAACTTTTTTGTAGAAATCAAATTCCTCTTCAAGATGGGTACATACACGACATCTTTCGACACCCATGTGTTGTCATTCTATAATTTCAGCTGCATTTTTTTTGCCAACAATTTGACAAGGCTCACCATCCCCTAAATAAACTTTTCTAAAATCTCTATGGACATAATCATTGAAAATTTTTTTATTTGGGGTTGCATAAAAAGAAACACCAGAATCTAAAACCCATGATTCTACTTGACTATCCAAAGAAAATATAAGAGCATCTTGTGCAATAATACATGTAATATTTGCTTCCTTATTACCTTCTTGCTAATTTTCTTTGTTATCCTTCAACCAACAGTCTTTCTTTGCATGCCTTTTCTTTCCACAATCCCAGCAAGTTATACTTCTATTTTTGGATTTGGATCTCCTTCCCATCTTTGACTTCGATTTTCTTTGCTTTTCCTTCTTTCTTTGCCTTCTCATTCTTTCAATACTTAAAGCATTACCTGATGTTTCTCTTGTGTTTTTTTGCGAATTTCTTCATTCAAGATTACACTAACAACATCATCAACTTTTAAGATATTTGAAATAGATGCAGTATTGCTAATTGCCATTACCAAGCTGTGTCAGTTTTTAGGTAAAGAGCATAAGATTAAGAGAGCCATAATTTCATCATCAAAAACTATTTTGACTGAATTTAACTGATTTAAAATTTTATAAAAATCATTAAGATGACTATATACAGATCCAACTTCCTGCATTTTTAAATTAAATAATTGCTTCATAAGATATACCTTATTCAAAGCTGAGGGTTTTTCATATAAATTTGTCAAAGTATCCATTAGCTCTACCATTGTCTTTCCCTGTGATAAGTTAGAAATCACAGAAGATGCTAGGTTCAACCTTATAAATCCAAGAGCCTTTCTATAAAAAATAATCTATTCTTCATCTTGCATATATGTGGGCTTGCTTGAAACTCCACCCAACGATACGTATAGATCTTTTTGATACAGATAATCTTCTATCTACATCCTTCATAATTGATAATTCTTGCCATTGAATTTCTCCATTCTTAGTTTACTTTCTTCTGTCATTGCTTTGCTCCCACTCAATCAGAAACCTCTGAGAGTGAACCTGTAATCAACAAACACTAACTTGCTCTACCACTTGTTAGTGATCCTAGCTCTGATACCAACTGTTAAGAACTTGGAGTACAATTGATTACTTTTGTATAAGCAACTAAACACAAAATTAAACCAGAAGTAATAAGTAACTAAAAATAAAAAATAACAAATAATAGGAGATACAAGAAACAATCAATCTTGTATTAAACTCTTCCAGAATACAATGAAGAAATCTCACTCTTTTCTCATCTCTTGGGTGTACAGTATTTCTCTCAAGAGTTCTGTCTCTCAATCAATTACAATCAACTCAATAACTGAGTTGTTATTTCCTTGCTTCAGCAGATCTTCTTGATCTTGCACTTTGCAGTTCTAATTGACCTTGCTTACTTGCATCATTACAATACAGCCCCATGGGTCTCTTAAATAGATCTCGAAGCAAACAATAATTAAAAATGCGGACTCAAGACTAAAATTAGTCTTCACATGCAAACTAACTGTTCATCTAAAATTAGAACAGTTTTGGAATGCACAGATGACCGATGTCGGCAGCTTTCGATCTACCTCTGACCGATGTCTGCAGGGTCTGACCGATGTTGGTTACTGTGTAATCCAGCAACCTCCACCATTTGCATATCAGTGAAGCTTTTAGCTCCACAACTTAAGAAAACTGACTTTTCTTTTGATGAACCTGCAACCTTCAGTTACCAATAGTGAATTAAGACTTTTTAGGACATGTATCATGTAACATCACCCATATGGACCTTCAAATTTTCTAATAAACTTACACAAAGCATTAAATGCACCTATTTTGACCTCAAAATGACCAAAAAATGATAAATGGATATAAAAATTAATTGACCAAAGTCAATATAACATTAATTGATATCAATTGAACTATACTACACCCCATGATGAGATATTACACCCCCTAAAACACCTAAACACCAAGTTTTTACCTATAGGTTCCCCAATTTGACTTAAAAATTAAATTTGATCAACAAATTGATGACTCATAGGGGTAGTATGTTTGTTATACTAACTAGACTAGTAGCCTTATTATTCTATTGAGAATTAGGAGTCATCTGAAGCTGAGACAAACAAGGATACCTTTGACAATTGACTACAAAATTTTATCAAGATAAAAACTACTAAAAAACTACCTCAACCACACAAAGTAAAGGACACACATAAACCAAGACAACAAACACACACATGTGCTCAAAGCACTTACGAGAAATTGAAAACAACTATTATGTAAAACTACCAATTAGTCATACCTCTCTTTCTAGGATCAAAAAGAAAGGTTTTTTTACTCTCTTTTTTGCATGAGATGGGTGAGAGTGCCAAACATGTTACTCTTTAGATTGAACACTTAATGGATCAGACATATTACTTGACACTTCACTTGAGTTTTTCTCAAGTAGATCATCTTCAAATAGGTATCCAATGTAGACATATTTCTCTTGACCTTGTTTACATACTTCATGTTGCTACCCACTTTTTTTCTCATGATCAACTTTCATCTTCTTTGTAGGCATGGTCTCAAAAGGAATGATCTCTTGTTCTTTGAAATATTGAGGCCAATAGAGATTTGTCTTGACCTCTAAAGACTAATTTGGATTTTGTTTTTGCTCACCTATGACATGTTGAACAATATCATCTTGCTCATATATGACATCTTGAATAATGTCATCTTTCTTCCCATCAATTGTAACCAGCTCTAAAGGAGTTGTAGACCCCTTGAGAGATTCAAACTCTTTGAAAATATCTTCAAATCTCTACCACAAGTCATCATCTTCACTTTGATCAGCATCATGAAGGGGAAAAACAAGAAATACTCCTTCAAATTCTTCTTTAGATTCCAAAATGACCTTTTTCAATATTTCTTCTTCAACACAAGGAGTGTATGCTTCATCATCAACCAAACAAGGAGATTCAACACAAGAACTCACCTTTTCTTCATCACTTAGGACCTCTTGAGGGTTTCCAAATTGTATCTCACCTATCATAATCTGATCTTGTTTGTCAAGGGCTGCAAGATGTTCAACCTCCTCCTTAGTGATGCCAAGACTAGGCATCTTGAAATCTGGTATCCTAGCCCAATAAGGTTGCCAAGGAGTTGCATCTTCTTCAAGTAAGAGTTATGAGTTTTCCTCAACCAATTGTTATTTTTGAGGTTCCCACACCATAGGTCCATCAAGGCAAAGGGTGATGGAATGAAGACAAAAGTAAATAGTTGGTGGAGGTGGAACATAGGGCTCAAAATCAGATTGAAAATGCAAAGTTGGGAAATCTTTTGGAAGCTCTTGAGGAAGGGAAGGCAGACCTTGGACTAAAATAGCTTGATTTTATTCCTTCCATTTGACAACCACTTCATTCACATTTGATTTAGCTTGAGGACTCTCTTGAGGAAGGTTAGATGGGGTGTGTTTAGACATAGGATCTTCTTTTGGGTTTAAACCTTCCATCTCATCTTGACTTAGCAATCTCATATTTGCCTCTAACTCTTCAATTTGCTTGGCTAGGTTCTCTTGGAAAATTTTTTCTTGAAGATCATAGGAATCATCATGAGTATGAGGGATGCATGAGGGCTAACATGGAATACAAAAAGCTTCTTGAGGAAGGGTGGGAGGGGCTTACAAAGGATCAACTCCATTCTCCACTTCACACTCCTTGATAATGCTTTTCTCCTCTTTCTTTCCCCATGACTCCACTATCTTATTCCAACTTAGGATGTTGGGATTAGAAGCCTTTTCTTGAGGAATGGTAGGAGGAGTTTGTATAAGATCAAGAGTATTTTCAACTTCACACTCTTTGTCAAGACTTTTCTGCTCTTTCTTTCCCCATGACTCCACTATCTTGTTACAACTTAGGACATTGAGATTATGAGTCTCTTTTTGAGGTGGTGGGGATGCATTGTGAGAGGGCAATGAAGGCTTAAAATCCACTTCCTTTGCTACCAACATGGACTATTGCATATACATATTTTTTAATTCAATCTGCCTATCAAGATTAACTTCAAACACAAGGTTTTTCTTTTCAATTCTCTCCTCTAATTGATTGTGAAAAGGATGTCTTTGATAGGCTTGATTTGGCTCATGAGCAGGGGTCATGTATAGCTAGTCATAAACTTGGGGAAGTGGATATGAAGACTGATAGGTATGGTGAGGTTGTTGTTCATGAACCCCTACCCTATCTTCTACGGAAGAAACTAGACCACTCACATCAAGCATCTCACTCATGAGCCTTTGACAATTGGCTCTCTCAATAGGTACCCACTCTCTTTTGATAAACTCTAAAGCTTCTCTCACCTTTTGAATGGCATGACTAGGAAACTCTATACCACATCCCCTTTGAATATCAAGATTCAATATATATCTATCATAGCCCAAGAATGCCTTCTTGAAGGTGGAAATGGGTTGGCTTGAGGAGTGGCTAGGTTGACTAGGAGCAAGACATGGAGAATGATGATTGTAGGACTGATATAATTCATGCATGGGATAACAAGGACCATATTGGATTTGATGAAAGTGATATTGAGGCTGGTAAGGATCATGACAAGATTGATGAAGGACTTTTTCATATTGATAGGGAATGGAAAAGGCTTGCAATGTCTCACCAACATATAGAGAACAAAACTCAACACCAAAGTCAACCATGAAACTTCATTGAAAGCAAGAACACAAAGAAAACATGTTACCATCGATATTCAAAGGATAACCTAGGTTTTTTGACCAAATGATATATCTTCAGAGTCACCATTAATCTTTTATAGATACCTCCAAACATTGATTGTTGAGAGACAACACTAAAAAAAATTAACTTCTTGGACCAAGAGTTCCATCGGGCGTGCCAAATACTATTGTCACTTGGATTTTCACCCTTTGAGGAGATACAAAGCTCTCCTCATCTAAGTGGCACAATGGAATCACCTCTAGACTTGTCGACAGCATAGGGAATGAGGTGAATCTCTAGATAGGGCTAGCTCCCTTGATGTACCACTTTAGATTGCAACTACTAAAATTGGGGGGTGAAAAGGGAGAAAGGTAACTAAAAATAAATTAATATAAGGTAGGTGATACAAAAAATATCATGATGACATCCAACCATATACATATTACACTTGAAATCAAAGGACAAACTGAACATACACTTCTCCAATCTTCATCTTCTCACATCAATGCTACATTGTGAGGTTATAGATGAATGTGCAAAGTTAGCAGGACTAGACAAGAGGTCTATGAGGAAACTAATGAAAATACTAACTCACTCAATCTTTGACATATTATTGAACACTTCACATGCCCTGCAAGAAGAAACTTTTTAACCGCAAATAGGATGAAAGAATGAAACAACATGTTAAGGAATCCATACTCTTCACTTATGCAAAATCAAATATTCCAAATGAACACACTAAGAACAATCATGAAGGAGGTAAAAATCATTAGTCTTATTGATTAAAAGGTATACATTTGAGTAGGTCTTTGCCATACTTAGGTGGAGCATCCCATATAATGCCAAAATGGCTTATTCTTACAAAACTTGTGAGAGAGAAAAGAAGAGAAGTCCAAGGGTCACAAAAACACTTGTCAAACTGAGAGAAAAAATTAATTTTGCATGAGAAGAGGATATGGGGTGAACCATGTAAGGTTTGAAAACACTAGTGTCAATTAAAGGTATGAACTTCATGAAAAATGGTAAAAAACTCCTCATTTTTGCTCAAAAAACTGCTTTCATGATTTGGGCCTATTTGAAAATCCCATAACTATTAGCAGTAGGTCCAATGATTGGAATGGAAGGGGAGGATCTCAAAAATGTCTCTCCATTCATTTTTTTCATTATTGGTCCTCTATAAACCTATGAAATTTAACCCTCATCATTTGTTGTCCAGAAAACTCATCTTTCTTGCACCTTGCATACTTGGCCTCAAATTTGGCTTCAGTTTTCCATAAAAATATATGGGAGTGAGTGAATGAAAATTTTGAAGGCCCTACATGGCCTTTAAATCATAAAAGACACTTTAAAATCACTTTTTCTTAGAGTTTTCACACTTCTCACTAGCTTGTCCAATAGGCTAGTTTTGACTGGTTGAGTTGAAGCATCTAGTTTGGACACTTAAGATCTATTTCAAGGAATGAGAGTGATATGGATAGTTATATTAATTCTTAATGTTTCCATCCATGTGATTTGCATCTCTTGAAACCTCCTACAACTTTCAAAACACACAAAACAATGAGAAAAACCTTGTTTTTCCCCCATCCGTACAGGTTTGTATAGCTAGTTGACATGTGAAGTAGCTTGAGGGAGTCCTTTCTAAGGCCCAATAATTTTCATAACCAAACTATGTCATTAGAATGAATTTCTAACTCCACTTTCCCAATCATGTCTCTAGCAAGGGTTTTCAAGGGTTTTAGATATGTTTTTGGTCTTAGCATTGATCATAAAGTTTAGACGTTCAACTTTCAAACCAATACCAAAAAGCATTTTATAGGGACCTCCTCTAACTCCTCTTAACTTCTCTGGTCTCCACACAAATCATCATGAAAGGTGTGAGCATTCAAAGTTCTCCTACTGAGCTTATTCTCCTATATTCCTACATGCTTGAATGGGTTTTTGAGCCAAAATGGCTTCCTTGTGGTTTCTCCTAAGAGCTAAGGGCCTAAACACATGCAACATGTTCCCATATGCATGTTTAAATCCACTAGAAATATCCTCTCATGCTAAAATTGAAAATGACCTCTTGTTTGGCCTTTAGGCATAACCATGCCTCAATATGCTTGACTGCAACTTTAGGAGTGTAGGGTACCCTATTGAATTCCACTCTTTCCTATTTGATTTTTCATTTTTGCATAGGTGTCATTAAACTTTATACACCTTCTTTAGATGTTCAAACAATTCCCTGACTCCTCTTTCATCTTTAAACTTCCAAAATGTAGGGTTTGTGCTCAAAAGGGAGTGCCCTCTAACTGAGACAAAATAAAGGGTATTCCTATATTTCCTAAGACCAAGGTTAATATTTTATTGGCTTCCTCATGTCATAAAGGTGCCCTCCACAAAATTTCAGCCTTTGATCTCATGTATAGACCCCTCAACCTCAACAAAACCCCAAGACATGCTTGCAAAATGGACTGTGTGCATGACAGTCAAAAAATGATTGTGTTTTGTGTGATTGAGGGTTCCTTCCTTTGCTCTATCTGCAATGAAATATTTCATGAGACCCTAATTATGATACTGAAAGGATCACAACCTTAACTTATCCTTCTAACCTATCATATACTCCTTATTATCTCTTAACTCAGTCAAAATTAAGTTTCATTATGACTATGTTTTGCCTTAATAAGGACCCCTGTAGGTTACTTTGTGTGAGTTAGGCATTGGGAATGCTATTTTAGGGTCTATTTTAAGTTCTAAATACCATTTTTACTGTTTTCATCCATTCAATTCTTCCACATACACTTTAATCCTTAAACAACCTTTCCTTTATCCAAGACTGTGTGTCCCTTGCTTGTAGGTGCAAATTACCTCTTGTAGGTGTTGTGAGAGCTCCTTGAGACTTGGTCATAACGTGGAGAGACTCTTCATAAAGCATTAAAATCATTTGATAACCTCTCATCCATTGTACTTACCCTACATGCTCCTTACAACCTTGAATCCTTAGATTGGGACTTAACATTACTGACTATGTTTTGCATTAGGAGGTCCTATAGGTATTCATAGCTTGAGGTTAGGTTTGGACTATTGCACTAGGTTGTTGCAACATTTTATACTTCTCTTAGAGTCACTTGGAATTTTTTAAGGCTCATTTTCTTCAACTCCATGTCTCATCCTCATCAAGAGTCTCAAGTATTGTTTTGTACCCTTTAACCGAGAAATTCTGATTTTGCCCCTGCCTATAGGTAACTTTGCTTCATTTGAGGTTGATTATGAAAGTTTAAGGCCTTCTTGGTATCCCTGAGGTCATAAGATACATGTATTTACATTGGAATTAAATCATGCCTCTTTGGCTTCACAAACTGTCTTAACTCCATTAGACTAGGGAAATTGCCTTCTTTGATACCTATAGGTGTGCATTGCCCATTTGACATTTTGGTCATGGTGTCAAAAAATGTCCTTGAACCCCCTCTAAGGTCATACAACATGTATGCCATTTTTAACTCACTTATATGTTTCATTTAAACCCAAACTGTACTCTTCTTTGGGCTGAGACAATTCACCCCTTAAGACCCTGTTGTAGGTGCTATATGGGCTGTAGTATAGATTGATAGGTGCAAATGAGTTGACATGATAGTACATCATTCTCCATTAAGTGACTTCCAAACCATAAATTCTATCTTTCATTGTCTATAAATTCTTGATCATGAAGACATGGTTAGAACTATCATCTTGGAATGCAAAGCTACTTAAAAACTCAAACCTCTGTAGATATTATTGACTAAAGTCAGTGCATAAAATGACAATTTTAGGTCTCTCAATGATCATCTTCCTTCGGATATCTACTCTTAAAATATTGTGAAGCTCTTGACCATGATATAAGTTATCCAAATCACCCATTTTGATGCCTTGGAACACCCCTCAATCAAGTTGAAAGATACCTACAAAACCCTCTTGGGCTTCGATTTTGCCTTTTTGGGGACTAAAGGCCTAAAACTCAGTCACTATCTTGGAAAGGGCTTTCCAGCTTGTTTAGTCATCTTAGAACCTCAAAAATGTATTCTAGGATCTCTTCTAACTTATGAGGTCTTTTAGGATGAGTTCCAACACTTTCATAGCATTTCAAAATGGTTCTTTGACTTCTGCTAAACCACTTGTAGGTGGATGTTTTGGTACACCAACAGTGAATTGGATATAAACAATAGGACACTATCCATGCATATGAACTTTATATGATTCCATAAAACCTACCAATACACCTATAGAAATCTTAAGGGATTGGAAACATATCAATATTTTCACCCTCAAGGATGACATCAACAATGGCTCCTGTATTTGATTATTGGTTGTGTATGTGAATGGGTGTGTCATAAAGCAACAAGGATGGATGAAAAGCTATATAGGGAGCCAAACTCATGTCAATTTCCTCAAATGCATAATTTACACAAAGGAGACTTTAAGACAAGTTGCAAAACATCCCTTTCAATGTGAGAAATTCCTTACAACCACCTGTAGATGCACACTCCAATGGCAGACTCTGTGCATATGTAGTGTATGATTGCAAACCATGAACATTGATTGTAGAAAGAGTATGAAAGGTGAAGGAATGTTAAGATAACTTTGGAAAAATTATAATGAACCTATCACAATCTCCTAAAACCATGAGCAAGCATGAAAATCCTGGACATGGTGAAAACTGTCCGTTGCACTCAAAAAAGACCAGTCTACAAATTTGAGGTTATTGGCTCATCAAATCAACTTGAAACATGAAAACAAGTATGAGGGGAATTAGAGAAGGAAATAAACATCATTTGGAATCAAAATAAGCAACTAGTTCGTACATAATTCTCCAAACCAAGGCAAAACTCACATGCTACACATATTAGTAGGCATATTTGAAAGGTCAACTTCTTAGGAATGGTTCATAAAGATCAAACCACCATTCCTCCTCAACCAAACATAAAATGGAAGCTAACTGAGTGTATAATATACCCCTAAGATCATTTTTCTTGAAACTCCTTGTGCTAATCGTACCAAGTACAAACCTGAAAGTCACTTTTGTGTGTTTAGAAATCCAAGAAAGGTGCAAAATGGTTTTGGCCTCAAAATGACACTTTTATATCAAACCAAGCATGGGATTGAGCATGGAGAAGCTGAATAGTCATATTTCAACCATTTCTAAGTGGCACACTTCTCAAAGACATACAAATGCCATTTTCTTCCTTTTCTTTAAGAAAACTGACTTTTCTTTTGATGAACTTGCAACTTTCAGTTACCAACAGTGTATTAAGACTTATGAGGACATATGTCATGTGACATAACCCATTTAGACCTTCACATTTCCTAATAAACCTGTACAAATCATTAAATGCACTTTTTTTGACCTCAAAATGACCCAAAAATGATAAATGAACATAAAACCTAATTGACCAAAGCCAATATAACATTAATTAATATCAATTGAACTATACTATGCCCCATGATGAAATATTAGACCCCCTAAAACACCTAAACACCAAGTTTTAACCTATATGTGCCCCAATTTGACCTAAAAGTCAAATTTGATCAACAGGTACCATGATTGGAAGCTATATGTGTCGCATAGGAGGTATTTGTCTTCAGTCATATCTTAGGCACATCCTACAAGTTGTCTTAAGGTTGATTGTTTAGTATCCAAGGGATTTGATGATGTATAATGAGGAAATGCAAGTACACAAACCTTCATCAATTGGTGTTTCTTGACTTGGACATCACCAATTTAGACACTAATGAAAAGAGGAGGATCATCCGCACAAAGTATAATTTCGCTAAGAATCATAGATATAATTAGAAATTTAAGAGATAAATCCTGGTTAGTTATTTGATCAATTTGGATAGATAACTCTTCATATGGTTACATGATACTCTCATTGAAACGGTGCAAAGCAAATTCTTTTTCCATAGCAGGTTGAGGGATATTCATGTCGAAAAGGGTTTGAATTAAGCGATCTTGATATTTAGGAGAGGTACACAATGTCAAGGAAGGGGATTCAACTATAAAGGTTAGAGAGTTATTCAATGGGATCTTATTCCTTGAATCATGATTATATTATCTATAACTGGAAAATAGAAGGCTAGATGATATCATATTTGGCCTTGGGAGGGGTTGAATTTGAGTTTTTATTTTTTGCTTTTATTTGAGGTCATCGGTTGAGTTGAACATGCACAAAGACTCAAACAACTTCATCGACCTAGCTGATGAAGTCAGATCAGACTTAGATAACTTCATCAACATGACCGATGGTGTTGGAGATGCAAAGTCAAAATTCTAAACATCATCAGTTGAGTCGATCACTAGGGAAAATATGGGGTTTAAAAAAAGGACCTTCTAAGAAATCCTTGAAATAAGGATGTTGTCTCCTTTGTCTAATTTAAATCACTTACAATGATGTCATCATCTTGTACATATAATGTTTACTTTAACATGATGGTGTCTTCATTCTAAGTGATTCATATTAGAAAAAGGAATCAAGTTTCTTATTTCATGGATTTCTTAGAAGGCCCTTTTTAACCCCATATTTCCCCTATATTGGATGTTATAAAGTTGTGGGTTTTTTAATTCTAATGTTTTAAGAGGATAGGATACATAAATTTAACCCTTAGGATAGGCCTAGACAATTGTGTGGGTTTTGTAAGTGGATGTAGAATGTTTTTGAGTGATAGGTTGATGATTAACACAAACAATTATGTGATTCATATCAAGGATGTTAACTGCACTTTATTCATGATTTTAGGAATTAGGATTGCTTGTAGTTTCAATGGCATTGGTAGTTGGAGTGGATTTGGAGGATTTGGAGGTAGGTAAAGATTGTTTTTGTTTTGGGATTTATTTTGTTGTTGCTTGAGGAGTTATATGGAAGAGGATTTTGGTAGATTTAAAGGTGATCATTAGCTTAGTTGAGTACATCACACTTTATGTGTCTTTCATGATGTTTTGACATATTTTTGAATTCTTGGTAAAGTTTTCTTGCCATGGTAACATGATTAATAGTATTAAAAAGTAGGGAGTTATAAGCTAAGGTGTGAACAAAATGAAAATTCTAAAGTGAGTGATACCAATTAGTGTGAAACCAATAAAATTTTTGGGTATCAACCATTAAGATTTGGGATGTGAAGGATCAAAGTCTTTAGGTTAAGGACTATAAAGTCATCTCTTAAGATATTCAATGTTTAGAGGTTGATGAACATTATTATTGTAAGAAGAAGGTGGTTGAAAAGGGCTTCTTGTAAGTGGTTGGGAGAGACACATTTTGAGAACCAAATACATGATTACATGAGTAGTCCTCTTATAGTCAAAACTATGATCATATGTTTTTTTTTGTTAGGTCTCATAAGCGTTCATTTTTTTTGGGGGTTGAGAAATCTCATATTTTCTCATGAGATGATCTTGTCTTTTAGCTTTAATCTAAGGCTTCTTCCAATGTATTAGGAAAGGACCTAACTTTGCATCATAACTTTGGTTCTAAGGCAGTTGTAAAAATTTGAAAGAGACTTTATTCAATCATATTATGCTCAACTTTATGGACCAAATACTTCCATCACTTAAGGAAGTCATGGGCCTAATCATGATCAAATTGCTTACAATCGATGAATTTACCTAAGTTTTCTTCAAGTAAACCATGGTATTTAAATTCTTGAACCGATGCATTAACTAAGCCTTCTAATTCGGTGATAGAGCTAGGGTTGAGTTGATTGTACCATTCTAAAGCATCACCCAAACGGGGTTTGGAAAGTAGTTTGGTAGTTGCATAAGCGTTAAGCATGAGTTAATATTTTTAAACTTTGTCAAAGGCCTTATGATGCAGGGTTGGATTGGTAGAACCATCATAAGTGATGGTTAGAGTAACTCCCCCAATATCCATGGTTGCAATATGTTGCACTAAGAGCTCATTTTGGATATGTGTGATGACCTTGTTGCAAATGGGTGGTTAGAGGATTAAGTTCCCTAGATGATTCCTAAGGTGGGGAGTGGGGGAACATTGATTTTGCATTCCCCACTAAATTTGTTGAGGTTGATTCTAAATTTGCAAGATATGATTTTGCATTTGTATGAATTGATTAGAGTTGGATGTTTGCATATACACCATTTCATTCAAGGCCCTATTAGATCATTTGAGTTGGATTAGTTGGATAATTTTGGTTTGATTGAGATGCTTGAATTACATGTTTGCTAGAGTGAGAATCTTGAGTAGTGCTAGATGTTACATTAGCATTTTGACAAATTTTTAGACTTGCGACACTAAAAGTAACATCGACCATATTTGTATCTAAGTTGGAGTTATGGACGAGGAAGGAATGGATGAATTCATAGATTGACTTTCCCTAAATATAACAGAAGAACGAAACCCACTAAGAGTCTTGATAAAATTGGAAACCATAGGAATATGCATTATTTCTTGGGATTTTCATATGCATTTGGCATGTTCTTGTCAAAATACATGCATTTTTGGGATTGTATGCATTTTGGTATTTTTGTGTTTTAATTTGTTGGTATTGGTCATGGACATATTGCAATCATTAGATGAAGTATCTTATGAGAAATCAAAATTGTAGGCAAAAGGATTTTGAGGTCATAGACAAGGTACTAGGATGGTTGTTATTGAATCCTTGAAAATATACAAAACCTTTGTCAAATTAATTTTTCATGGTAGGAATGGTAAGATAACCTTTATATATGCTAAAGAAAATAAATTTGAAAAAATAATGTATGTTTGACAAATTGGGAAAGCTAAGATTATAGAAAAGGAGAAAATTGAACATGACTCGATAAAGTGGTGGGGTAAGATTTGTGTTGGGTTCACCAGAATGTATGTAACATAAATATGGTCGAAAATATAAATATCCTCAAACATAGGAAAAGATAGAAAACCAAACTATATCCAATGCACATACAACACATTATTCCAAGAATTAACTCTATGCTATAGAGAAGGGTTGTGTGTAATGAGGATTGCAAGGATAATATCAGGAAATCTATGCAATAAATTGATGAACACAAATCTACCTGTTGATGTTGGTTTTATGCACACCACAAATAACAAGTTTTTCCCCTATTGTTTTAGGATCACATAATACAAACTAGGGCATGAGTTACAGGTTGTGACTCTCCTATGTAATCATGGTGGACTAACAACATTTGACCTACAACCCAACAATGGATGTTCATCCAAATGACTTCAAAACAATACCCAAAACAAACAAAATATGGATATTTAAAATGATGATGTTATGGTACGATAATAGATATGATAAAAAATGTAAAAAAGATGAAAGGGTTGGGCAGAAAAGAGAGGTTCCAAATCTCAACTCAGCTACTTCCTAGTGAAGCAATTGCAGTCCAAGATCCATTTCCATAATAATCAATATTAGTTTAACTTAGTTTTATAACTCAAATTATAAAAAAATAAGGTGCAAGACCCAAAGGTTAAATGGTTATGAGTGAATACTTGTGAATTAACTTTTGTAAACTGAAATGTCACAGAAAATAGCATATGCACATGCATCCACAACAATTAAAAAATAATAGTTAATTCACAAGAATGATCAGACTAACGCATCACAATCTAATATATTCATTAAAAATAGGAAAACATATTTGAATAATGATCACTTGCACAAAAAAATTGCATTACCTTAATTTGGATGAGAAAAGAGAAAATTTACAAACAATCACAGGCTCCTAAAACATCTTCATCGATTTCCTAAGTTGCTTATTATATTCTAGTCCTGTTATTTTCCAATATTCCTGTGTTTCCACATAAATTCCTTCTTGTGGGATTACAAAGGTGATTCTTCTATAAATTTACAATAGTCTCAAAACAACCTATTTATGATATCATTGTGAGGACCAAAGTCATAATTTGCCTTCACATTTCTCGTTGGCCACCATTGCTTCTCATTAATGAATCACGATGACTTCATCTTTACTTCACATGGGTGTGCCATGCCATCCTTTGATTTTAAATTTGGCCATAAAAAATACTCACTGAATAATTGAGCAGCTTTGTGTCCTCTTATCTGCCACTATGAATCCAATTTTAATATTGGTCACTATGAATTGAATGGCCAATATGTCACTATGGAATTTGGATTTGGTTGCTTTAGCTTCCTAGTGTTGGATTTTAATCCAACTCTTAAATTGTGACCTTTTTGTTCTTTACTTTATTCCATTTGTATTGTGACTATAGCCATTTGTATTTCCATTGTGCAGTGTGACCTAGGCTTTGACTTTGACTATGATCTGATATACATCCAATCAAGAAATGACACACGACAACCTTATAATGTGTCCTACAACCACATGATGGATTCACCAATCCATATTTCTCTCAATCTCTCATAACAATCTCATAATCACAACATGAATTCATTCATAAACTCAACATATTCTCATTAATTATTTCTCAACATGCACAAGATTTATCAACAAAACTTCCTTCACATTACAAGCTTCAAAAAGCTTCCCTCAAAATCATACACACACTTGGCATCCCAAGCCAAGGAGGCACAAAGGATTCTCTATAATCCTACTCCCAAATTCACCTAGCCTAACTAAAACAAGAAAATACAAGCATATATAGAATATGAAGAATGAATAAAGAAGGGAAACAACAAAACATTTATGCCCCACATCACACATGGATTCACATGTCAAAAGAAGAGTAAGGACCTAGAAATACCACGACACATTCTCCACTTAGGATTATCATTTGCTAAATACAAGTCTTCGTTGAAATTTGGTGCCACCCTTCACATGTGAGACACTATTGATGAATAGTGAAAGACAAGTCACATGTGCAAGGTCAAAAAGGAAGAGCATATTCTTTAGACAAGGTAGGCCACCTCTATGTGCATTTTGACCACTCTTTCTTGTCCCCACATGAGAAATTTGACCCATGACACCTATGCAATCAATAATAGTGGTGTGACACCCCACCAGGATGAATAGTGTAATAGTGTTTCATGAATAGTGTTATGGCCATCACATCATTCTCCTCTAGTTGAAAACAACTCAGCTCTTACGAGTTGTTTTGATTGTATCCATGCCACTTTAGAAAAAAAGAAAAAAACACACTTTATTTTTGGGTGATGTAAGATTGCCTGAACCCTAGGATGCTCCTCCATCAAACACTTGAGGTAGATAATGTAATCTTTTAATCACATATATGGGATAAGTGGTAGAACCACTCTTTTGGTCATGTGGGCTAAGGACCATGGCATCCCCTTCCAACACACTAGTACACCTGGAGAATATCTTTTTTCTTCTTCTCCTCTTCCAACATATACATACTAACTCTAAAACTATCTTCCTCATCCAATATCTCATCCATATCCCAATGGATGCATATGTGGGATCCAACCAACCACAAACACTTGTGGGATCACACCCATCGCAAACCAACCTCCTCCACCAAGATGCTCTACCATGCATCTCATCATCCCATGTGAGCTCAAGCCCACCACCAGCCATCCACCTCCACCAAAAGCCCACCTAAATTTCTTCATTCATCATCATCCAACCACCTGTTAGATCTTCAACAACATCACAAACCACCATATTACTCATCATCATTTGCAGCTTCTCACTCATGGCTGAAACAACATTCCTATCATTCTCATGTGCACTCTCTTCTATAAAACTTTCCTCCAAATCATCTACAAAACAATATTGCAACTCTTCTTGGTTGCTCCCTTCAATCACATGCACCTCTTCAAGGCTGAAATAGTATTCTTCATGCAACTCCACATGGTTGCAATATTCTTCAATATTCATTCCATCATCCTTCACAAGGATGTATTCATATTCTTCATCATTAGGAATCACCTTCATATCCTCTTGTATGAGGATTTCTTCTTTTCTCTGCAACTCTTCATAGCTACAATATTCACTCTCATTCAGCTCCTCACGGCTGCAATTTTCATCCTCATGCAACTCAACATTGTTGCAGTCTTCACTCTCATCTTCCCACTCATGGGATTACATAAATTCTTCACCATCTTCAAACAATGGGTCTCCTTCATCAACTGCAACATATATCAACTTTCCCTCTTTCTCAAGCCTCTTGTCTTCTCTCGTCTCAAGAAGCCTCTCCATCCATTCTCTTTACATTTTTGGGTGCACAAACTCACCCATCAATTTGGAAAACATGTGTTCCCACTCGCACACCTTCTTCTTTCCTCTTCTTTATCTCCACTTGATAATCCTACCAACACATAGCTAGAACTCCACACATCCTCTTGCTTGCAAATTTCACCCTGATGGGGTCTTCAATATTATCCTCTTCAAAACATATCTCTAGCTTAGCTATCCATTGCATGAGCTCTTTTGAATCTTCTTGTCCACACAACATAGGCATTCCTCCAATATTTTATTCCATCTCTTCAAAACCTGCAAAACATAAAACACACATTCATTTTCTCAACTCAACACTCTCCTCTCCACATGCATCTTAGTTTCTCTGATACCAATTGATGTGGCCTCTAACCACATGATGGATTCGCCAATCCATATCCCTCTCAATATCTCATAACAATCTCATAATCACAACATGAATTCATTCATAAACTCAACATATTCTCATTAATTATCTCTCGACATACACAAGCTTTATCATCAAATCTTACCTCACATTACAAGATTCAACAAACTTACCCCAAACTCATATACATACTTGGCATCCCAAGCCAAGGAGGCACAATGGATTCTCTCTAAGCCTACTCCCAAATTCACCAGGCCTATCTAAAGCAAGGAAATACAAGCATATATAGAATATGAATGATGAAGAAATAAGGGAGACACCAAGACATTTATGCCCCACATCCCACATGGATTCACATGTCAAAAGAAGATTAAGGACCAAGAAATACCATGCCACATTCTCCACTTGGGCTTATCATTTTATAAAGACAAGTCTTCATTGAAATTTGGTGCCACCCTTCACATGTGAGACACTATTGATGAATAGTGAAAGACAAGTCACATGTGTAAAGTCAAAAAGGAAGATCATCTTCTTTAGACAAGGTAGGCCACCTCCATGTGCATTTTAACCACTCTTTTTTGTCCCCACATGAGAAATTTGACCCATGACACCTATGCAATCAAGAATAGTGGTGTGACACTTCACCAAGATGAATAGTGTCTACCACATCATCAATGAATAATGTTGCATGAATTGTGTTTTGGCCACCACATCACCTTCTATTGATCATGAGGTTATGAAGTTTGAAGATTGGCCATAGGCTATTTATGACAATGTTGTACCATGCCTAATCATAAGGATGCACATGGTCAAACCTAATTGGCCATATATTATGGAATCCACATAGAGCATGTGGTCACCTTTTGCTTGAGTGAGGCTTTTAGATTCGTGACTTCTTTCTATTCCACCTTAATATTTTTGATGGTTTCACCCCTTTGGCATTGGTTTTGGTCATTGAGTGAGCCCCTCAAAAGTGACACATGGCGACATCCATTGAGACACGTAGCCCCATATTATTGGTTTGGCTTCTTGGAATCCATGGACTCATGGGATCACCTCTTGTCTTAATTACCTTTCTGTGGACCTGTGGATTCTTAAAACCCACTTTACTTTCGCTCACACATCTGCCTTGCAAAATAAAACAGTGGCCACCTTACATTATCGCCCATGTAAGGACAACCTTAAACACTCTATGCCCTATCCAAAACTCTGTAAACCCTTATTCCCAACTTCCAATCAACTCCAAGCTACATATCCTCTATGAAATTGGACTCCTGCGAAATCTTGAAGATTGCATCATGTAACCTACTCACTAACAAAGTTGGATTTATTTGTCAAGTACTGACTCTCTTTTGGTTAATGAAAGATTTTTGATTCACTTGGGATGCTCCTAAATTAGATTCCCCATGTAAGTAAAATATGAGCTCCTTCTCACAACTGGGGTATGAGAGGTCAAACCACTCTTTTCGTTAGTTACCAAGGCCATGGTGTTCTGTTCCACCTAGTGTGGTGCCTAAGCAGTGTTGTTTTTTGCTTCTTCCTCTTCTAGACCCTTGTGGGGCCATTAACCATCCTCATCTATGTAACTTTGATACTTTCATTCCTCTTTGACCTGTGTGTGGTTAGGTCACAACCCTACCTCCCCCTAGATCTGATCCTTCTTCTCTTTTCTCATGGGTATGTTCCCACTCTTATCTATTCACCTCCACCAAGTGTTTGCAAAGCTTTTTCTTCACATGTACCATAAAACTCACCTTATACACACAACATCTCCCTTGTGGGTTTGCACCCACCATTTTTCATCCACTACCACCAAGTGTTTATAATAATTTTTGCTTACAGGCACTTGTGTGCTCCAAGCCACTCTTTTATCATTGTGCATGCCTCCTCCGTTATCTTCTCCTCAATTAATTTAACCTTGGAAAGTATGTGTACTTGCACTCGATCCATCCTTATGCCTTTCAAAAGACATCTTTGCACAACTATATTGTAAACATCCTCCATCATCCCCATCCTTCCTACCAAACATTTATGCATGGTACTCCTGTTGCCATTGCTTCTCCTAACTTCATTCCACTTGATGCCTTTAAAGACATATAAAACATTATGGGGTTCAATGACTCCATCACTTTTACCTCTTTCCATTCTCTTAGTGTTGTGCATATAGTTTTGCATTTGTGGACTGATATTGACATCAATCACTTCTCCTTGGTCATTTTTCATTTCATTCTCCTTCTATCATTGTCAAGTTGATCGTCGTCTCATCCATTACTTTACTTTATCAACTTTCCCATGTCACATGTAATTAATATCACCCTCCTTATCAGCTTTGGGATAATTTATTCTTGCATCACCTTCTCTCTTTTGCACATTTGGTATGTTGTTCACAAAGACATTTGTGCCCCCTTCTCCTTCATATCTCATAAGAGTCTCCTTCCCCATTACAATGTAGGCAAATCTGACATGTGCAACCTTTTACACTTCCTCAGATGTCTTTTATAGAGTTTTATCCACATGTTCTTCTCCATATTTTTTTTTAGGGAAAATGGTGTCCCTTCCTTGTCCATTATCAACTGCTTCAATTGGACTTCTTCTCTCATCTTCTCTATTGTTGCTTTTGCATAATGTAATCACCTAAAAGTCATATTTGAGTGATAAGAGTGCTACTTGAGACTACATATTCCTAGCTTAGCCCTAGACCTATCCTAGACCCTATTTTCACACTTATCCAGCCTTCATGTGGGCCACAAGCATCCCTAATCATGCCCAAAGTAGTCCCAGACCCTCATTCTTGCATCCAAGCCCTTCGTCCCTAGTATTCTACCACTTGGACACTAGCGCCATAACAGGAACAATAGCACCATGTGGTGCTAGTATCCCAATAATGGTGATACTATCCTTTCCCTCCTCTTTTCACAAACATATATCTTTTCAAATCTAAAACCTCCTAGGGTTGGCTTATACCTCTTTTAGTGCCCGCACAAGCAATAGAACAATATAAATACATGACTTTTAGCCATCTAACCACTAGATGGAAATAAGAAGCAAATTACATATGCAAACTCAGAACAAGTTGTGCATAATTAAGGTTATCAATCATGATTCTGTCGTACTTCTACATACTACCCTGTACAACATTCTTAAGCTCAGATGACCCAAATTTTTAGTCTCAAGCACATTCAAAACACTCAAGTCAATTATCATATTAGATTCACTTGAAGTTGCACTAACACTTAACTAGGGAGAACTACATCGATCTTGATCCCTTTTTGGATTATTGGTATGTAGGCAACTCTCATCACAGTGATGTGTTGAGGATGTCCATCCTACCCCACTAACAAACATGCTTTCTCTCTTGTATCAATTGGATGCCCTAGCAACATGGAGGATTATGGTTTGATCATAAATTCAGTCAAAATAGGCAATATATAGGGTTTTAGAACTCATGCACATAGGAACAACCCTTACATATCCAAACATAAGTGCCCCTAGAAACTTAGGATAGTGTTGCACAAAGGACACTATCTCCAAAACAGGGACACTAGTACCACATGCCTAATTAGGGTGCTACTGTCCAATTAGGGCACTACTATACATGAGTGGTTCTAACATGAGAATCTTGTTTGCGACACTAAGGCCAGTCTTTGCCTCAATTTACAACCTCTAAATCATTTGTCTTAGCCATTTTTCAGCTAAGTTCTTTATTTATTACTATTTTTAGAAAGGTCAAAGTTAGTCAATTCTATAACAAATTAGTGGCTATATTTATTGCATATTATTACCTTGATTTATTATACTCATCTCTTTAACCAACATAGGATTTATACTTGTTATGTTCTAAAATGTTAAAACATTTGGTGAACCTGATGTATTTCGAATATTACACAAACCCTAACCCTACATAACCCTAGGGTTTACATGTCTAGCATGTAGATTTTAGATCCATACATTTTATGATTTTATTTGATATAATCATGGTAATAATGACAAAATAAGTGTATCACTTTTTGTTGCAAAGTTTAATACTTTCATTTGCATGCTTGTTTCTTTTAATTCTCAATGAGACATGATGTTTTATATCAATTAAAATCCTTGTCATGTTTCATTATTTATTTAGCATGCTATATTTCTCTTATATAGACTACAATTAAGAGACAACTCTTTAAACACATAAACAATACATTACATAAGATACCAAATTCATTATCTAAAATTAACAAGTCTCCTTTTGATGCTTTTTGCTCTTTGGTTTACTTTGATTCATTACCTATCACTCCTAGACATAAGGGAACATCAGTGGTTTCGATTATACCTCCTACTTATCAATCACACACATCTAGCTACCATTCCACCTATACTACCAACTCTATGCTCCTAGTAGACCCTATGGTCCTAGTTATGATGTCTACATGTGGTCCCAAAGCTTAGCAGGTTAGCAACAACCATGGCTATAGCTTTGTTGACCAGAGCAATGTTTCTTCAACACAATTTCCATTTTAGAGCTCCTACAACATTCTGACACATACAAAGACATTTTTTATGCTGCATTCTATGATACTCAAGTGCCTTGAACATTCAAGCCAACTTATGTTGATTCCATAATTAATATTATGAAATGGACTGAAGAGCATATTTCATTTAAAAGAGAAGATCTCCCACCTCAGCACATCATAGACTTACACGTGCCTCTATACACTGCATTACGAATTAATGAGGTAGGTGTCAAATAGGTTTTAGTCGATAATGGATCAAGATTGAACATTTGTAATATCTCTTTTCTTTGAATTCTTAATATACATGTTAAGGATTTGGATCCTTCTAATATGAACATCTATGGGTTTGATAATATTCCACGTAAAGTCTTGGGTCAAATCACACTAAACCTTACATTGGGGCCTATAACGCTACCTACAACATGTCAAGTCATATCTAATGATCTTAATTACAATATATTGCTTAGAAGATAGTGGATTAATGATATGCACATAGTTCCATCCAATACATTCATGCTTAAATTTTAGCTAGAGAGGTCATATCTATACTTATCCTATGGATAAAAAACCATTCAAATATTGTCAACATACAAAGTCTTCACACAGTTATATTCCTCACATGGATTTTGATACAACACCACTCTAGTCTACTATTCATAATTCACGTATCACTCCCCTAAATGCTTTTAGAGCACATGGTAATAAGTTTAATTCTCATTTTTCATCTAGATACTTCTAAAAAATGGGTTACATAAGACAAGGCCTTGGCAAACATGAGCAAGGAATCCTTGATCCCATTGAAGCATATGATCAACAGGGTAGATAAGGACTTAGATATAAAGATAACACATCCAATGCCAAGTCCTCTCACCATACTTCTTAGCGTATTATGTTATGTCCACCTATTCCATGGGTAGACAATATGCTAAACCATGTTTCTACACTCTCATTTGTTTACCCCGATCTTATCGATGATACAACTTCTACAGATATACCCACTTTCAATGAATTTGATAACAATGAAGATCTCTTAGAATTCTTAGGGGTCTATGAGGATCTCCCTTCTATCACAAGAACAGGTTTCCTCATTCCAAAAATGTTCAGGCATACAGATGATACTATCCATACAACACCATACACTATAGATCGATCTACGTTACTTAATGAAGAGACAATTGAATTCAATTATGGCACAAATACTGATCCTCATATCATATTATTGGTTGTTGCCTTACATAAAGAATAAGATACAAATATTCATCAAATTTTAAAAGATTTTCTTGAAGTATTCCCTTGGGCTTATTTCGATATGCCTAGCATTGATCCCTCAATCGCAGTACATAGGATTAAACTCTATCTTGATGCCAAGCCGATTAAACAAAATTCTAAAAAATGAACCCCAAAGTTGATCTTTTAATCAAATATGAGATCCAACGACTCTTAGATGCCAGTTTCATTCAACCAGTTGTTCATCCCCAACAGGTTGCTAATATTGTCCCTATTATAAAACCTAACGGTCAAATTCGATGTTGTGATTCTAGAGATCTGAACAAATCATGTCCTAACGATGACATTCCTCTACCCAACATTGATATGCTAGTCAACTCCACAACTGAATACGAAATGCTCTCCTTTATGGATGGCTTTGTGGCTTACAATCAAATTAATATCGTTTAAGAAGACCAAGAAAAAAATTTATTTTACCACACCATGGGGCACTTTATGTTATATAGTCATGCCATTTGGATTAAAAAATGTAGGCACAACATACAAATGAACAATGACACATATCTTTCATGATCTCATTCATAAAATAGTCGAAGATTATGTCAATGATTTGCTTGAAAAATCAAAAGAAAGACATCACCATGCAATAGATTTGTGACATATTTTTGAGAGACTAAGAAAATATAATGTAGGACTCAATCCCAAGAAATGCGTCTTTGGGATTTCATCGGGTAAACTATTGGGATTTATAATATCTCAATGTGGTATCGAGGTTGATCCAAATAAAGTCAAAGCAATAATGGACATGCCTCCTACCAATTTAAAGTAACTTCACTTCCTACAAGGCAAGATTCAAGCAATATGCTGCTTTGTATCACAACTTGCAAATAAGACTCTATCATTCACCAAATTACTTAAAAAGGATATAAAATTTGAATGGGACATCACATGTCAAGAAAGCTTTGACACACTCAAACAATACCTATTGAACCCACCTGTCTTGGTACCACCAACAAATGACAAGCCAGTTCTACTTTACCTCTCAATGACAAATCATGCACTTGGTGCACTCTTGGGACAACACGATGATCAACATAAAGAGCATGTCATTTACTACATCAATCATACACTTTTTGATTATGAACGAAATTATCTAACAATAGAAAAACTTTGTTTGTCACTTGTATTTTTTGCTCAGAAGCTTTGACACTATATGATTAACAATGAAACACAAGTCATTAGAAAGGTCGATCCTTTAAAGTTCCTCATGTTGAAACCACACCTCTCAGGTCGTATTGTGAAATGGATTATGTTACTCACATAATTAGGCCTCAAGATCATTTTACAAAAATCAATAAAAGGCTAGATCAGTGTAGATCAATTGGTAACAACCCCATTATTGGATACAAATCCTATTAATAATGATTTCAAATATGAATTCACAACATATAATACCACTTATGATATGTGGATAATGTTCTTTGATGGTTCTAGATGTGCCTCTGGTGCCAGAACCAAAATTGTTTTCATCAACCAAGTTATGCGGCAAATGTTAGCACCATGGCAACCTACACCATGTCCCTTCGTAACAACTACAACCCATCGTATCCCCATGGCTCTTCACGCTATGGGGTTTGATCTAATCAATAAGATAAATACAAAATCTGTAGGTCACAAATTCATTATCACAACAATAGAATACTTTACAAAATGGGTGGAAGCCATTCCACTACAATCCACAAAGGGAGAAGATATATGATGTTATCTTATGACCAACATAATTTCCTACTTTGGCCTCCTGTGGCCATCATCACAAATAATGGAACTTCTTGCAATAATAAAACAGTGGAAAAAATTGTGTTAAATATAAAATTTGGCACACATTCTCTACTCTGTACTACCCATAGGCCAATGATCAAGCAAAAGCAACAAACAAGACAATCAACAGTATCCTTAGCAAATAGTTACAAAATTTGGTGATGATTGATACAATTAGCTCGTCTATACACTATGGGCTTACCAACCCAGTATTCAGACATTGAAAGGAGATACTCCCTATTCACTAGTATATGGCACATAAGCAGTTATCCTAGTGGAGTTATAAATCCTATCCTTATGGGTCTCCTTAAAAGGGCTCATCACAGATGATCAATACAGAGAGAGACGTATCCATGAATTAGAATAGTTGGATCACACACGCATTCAAGCTATAGAGCATCTCAGGGCATATCAGAAATGAATCCAACAAACCTACAATAACCGTGTTCACAATAGGGAATTCAAAGTCAACGATCTGATTTTAAATAAAATCTTAGAAACATCAATGCCAAAGAAGAGAACAAAGGAAAATTCAAACCAAATTGGCTTGGTGCGTACTTAGTCACATAAAATCTTAGCCCAAAAGTATACCATCTAGCTTCACTTGATGGAAAGACAATCAAAATCCCATTGAACATCATGCATCTAAGGATATTTTACATAAAAAATAAAAAACTCTTTTCATATTGCTTGTACATAACTTATATCCAAAAAAAACAAAAACAATACAATATTTCAAAAACACAAAAATATTCAAATATTTACTCAGAAAACACAAAATTATATATTGTATGCATTGCCATGTTTACACTTCTTATATTAGCTAGACACTACATATGATATCTATATTCGTATAGTCAATTTTTATCATACATACATGTTTTGCTTGTTATTGTCAAGTGCTTGTAAATTGCTACGGGACTTAAGTCCACTACATCATTTCAAATTTGTTATTATCTACCCACTAGGGGCATACACTAATACACGGGCTCTTCAATTGACACATTCACCCATTTGGGGTACCCTATACACAGTTTCGATTACTAAGTCACATCTTTCTATATTGTACCTAACATATTTAGCATTGTTATATCTTGATATTGATCATGTTACACCTACTCAAGCTTTTTGTTGGCAATTACTACTTTAGACTTAGCATATACATCCTAGCTCTTACACAGATTTGTATTACATGTTCATACATACTTTCATTTCTAGATTTACTAGTTTAGACTTGATTGTATCTTTATGTTTCTTCTATTCGAGGTCATTTGAATATGCCATTGCTTTTTGACTCTGTACCACTTCTTTTCACAATATGTATGCTTTGGACACGTGTCCATGTCATTGTGTGTGTGCCTTCCTGATTGTGTATGTGGACATTTAAATAGGTCCTTCTATGTGGCTCTAATACAAATTTCTTGTTGCTTGTGTATGTGGACATTTAAACATGTTCTTGTATGTCTTGTTTTCATAGATTTAGTGACATGTGCTTATGTCCCTTATATTGTGGACCCTTGGCCTACTTTGCATGCCTCATGTGTGTTGTATGTATGTTTTCCCATACGTGTCATGGCTATAACACTTGTCTCTTGCTTGTTACACACTCCAATTTTAGATGCTATGAGGGACCTCATGAATCTCCCCTTCCTACTTGGATGTCGTGATCGACATCATGCCCCATCCTCCTAGGTAGCTACTTAGTTTTTACTTAGATTTGTTGTTACATACATTGTTATATCTATCTTGACACCCTTGTGAATGCTAGACATAATATACATTGCACATTACAAACCTATGCTCAAATTATCTTACATTCTGATGTTATGTATGCACATTATATTGGATTATTATGTAGTTATCATATATGATATGGCTAGCACACATCTTGCAAATATTTTTCTTTTAAGGATAGTTATTGCACAGGTTCAACAACTCCCAAAATAGAGGGAATTCACAGGGGTTTATCACAGACATCAGACTCTTATAATGCATTCACAATTCATTTTCAACACACATGCTCAAATTACAAAAATCAGAATTGGGTAAATATAGTGGTAAAACAGTGACACAAAGATCGATATAGTTGCACAAAAATCAGAGCAGTAGGACATTAGCACCCAGATTGGGACAGTAGCACCACATGACATTACTATCCAAGATATAGTGCTCTGTCCAGTAGCCTTAGTAATAAAAAAACCTAGATTGGCTAGAAAAGTACAATAGGTACATTACATGTTTGCATAGGTTCAATTACAAATTTATCAATTTTGATTAGTTTTACTCAAATTCATACTAGTTTTATCAGATTAGGGGCATCATTCGTGACATGACCATTCCCATATTCAGTTCATATACTTAGATACAGATTATTACAATTCAGTCCAAAATCCATATGCTTAAATATCAAATTTAGAGGCATGTACACAACACATTGTTTTTGTATGCTCACTTACACACCAATTGATTAGATGGAATGATAAATTCCATGTTATTCTCTATGTTGTATACATACAACATCATATTCTAGGTTACACATCAGTTTCATGCCTTACTCCATTTGCAGTGGTTGGCATTCCCGAGTAGCCTAAAGCCACCTAATATAACTAAGTGGCCACAGAGTCAACATTCCTAGTTAAACGTTTCCAGTTACATTGCATAATTTTAGCTTTAGATGCA
Source organism: Torreya grandis (assembly GCA_037957365.1). Classification (NCBI taxonomy): domain Eukaryota; kingdom Viridiplantae; phylum Streptophyta; class Pinopsida; order Cupressales; family Taxaceae; genus Torreya; species Torreya grandis. Next base: position 5,497,442 of record JARHVA010000121.1, on the reverse strand, counting down.
TCTAATACACATGGGTGGGTAGTGATGGAGTCATAACCTACTTGAGTTCTTAAGGTGCCTCCATGAGAGGGTTGAACACACCATCATTCTAATCCAAGCTATTCATAGGTCATGATCCACCAAGCAAGGGTGGGCAATGATGGAGTCAAAATTGGATTGAGTTCTTAAGCCACCTACATATGAGAATTGAGCATGCCATCAGCTTAGTTCAAGCTATTCATCGATTGATCACTATATACATGCACACACATAAGTTGTCACCATGTTTATGCATTGGTTCGTGTACCCAATGAGGTGTATTTGTTCATTTCCTCTCTCCTATCCCTTTACTCAATTTTGTCTTTATTTTTGATACCTTTCAAGTAAGAACTTATTTATGCATATTTCATTTGCAAGACATGCATTGGATCATGCTTCACATATTTAGACCCAGCTTCATGGGCTTCACCTCTTAGGTAAGTCCAAGTATGTTTCTTCTTCTTTTATCTTAGTCATTTCACTTTGCTACATTTCTATAATAAAGGGGGGAGGGAAATGTAATCACCTAAAAGTGGTATTTGAGTGATAAGAGTGCTACTTGAGACTACCTATCCCTAACTTAACCTTAAACTTATACTAGAGCCTATTTTCATATTTATATAGCCTTCGTGCAGGGCATAGGTGTCTCTAGTCATCCTTAAAGTAGTCTGAGACCCTTATTCTTCTATCATGTCCCTTTGTGACTAGTGTTCTGCCACTTGGACACTAGCGCCATAATTGGAACACTAGTGCCACATGGAGCTAGTGTCCCAATAATGGTGATACTATCTTTTCCCTCCTCTTTTCACAAACAAATATATTTTCAAATCTAAAATCTCCTAAGGTCGGCCTATACCTCTTTTAATGCCTGCACAAGCAACAAAATAGTATAAATACATGAATTTTAGCTCTCTAACCACTAGATGGAAATCAAATGCAAATTACATATGTAAACTCAGAACAAGTTGTGCATAATTAAGGTTGTCAATCCCTATTCTACCCTACTTCTGCATACTACCATGTATAACATTCCTAAGCTCAGATTACCCAAATTTTTAGTCTCAAACACATTCAAAAGACTCAAGTCAACTATCATACTAACTTCACTTGTAGTTGCACCAACACTTAGGTGGGGAGAAATACATCAAGTTTGATCCTTCTTTAGAGTATTGGTATGTAGGAAACTCTCATCACAACAAAATGTTGAGGATATCCAGCCTACCCCATTAACAAACACACTTTTCAGCTTATATTAATTAGATGCCCTGGCAACATGGAGGATTAGGGTTTGTTCACAAATTTAGTAAAAATAGGTAATATATAAGGTTTTAGAACTCATGCACGTAGGAATAGACCTCACAGATCCAAACACAAGTGCACTTAGAAACTCAAGATAGTCCTGCATAGAGGACACTATCGCCAAAATAGGGACACTAACATCACATGTCCAATTAGGGTGCTACTGTCCAATTAGGGCACTACTATCCAGGAGTGGTTCTAACACCAGAATCTTGTTTATGACACTAAAGTTAGTCTTTGCCTCAATTTCCATACTCTAGATGATTTGTCTCAACTATTTTCTAGCTAAATTCTTCCTTTATTTATTACTATTTTTAAACAAGTCAAAGTTAGTCATTTTTGTAACAAATCAGTAGTTGTATTTATTGCATACTATTACCTTGATTTAATATACTCAACTCTTTAACAAACATAAGATTTATACTTGCTATGTCTTAAAAGGTTAAAACACACAACAAATTTCAATTCCATGGGAATTAAGGTTTACCACCTTTTATCTTCATTTCTTCTTATATATTATCTCAAGAGGGTCTCTCTTTCCAATTATAGCTAGAAATTGCACCCTTTGTGGGAGAGTTCTTCAAGCTCTCTCACTTCTAGCTAAAAGCATGGGGAGAACCTCAGGCTATGGGTATCCTATAGTGAGGTTGAACCTCTAAGCTTTTTAAAGAGGCTAGTTCCTCAAGTGCTTCACTTTAGCTCTTGATTCCCACACTAAAATCTACTGTTGGCCAAGGAAAAGGGATATGAGGATAACATGAAAGGAAATCTAAGCTAAGGGAGGTGATGCACCAAAAGAAATGATCCACTTAGTCTGGGAAATGAAACTCATTCAACATAAGATGAATTTTTCTTACACAACCTCACAACCAGTTAATTTGTATAAGTATTTCGTAAACTAGGCTCATTGAACCATACATGAAGCAAAGAGGGATTTCGAAATCCACACCGAGTGTCCATTAATGTGAAAAGAGCTCAAGTCTAGACCTGTAACTAATTGAAAAATACCTAAAAATAGGAAAGAAAAAAGGACAATGAGCTTGGAAGGACACTTCTTCACAACACCTTTGTGCACAAGCTTGCTTAACACAATTTTCAGACAAAGAGATAGGTAAAAAATTAATCTTTATTGCTTCAAAAGGTCTATTACAAAGCGATTTTTGTAGAGTAACTTTATTGCTAGTCCAGAGATAATTTCTTAGCTCCAAGACCTCTATTTATAACAAAAAAGGGGGAAGAGAAGATGGGAAGAGGGAAAAAGTAGTTGATGACTAGGATCCTTATCATCATCCTCCCTTGTGCCACTCAATGCACTTGTCAGGATCATTGAATAACCTTCTCAAGTCCCTCTTGCCTTCAAGTCTCTCTTTCGCGTATCTAAAGAGCCATGTTATGAGCCGCTGAATGTCACTTCTTTGCGTGGATAAAATGATCTTTGCATTTAAAACAGTGTGGTCACTTTCATTTTCACGTGTTATGCTAAAGAAGATGAGGTCTCAATGTGTTGATAATCTGGCTGAACCATGTTGCCTTTATGTTTGAACAGCCATTTGTCGGGAGAGGGAGCCATGTTGAAGGATGAAGGCCTTCATTAAATTCTCAGCTACCATCTCCTACTAGTCGTTTAGACTCCCTTTTGCGTTGATTGGTCGTTAGACGTTACCTTGGATCCTTGACCTGCATCGTGGATCTTCCCATCGTGGATGCCTTGGATCGTCAATCTCCCTGCCAGTTGGGTGCCCTTCATGCCACTTGACAGCCTCTCATTTATCCTTTCCATGACTCTTATGCACTATCAATCCTTAGAACGTGCCATTGGATTGAGCATATTTAGTCAAGCAACGTTGGAAACCTGATTTACTCTTTATTGTGTAATTTGGGTTTTCAAAACTACTTGACTTATGAAGCTTTTCAAGCTAAGCCATTGAAGAATCCCGATTTACTCTATGCAAAGTAACTCAGGTTTTTTTATCTTTCCTACTTTGCACTTTGTCTCCAGGCTCCTTTGTTCTTTGGGATCTATTTGTCTTAGGCAAATCTCCCAAAGGAATTCCTTGGGATAATTTGTCTGAAGGAATTCCTTCAGACTTTTTGTCCGAAGCTTCATTCTTGCCCTCTTCCTTTGGAAATTACCGTTCAGATTTTTTTAAATGGACTTTCTCGAAGGGTGAGAGACCCTTCATGTTCATGTATGTCCCTTCAGACTTCCGCAAATGATCCTCCCACTAAGAAAAATGCCCTTTGGCCTCTGAAAATGGTCCTCCCAAAGGGAAATATACCCTTCAGGAATTTTGAAATGGTCCTTTTGAAGGGTAACATACCCTTCGGACATTTTTTTTTGTTCCTTTCCTTTGAAATTATTTTCCACGGGCTTTTGTAAGGGCTCTTCCAAAGGGTAAGGGACCCTTTGGGCTTCTACAAATGGTCTTTTCCAAAGGGAAATATACCCTTCAAAAATTTTGAAATGGTCCTCCCGAAGCTCAAAAGAGCCTTCATCAAACTTGAAACTATCCACTTGGAGAAGGAAATGCCCTTTGGATTTGTCAATGACCCTTAGAGTATTATTTGGAGAAGACTTGTCCCTTGAAGAACTCTAGAAACACTATTTTTCGAGACCAAATCGAGTTTGTCAAGCCCCTTTACTTATTTCAGGCTTCTGACTGCTCACAACTTATGAAGTAATTAAGTAGTGCTCCTTGGAAAACCCAAAATACACTATCCATGCATAATTCAGGGTTGTAAACCTGAATTACTTCTGCTTATAAAACATTTAGAAGTCAAGCACAATTGGAAAACTTGATTTGCACTGTGTCCTCAGAAACCTAAAGTCTTGCGACTTTGAAAGCTCGAAGATTTCTTCTTTGGAGAACCTAAGGTTGTCTTAATTTACCACTTTTGCTTTAATGTCCACCTTCTCATACTCGGGCAAAATTTTATATGGGGGCCAAGAAATGACCAACATTTTTGGCGATTCGTAGGGAAGCATGCCTGCTATGCTTGAGAACCAAGCGCATTTGCTTCAATCAATCCATTGAGCCTGGAGTCATTGCTTTTGTACAAAGCTGGCTCTATCTAAAAAATTCCCTTGAAGCAACAAGAACAATCGAAATGAAACAAATTGTGCCCAAGGAACTTAGGGAAGAGAAGACACTCAACTGAAAAGGATGTGCACAAGGCACCCAGAGAGAAACATGAAAAGTTATACAAAATGTACAATAACATATACAACGGCTGCAAACCCTTAATAGTAGGGATTCAAATGAATTCTATTGATTGGGATGGGTAATACCTCTCCATCTAATTGGGTGAGCTAGAAGGCGTTATGTTGTTTGCATTCGTGGATCAAATAAGGGCCACTCTACAAGCTGTCAAACTTGGTATGGTTTCCTAGTTTGGCCCTATTTGAATCCCATTTGAGGACCAGGTCCCCCTCCTTGAAGTCCCTTGCCATGGATCTCTTGTCAAAAACTTTCTTGACTGGAGCCTAATGTGACTCTAGCATCTTCATTGCAAGGTCTCTTGTCTCCTCAAGTTCCATGAGTTCCGCCAATCTCACATTCATGGGTTCATCTTCCAACAACTCCAGCTGATGGGCTAGTTCTAATGCAGGAAACTCAAGAGAAACGGGTAGCTTGGCCTTCCTTCCATATACTAGAACATATGGAGAATTTCCAACAACAACTTTAGGAGTTACCCTATCAGCCCACAAAGTTGTCTTTAAATTGGTGTGCCACATCCTCTAGTTCTCCTCCATAGTCTCCCTGATGATCCTTAACAAATTTTTATTCATGGACTCAGCCAGTCCATTTCCTTGAGGATAATAATTGGATGAAGTGTTGAGGTAGATGCCCATCTTCAGAGCCCATTCACTTGTTTTCAGATCGAGAAAAGTTAATGCATTATCAGAGATGATAGTGGATGGAACACCAAACCTGGTCACGATGCTGTCATAGAAATCTAAGACTGCACTTTCATTGGCTTCCTTCAATGCAATGGCTTCCACCCACTCAGTGAATTAATCAGTTATGGTAAACACCCACTTATGCCCAACACTTGATGGGAGGTTGATCACTCCAATGAAATCCAAACCCCACTACATGAATGGTTGCTCTACTTGAATCAAGTTGAGAGGAAAAGTTACTAACCTTTACTTACTCGTAAAGAGAGCACATTCCTGACACTTCCTCACCCATGCATAAGCATCCTTGAAGAGGCTCGGCTAGTAATACCCAACGCTCATTATCTTCGTTGTTATAGCCCTGGGTGCAAAATGACCTCTTGTAGGTCCATCATGGAAATACTCTAGAAGTTTGGCCACTTTGTCATCTTCTATGCACCTTAGGAGCATTCCATTAAGGTCTCTTCTGAATAAAATCCCATCAACCAACACATAAGGTATGGATTAAAGTCTGAAATACCTTCTTTTTGCTTTGTCCATACCTTGAGGGCACTCACCTGTTAGCAGAAAATGCATCATATCATGGAGCCAACTAGTGTGAGATGGAGTCGCATCTATTTGTGGGTTATCTTGTGTTACCAAGATGACATCTTTGTCGTCATGAAGGTCATCGACCATATGTTCACACAAACCTTTACCTCTTACTAGTTTAGTGACCTTGATCTCTACATCATACTCCATGACCTTAGTAATCCAACCAGCTCTCTTTTCATTCAAGTCTTTGTTGAGAAGGAAGTCCCTCACTCCAAGATGAGACACCATAAGGTAGATTTTACTATTAGAGAGCATTGGCCTAAACTTTTTGAGACTTCTTACTGCCGCAAGGATTTGCTTTTCAACAAAAGTATACCTCACCTCATACCCCTCAAGCCCCTAATTGAAAAATGCTATTGGCTACTCGAGTTCTTCACCATTTCTTTACATCAGCATAGCTGATATATTATCGATATTGGCAAAAGCATATAATATGAAGTCCCTTGAAAAATCAGGATTCATAAGTGTGGGTTCTTGAGCAAATGGCTCGCTTGATAGCCTTAAATGCAGACTTACCTTCATTTGACCAAGGAACACTTGGTTCTTCTTCAGCATAGCAGTGATGGGTTTGACCAAATTTGCAAAACTGGGGATGAATCTTCTCACAAAGTTTATCTTCCCAAGGAAACTCTGGAGTCCCTTCTTATGCTTGGATAAGGATAAGGCCAAGATGGCACTTATTCTATCAGGATCAATGGACAACCCTTCCTTTGAAACGATGTGGCCCAGTAGCTTGCCTTCATGAATAACGAACGCGCACTTCTTGGGATTCAATGAGATCCCATATTCCCTAGATCTCTCGAAAATCAACCTTAGGTGGTCTAGGTGTTCGCTGGCATTCTTGGAGAAAACTGTGATGTCATCCAAGTATACCAACACCATTTGATTTAACAACCCTTGGAAAACCATGTCCATGGCTCTTTGGAAAGTTGCACTAATGTTTGAAAAACCAAAAGGCATCTTTTGGTATGCATGCGTGCCCCATTTGGTGGTGAAGGTAGTCTTGTACCGATCCTCCTCTTTTACCCATACTTGCTTGTAGCCTAAATATCCATCTAATAGAGAAAAACATTCTAATCCTGCAACTACTTAGAGAGGTTGTTCCATGGATGGTAGAGGGTAGTAATATTTTAAAGAGACTTTGTTCAAATCTCTGAAGTCAACACATAGCCTAATCTCCCCACTTTTATTCCTTATAGGGACCAAATTGGCTACCCATGATGAGTGCTTGATGGAAAACATGATCCTGGATTCGATCAACTTGGTTAACTCTTACCTCATCAACTCTTCTATCTTGGGGTTGACACGCCTTTGCTTTTGCCTTACATGCTTAGCATTGGCCTCCAATTCTATGGTATGTTGGGCTAACTTCAGATCAAAACCTTTCAGGTCACTGTACTCCCAAGCAAAAATGTCTACATATTCTTGGCAAAGTGCTATGAAAATGTGCCTCTCGGCCTTGTTGCTTACCTTCTCGAGTTTGAGAAGCTTATCCTTGAAGATGAGGACTCTCTCATAGTTTTATTCGTTAGTAGACATTATTGTCTTTTCCTTTCTCACATGGTCCCTTTCATGAAAAAGGCCTTCAATTATAACTAGCCCCTTAGGAAGTTTGTTCAACCTTAGTTGAATAATTTGATCTTCGTATTGATGATGCAATTTACCTTGATTGGTAGAGGAGAACTCGGCTTCCTGCTATAAGAAACAAGCAATTTGTTTGTCACTTTCAAAAACCTGTCAGTGGGCTTCATTATCCGATACTAATGGCCTCACCACCACCTTGATTTGTGGCTGAACCCTAGCTTATTTCAACTCACTTGGAATGTCAAACTGAGCTCCCACGACAGCCAACCTGTCAGCATGCTAGTTCTGATTTCTTGGGACAACTTGAATGTCAAAGGCTTCAAAATCTTTAATTAGGTCCCACACTCTATTTTTGCAGGACCTCATCAAACGATTTTTTATAACGTTCAATCCTCTAACCTGGTTCACTATGAGCTCGTTGTCCCCATATGCTTGCAACATTTTGATTCCTCTTTTGTTGGCCCAATGAAGGCCATGGATAAGGCCTTCATATTCTACTACATTTGAAGAGCAATTGAAATGGAACCTATATGAAAAGAAAATATTATTACCTGAAGGGAAAACCAACATTGCCCTAGCACCTACGCCATTTTTGCTCCTTGAGACATCAAAGAACAACTTCCACATACAATTGGGGTCTTCTTTAGGTCCAATGAGGGAAGGCATGAGTTGATTCTCTTCATGCAACAAATAGACACCCATGTCTCTTTCCTCGACACCTTCCAAAGTGTTAAGAAATTGATTATCTCCCCATAGCTCATCCAAAAACAAATCTGGAACCTCTTCAGGGTGAGTGTTCAGCTCCAGACTAAGTATAAAATCATCCTCATCAAGGATAGTACAATTGAGGTTTATGCTATCTGGATGATGGGGTTCAATGTGGAATTGTGCCATAGGTTTAGCGTTAATTGAGGCTTTAGTCCCATACCTTATTCTAAATGCTATGTAAGACCAATGTGCTGCAAGATAACTCCTAATTTTTGCCACGAATTCTCTATAAAGACACAACACAAAGCGGAGAGTGACATCAAGGATCAACACATGCTGCACCACCAAAACACTAAGACAAGCATGCAGGGTTAAGCTTGATGATATCTGATGGCTTTGTGGAAGAATCATCAAGCTACAGGACTCCCTTGGTATGCGACTCATATTTAAGATGTAGTTGATCAGCAATAGACTTTGGCATGATTGAGGTGATAGCCCCACTATCTACCAAGCAATTATGCATTAAGGAATCATCAATGATTAATGAAATGTAGAATGGAGGGGACTTGGTCACACTACTTGACCTTTCTCCCAAAGGACCTTTGGCTACATTAGTGAAGACCTCATCTTCCTTGCTTGGTTGTTTACCTATAGTTATCGTAACAATCATCTTGGACAAACCTTCCTGAAGGACGTCCACTTGGCCAGGTATGGAAAGCATGTCCCACATTGGTACACTCACGTTGGATTTCTTCATTTACTCCATAATATTGATTAGTGTACCACTAGCCTTTGCTTGGGTTTTGGGAGCTACTACTATTGGCTTTGTCAATGAAGGAGCAGTGACAAGAGGTTCTTTGAAAACTTTCTGGCTGTCGCCCATATTCCTTCTCTTGAATTTTGTGTTTGCTGAGACTAGGACGTGGGCCAAACTAGGGATGGCCTACTGATTGGATGCATAACACTCCTCTTGTTCACTGATGACTATTGTGGCCTTCGACTGGTTTGACACCTGATCTAAGCCTTGTTCTTGTGGAGGTTGCTCTTACTTTGTCATCATGGGAACCTCCATGCCTTGGGCCATAAGAGCTTGGTTGTATCCATAAGCAATAGCCTACTACCATTGGTCATTGAATGCCTGGTTAGAGCCATTAGTTGGGACAATGGATTGCCCAAAAGAATGATTCTAAGGCATTGTCCCTTCAGCGTCCTAAGCCATATTGTTCTGAACCGAAACTAAGGAACTGGATGGGCCTATAGTATTTGGATTATAATTATACTATCTAGCATAATTACGTTGCCCCTGTCCTTGGAAATTTCCTTTGTAGGGTGGCTTATTTTCTTGATAAGGCTATTGATGAGGCTGATATGGAGCTTGATATGGCTTGTTGTAAGCTTGTTGCCTCTTGACATTGACCACATCATTCCCTAAAGAGTGGAGCATGCTTTTCAGTTCCAAGTAATTATTTTGTTCTTGGGAGTCACTGGATCCACTAGTGGAGGCCCCCTCTTGCTTTGGTGAAGGCACAACATCAATCATTGGAGTTGGAAGTATAACATCAAGTGGATGAATGACAGCAAGAGGTGGTTTGATATCAGGAAAAAGAGGCATTGGGGGTCTAGGAGTAAGCTTGCCCACCTAAACCAGGCAATTTTTTGCTTTAATGACCACTTCATATACATTTGGCAGTATGTCCCCACTCATGGATTGGATCATTATAACTATATCACTATTTAGAGCCTTTAAATAATATAAAAAAGCAAAGTTTGAGGATGGTCTAACAGTGGCTGGAATTCTATCCCAAGTCTTCTAGAATCTCGTGTTGAAGTCTTGCATGAATTCATGGGGAGCTCTCTTGATTGTGGTCAACTGTTCTATAAGTGACAAATGATCACTCTTATCTGCAAACCTCTTACACAAGGCTATTTCCAGCTGGTCCCATGATTAGATATAGTTAGGAGCTAGACCCCTATACCAATCTAATGCCCTTCCCTTGAAGGATACAACCAATATCCTAATAGTTATGTTTTTTATTGTGACATTATGGATGTTACAAAAATTGGCTATATCAATTATGTGTTCAGTAGGAGTTACAACTTGGTTTCCTATGTAATATGGGACACTTTTGAGGGCTTCTACTGGCATAGGGTCATACTGTGGCAAGTTCAAAGGACTTTAGCTGCTGAAACCCACAAAAGCTCTTTGGAGAATCATGGTAGCAAGAGGGGCTAACAAGGATATTTTTACGTAGGTATGCCTTATGAATGGTTTAGAAAAGTAGCTGCTTACGTAAGGTTGAATATGGGCAAACCTTAACCTTCTTGCTAACTTTAAAGGTAATTCAACAAACTAAAAAGGAATACCTATAGAAGTCGATCTTGTAGTCACATTTGGCATGAAAGATAGCTATTGCTCTGCCACCAGATAGCTGGGTGTTCTTTGGAGTCCCCAGATATTGAAATATGAAAGTTACCACTACTGCAAATTGATCAAAATGGCATCAAACTTGACCAATCTTCCATAAAAAAATGGAAATAAAAATGGTAGTGTGTTCCACCAGGCGTGCCAAAACTGTTATAGCTAGAAATTGCACCCTTTGTGGGAGAGTTCTTCAGGCTCTCTCACTTTCAGCTACAAGCATGGGGACAACCTCAAGCTGTGGGTATCCTGTAGTGAGGTTGAATCTCTAGGATTTTTAATGAGTCTAGTTCCTTAGGTGCTTCACTTCAGCCCTTGATTCTCACACTAAAATCTATTGTTGGCTAAAGAAAAGGGATAGGAGGATAACATAAAAAGAAATCTAAGCTAAGGGAGGTGATGCACCAAAAGAAATGATCACTCAGTCTGAAAAATGACACTCATTCAACATAAGATGAATTTTTCTCACACAACCTCACAACCAATTAATTTGCATAAGTATTTTATAAACTAGGCTCACTGAACCATACATGAAACAAAGAGGGATTTAGAAATCCACACCAAGCGTCCATTAATGGTAGAAAGATCTCAAGTCCAGACCTGCAACTAATTGAAAAATACCTAAAAATAGGCAAGAAAGAAGGACAATGAGCTTAGAAAGACACTTCTTCAAAATGCCTTTGTGCACAAGCTTGCTTAACACAATTTTCAGACAAAGAGATAGGTAAAAAATTAATCTTTATTACTTCAAAAGGTTTATTACAAAGTGATTTTTATAGAGTAACGTTATTGCCAGTCCAAAGATAATTCCTTGGCTCCAAGACCTCTATTTATAACAGAAAAGGGGGAAGAGAAGATGGGAAGAGGGAAGAAGTCGTTGATGACTGGGATCCCTGTCGTCGTCCTCCCTTGTGCCACTAAATGCACTGCTCAGGATCATTGAACAACCTTCTCGAGTCCCTCCCACCTTCAAGGCTCTCTTTGGTGTATCTAAAGAGCCATGTTATGAGTCGCTGAATGTTACTTCCTTGCACAATTGAAATGATCTTTACATTTAAAATGGCATGGTCACTTTCATTTTCATGTGTCCTGCTAAAGAAGATGAGGTCTCCATGTGTTGATAATCTAGACGAACCATGTTGCCTTTATGTTTGAATGACCATTTGTCAGGAGAGAGAGCCATGTTGAAGGATGAAGGCCTTCATTAAATTCTCAGCTACCATCTCTCACCAGTCGTTTGGACTCCCTTTTGCATTGATTGGCCGTTGGACATTGCCTTAGATCCTTGACCTGCACCATGGATCTTCCCATTGTGGATGCCTATGGATCATCGATCTCCCTCCCAGTTGGGTGCCCCTTGTGCCACTTGGTAGCGTCTTATTTGTCCTTTCCATGACTCTTATGCACTGTCGATCCTTAGAACATGCCATTGGAATAAGCATATTTAGTCAAGCAACATTGAAAACCTGATTTACTCTTTGCTATGTAATTTGGGTTTTCAAAGCTACTTGACTTATGAATCTTTTCAAGCTAAGCCATTAAAGAATCCTGATTTACTCTATGCAGAGTAACTCAGCTTTTCTGATCTCTCCTACTTTGGACTTTGTCTGCGGGCTCATTTGTTCTTTGGGATCTATTTGTCTTGGGCAAATCTCCCAAAGGAATTCCTTGGGATAATTTGTTTAAAGGAATTCCTTCAAAAATTTTGTCCGAAGCTTCCTTCTTGCTCTCTTCCTTCGAAAATTACCTTTCAGATTTTTCAAAATGGACTTTCTCGAAGGGTGAGACACCCTTCAGGATTCCTGCATGTTCCTTTGAACTTCCGCAAATGATCCTCCCGCTGAGAAAAATGCCCTTTGGCCTCTGAAAATGGTCCTCCCAAAGGAAAATATACCCTTTTGGAATTTTGAAATGGTCCTCCCGAAGGGTAACATACCCTTCAGAATTTTGTTTTTTTGTTCCTTTCCTTCAGAATTATTTTCTGTGGGCTTTTGTAAGGGCTCTTCCGAAGGGTAAGGGACCCTTCGGGCTTCTACAAATAGTCTTTTTCGAAGGGAAATATACCCTTCAAAAAATTTGAAATGGTCCTCCCGAAGCTCAAAAGAGCCTTCAAAAAAATTGCAACTGTTGACTTGGAGAAGGAAATGCCCTTCAAATTTGTCAATGACCCTTGGAGTATTCTTTGGAAAAGACTTGTCCCTTGAAGAACCTGAGAAGCACTATTTTTCGAGACCAAATTGGGTTTGTTAAGCCCCTTTACTTATTTCGAGCTTCTGACTGCTTATAACTTATGAAGTAATTAAGTAGTGCTCCTTGGAGAACCCAAAATAAATTGTCCATGAGTAATTTAGGTTTGTAAACCTGAATTACTTCTGCTTATAAAACATTTAGAATTCAAGCACCGCTAGAAACTCGATTTGTGTCCTTAGAAACCCAAAGTCTTGTGACTTCGAATGCCCGAAGACTTCTTCTTTGGAGAACCCGAGGTTGTCTAAACTTGCCACTTTTGCTTGAATGTCCACCTTCTCATACTTGGGCAAAAATTTATATGGGGGCCAAGAAATGGCCAACACTTCCTACACATGGCTACTACCTTCATGGACATCACCTTTCTGATCTTTGCACACTCTGCTACAATCTCTTTTATGCATCGCTCTATGATTACTTCCGCACACATCAAAACTCTCTTTATGTGGGTATCCTTTTTCCAATGTAGAAATTGTTTGTGTGTGATTAAGTTGGTCTTCTCCAGTGCTACTCCATCTACTTTCTACTTTCATGTATCCTCTTTTTCCTAGTGCAATATATCATTGTTTCCAAGACAATCTTTAGCAGCAAGGTAACTTATTTTATTCATCCTTCTTCTATTAGGTATTAGATGCTTGCCTAGCCCAAATAATCTCGTGTACATTCATCTCTCCTTCACTTCTATGCCTCCCAAATGGAACATTTATTCTATTTTGATGTTTCTTACACATTTTTTTATGTTCAACATTCTTCTCCTCACCTTCCATTTCCATCAATGCAATGTTATCTCCAATTTCACACAAAATTATTTATGTTGGCGCTAGTTCAAACTTTTCTTATTCTTGCATGTATTTAAACACACATGCCTCACGCTCATTTTTTTGTGCGGAACAATTTTTGGTTGCGCATAAGGAAACTTTCCTCCTTATCTTCTCATCAATCTTATTATAGGGAATATCCTGCTCCATCATTCGATGCTTCTTCTAGGGAAGTATTATTTGGACAAAAAACCTCTCGAGCATATCCTTCTTATAGCATGACAAAAAACATCTCCTGTAAATATCATGCAAGGATCTCTTCTTCTGAGGGTTTCTCACAACTCTCTTCTTCTAAGGATTTCTCACAACTCTCTTCTTCTCTACTATCCCACAAAATAGATCTACGTCGCTCCTACGAAAACACTCCCTAAAAATTGCGTTTCAAGACAACCTTCTCCTTTGTGCCTATGTTCCTCATGATTTCAAGTCTTTTCAACCACTCGGGTTCATCTTGTAGGCACACTAGTTGACTTAGAAACTTGGAAACCATATAGTCCCAACACTTCACTTTATTTTTACCTTTCTAATTTATCCTTTCTTGGAGATCCATCCAATATTGTTGCATTATCACACAACCTCCTCTACACAAACTCCACTTTCTTTGGATCTTAAATTCTTGGTCGTGCAAAATAACTCTTTATATTGAATACCCAATTTCATCAATTCTTCAAGGTCTTCTCTCCCCCAAAACATAGGCGTGTTAGCTTCAAGCTAATTCTTTGTGCATGCCAAAATCTCAATGGATTTCTATTTTCTATAAGATTCTTCCTCTTCATGGGATTCTTCATCCCAACAATCCTCTTCTCCTCATGTGTTATCCTTTTCTGTAGTGCATGCACTTTTGGTGTTTTCTCCTCAACTATCCTTGAGAACTATGACTCTAGGTCACGTCTTGCCTTGGCATTTTGCTAAGTCATCTTCTTCATGATTTGTGCTTTACCCATCAATGAACAATCAAGAGTAACTTCCCCTCTGCATACCTTCTACCCAATGCACTCTGGTTAGAAGACGTGTTCTCTATTTTGCACATGGACTACCTATTTGGTTAACATTATGTATGTGATTCCCTTATAACTCTTTCCTCTAATTCAGAACCTCGTGTGTGCCACCTTATCTTTATGTGTGCACATAACTTGTACGAAGTGTTTGTCTCCTTTGAACTTGAATTTTCCTCCTTAGCCTTTGAGGCTTCCTTGTACATTTGTGTGTTCCCTTTTCGCACTTCCCTCATCTTGGTTTTACTTTCCCTTTTCAATTTAGATGCTTCTCTTCACAACTTGATCACTATGCTAGCTATTCCATAACCAAGATTGATTCATAATTACCTACTCATGCACTCTTTTGTCACAATCCTACACAGACACTATCTCCACTATGAAACTACTATTACAAGATCTTAGCTCAAATCCTACATAGTTGATCTCTTCACCAAGTTAACTTTTTTTCCTCATCTCGTAGAGCCATAACTTTAGCTTTGATACCAAATTGGTGCAACCATGGTGAGGAAGTTTAATGAAGGATGGCCATGGGCCATGCAGCCTAACACACACACCTACACAATAGATATATAAAAATCCTTGTCATTAATAAAATGATGGGTTATATATTTTTTGAGCATAACCTTTCTATCATATGGCTTCATGCTTCTAAGTTATTATAATGGATATCTTCTTTTTCACAATCTAGTCCTTAAGCTTGGATCTCACTCCCTCTACTTCACACTTAGCTCACCTCTCTTTCTATACGCACCTCTCTTGCATAATCCTCTCCTCCTAATGAGGATTCACCCAATCCCTAGGCCTTACTAGCATGCCTTTATATAGGCGTCTAAAAGTTTTACGTGTCAATAAATATTCATGTAATGATTCTCACAATCTAACATGTGTTTGTAAGGGTAGCTTGCTTCCCACACAAATACAGATGATCAAGACATGTACTTGCACCTTCTTCAATAATCTCGGAGTCAATAGTTGATTCCATGATCTTTGGAGCTAATAGTCTCGAATCTACATCCCTTTCCTTCCCCACACCAAATTTCCCTGGTGCAACCTTGTTTGATTTTACATGATTTTATCCATGCACACAATCCTCCAAGTATCCATGTGGCTTTCTCTTTAATCTCTACAACTATTGAAAGTGAAAATGTCTTTGCACATTGATGCACTAGTTGAATCTTATTTAGTTTGTGCTCATTACCAAGTTTGTGTGTCTGCGTGCCAAATGCGTTCTTCGATCATGCTTAGCCTTTAGGTGCTTCATAGCTTTCAAGCACTAACATTCCCTTCTTTAATTATGCATTAGACTTACTCCATTTCCCAGTGTGCCACTAACCCTACACACTTAGTGCCTTCAAAGCTCTTTACAGGGCAATAAATACTTCCACACATTTTTGCATGGGCCTCTTCATGCTATTGTGTACTGCCAACCTTAGTGTCTCCTTTGCAAGCTTGTCCCTCCACCCTTTCCACACAAGCCTAAATATTTTTGCATATTGCAAACTCTCACTTGACTTATTTGTGCAACACAAACTCTACAAATGATCCTTTGTGATAGTTTGCTCATGCACATATGCGCCTCAATCATTCATCACAAGTTTTTTGATCTTCTATGCATTGTTGCGTAAGTCAACTTATTTGTCTTTCTCATGTACTTCAACACATGCTTTTTTCCCATGCAAGGAAAACCTTTTGTGATTCATGCCTTAGTCAAAACCTTGCGAACCCTTATTCCAAGATTTCGTGCAACTCCAAGCTATATCTCCTCTACGAAAATGGACTCTTGTGCAATCTTGAAGAGCTTAAGAACTAATACATCATACAACCTACACACTGCGAAAGCTAGATTTATTCCCTAAGGATTGACTCTCTTTTTGGTTGATGCAAGATTTCTTATTCACTTGGGATGCTCTTGCATCATAATATGAACTCAACTTGCTCATTATTGCCTTTATTTTCTAATTCTGATACGAAGGATAAAGAGTGACTTTTTTCCATGTTTGGTAATGGAGTCTAAACATGATTTATAACTTGTTAAGTTGTATAGTAGGGTATGATTTTGTTGGATTGTTGTCAAGTTTTGTTAGGTCAAATTTTCATTTGTTGCATGGAATTTATGTATGTATTTAATTGCATGTGACTGCTATACCTTGTTCATAAAGTTTATATAAAATGAAATGATGTCATATATTTTCTTAAACTACTTGAGTAACTTATGTAATTGTTTGAGCGGCTCATATTAATCTCACAAATGATTCATGAAGAAAATAGTGAGAGAATTACATGATGTACGAATGTTTTACACGTACCAATGGTTGGAAAATATGCACAAAAGTCTCGTGCAAAATCAACAAACTAATTGTGTATGTTGGTAAAGGACTAACACATATGAATGATTTTTAACCTCTATGAGTGAATTATGTCTTCATTACAAATGATTCATATGCTTAATAATCAATGGTAGATTTAAAGTAGTATGGGGAAATGAATTGTTTTTTAATTTTATAATCAATGTGATATTTGGTTGTACTTTATTTGTATGTCATATTTATTGTTTGTTTTGAATCCTTGTCATTTTATTGTCAAACCCAAACCTATGACTTGGCACTAGGTTGCGTGATGATTTCATTACATCAGGATCAATGGATGGCGTGGCATGGGGCACCAATTAATGGGTTCATCTAACCCACTTCATAATCATGGCTTGTTTTAAATGAGATTTGGACTCCAAATGTTTACTATGTGGATTTACATGATGGTTACACAATAAGGATTCACTGAACAAAAGATAATGATATTATTGTTGAAAGTGTGAATTGAGAAACATTGAGTTCTTGTTGTCATAATGTTTATAATTATTGTATTGTTAAATATGAATCTATGTTGAGTGGATATTTGGAATACAAGTGAAATGTTTAGTTCAAACATTAATGTAAGAGCATCCTGAGTTACAAGTAATCTTGCATCAACCAAAAAAGATTGTATTGTAATAAGTAGCTTGTGTTGTTCAACTCTTTGTTTAGGCATAAGCCTTTTACTTTTTTTTGTATAGCTTAAGGATTTAGACCATAATCAGGTTCAATACTTTGAAAATTCATACATACATATTTGTAAGTCCAAAATTAAAACCATAAAATGCTACAGAATCATGACTGAGCATAAACTATGAATAAATTGATTTAGGTAGATTTCAGTACATTTAAATTTCTCCAAAAAAAAAATAATGAAGCAAGCCCCTAGGCCCTTAGGCACACGTTATCAAGTAGTCATCTTTTAAATGAGATTCCTTAATCAATTAACCTTGAACGATTAAGAACATATTAAAATTGAAACGATACACTTATAATTACATTATGCAAGTGTGAAAATCATTTTTAACTTTCTATTTACATTCAAAGGTAATTTATCAATATTGCTTACAAACGCTGCAAGAGAGTACATACACCTCAAACTTGCCTCAAGAAGTATATAAAACTTAAAAATTCTTTACAAATGATTTAAAATTGTTTGCAAGGCTTATAAATAACAAATAGATCAAATATTACAAATTTTCTTCAAGGTAAGGTCCAAAACACATCCCTCAAAGCCAAGGCCATGGCAAGGAAGGCCTTGCATCCCATATTATTTTCGTCATTAGGCAATTGTCATAAGAACCCCCAAGCCAAGGACTCACTTGCTCACACTGTCCCTCACACAAATCTTCTTCTTTTATCTTCCTCCAATGTAGCCAACCTCATCTACACTACTTGCAACATTTTTTCAATCTCATCAAGCCTTCCGACTATATTGTCAACTACTGTGCTCACTCTCCCACCCTTCTTGGCAACATCTTAACTTCTCTTGCAACCTTCAATCTATTATTACACCTCTTAAAAATCTATGCAAATTGCATCACTTTTGCATTTCTATTCTCTACCTGATCTCGTAAGAATGGAGAACTCTCAAACCTTCGATCTCTCAACCCAGAGTTATTTCCTTGCTTTAATACCAAATGACACAATCATGGTTAGAGGTCTCATTGAAGAAAAAGCTTATACCATGCAACCCACAAGAATAACACAACATAAATACAACAACAAATCTTTATTTTATAAAAGAGAGGTTAACACACACACCTCACACACTCATCCCATAGGGTTACAAAAATTGCAGTGTTACCCCAAGTCCTCGCAGGGACATGATTCAACCCTTTAGCCTTTCCCCAAATATGCACATATATCTCTAAATTGAAATCTCTCCAAATGTCCACACTCTAAACTATTTCCCCAAGAGTTTCTCTTGAATGAATTCTCACAAGTGCAATGGTCTACTTATATAGGTAGAGGATCCATCTACTTACATTAATGATCTCACCTACCCACTAATGCCACCATTATGCATCACAATTCACCACAATCATTAAATGATCCATATAGTTCTAATACATTGCATCCATAACATATAACGCCTTTAACACATTGCATCTATAACACATCACATGTATAACTCATCACAAAAAATAGCATTTTCTATAAAGATAATGTGCATAATCATCTCGAGCTCACAAAGGTTTGCAGATAGACACTACATGTGAGAATTCATGTGCAAGGTTTACGCAAGATCCTCCAAAACATGTCGCTATGCACCAATCCTTATCTAAGAGATTGCAACCTTCACTTCAATTATTGTTCAAAAACTAAACAAAGACCTCCAATTGACACACAAGGATACATAAGTTTCCTTTAGTCTAACCTGTTGTGTGCATCAAATAAATTGCATGAGAGTAACAAACACACATAAAGATCCTCCAAAACATGTCGCTATGCACCAATCCTTATCTAGGAGGTAAAACTAGAGAGAAATCATAAAGGTAAAGATAAGATTCCCTGTTGAGAGTGAATGGTTACAAAATTGAAAGGTAAATTTTTTCTTGGAGATTATCACCTAGATCTATTGAAGAGGTTGTAAAATTGGGGACAAAACAAGCTAAGTGTGAAAGATTAGACAAAGAAGTTATACAAGATCACTATTTAGGATGGTCATAACAAGATGGACCAAGAGAAGGTGACACACTACATTAAAAAACTATGATGGGTCATCTAAGATGAGATTAGGATAATGAGATTACATACGGTAGAGGTGTATCAATACAAGCGAAGCGTAGAGAAGAAGTTGATGCTCAGGCAAAGTACTGCAAGAGCCAAGGCAAAGATCAACAGTGGTAAAGGACCACTAGTGTGCAAGCAAGGGAGTGAAGGAGGTGTTAGTGTTGCACAAGTGCATCAACCAAGAGGAGGAGCCACTTCCATGAAAGGGAGAAGTAGCTTTAGTAGAAGAAGAGGAGGAAGGTTCAATGGAACATGTTTTAGGTGTGGGAAAGTAGGACACCATGCATATGAATTCCCTCATGCACACCTTGATGGCAAGGAGAGAGGAAGTGGTGACACGAAAGTCTTATAAGCATATGTATAGTCCATAGAGTTGCATGTACATGTAGAGAAGCCTCAACAAGGAGAATCCATAGAGTTACATGTGCATGTAGAGGATCCTAAACAAGGAGAAAGTTTACTTGCAGTGAGGAGAGTCTTGAAGGTTGCTAGAAAACAAGGGGAGGTGAGTTAGAGGAGACATATTTTTAAAGTCAAGTGCAAGAAAAGAGGTAAATGTTGTAGAGTTGTGATGGATAGTGAAAGTATGGACAATCTTGTGCCCACAAAGATGGTGATGAATTTGGTGTGCAAGTCATATCCAAATCCCTACAAAGTGTCTTGGTTTGTGGAGGGACATGACAACATTGTGTAGGAGCAGTGAAAGGTGGTGATGAAGATTGACATATATATGGACAAGGTGTTGTGTGATCTCTTGTTGATATGCCATGTTTTGATGGGGAAGCCATGACAATATGATCACAAGATGTTGCATGATGGAAGAGCAAATACCGTGTGTGTGAAGAAGGATGGATGAATTTATGTTATGAATCCATTAAATGACTTTCTTATTAAATACTTAATGCAAAACATAAAAATCTTCTTGATTAAATCATTGGCAATTGTTGTGATGGTTTAACCTTATGGCAAATTGATCAAATCTAAATAAGGTTTTCTAACTACTAATTAAAGGTTGGTCAATATGTTTCTTCAATTGCAACTTGATCTTAAAAATTGTTTACAAAGAACAATATGTTTGATACAAAAGCCTTAGTCTTTGGTAATGCTTTGGAGTATGTTTAGAAAATTGTAGACCGGTGCTTATGATCTTGGTTATGATTATGAAGTCTATAATGTTTGATTATTTGTATTGAACAATTGGTTGTTTCAGGGAAAGTTGATTGATCTTTTATCTTGATGACATAATTACAGGATATTTTTAAGAGCTATTTTTTGGCTAATTTCTGATAAATTTCTCAAATTTTAGATTCTCCAATAAACATAGTTTTTGAATTTTCATCAAAAGTCTTTATAAAATGCCTATAAACTTATTAAATTTGTCAAAATATACATTTATTTATAATATATTCTATATTTTTCCATATAATTCACTTACCATACACATGTTTCATAATTTTTAATATAAAAAAATTCGCATACAATTAAACACTTCTAAAAACTTATCATTTCTTAGAAAATACTCTAACCACATGGCATTTAGTCAAAAGGCTTTTGGACTTAAAAATTGTCATAAATTAACATCATGCTTTCATTATGCTTATATGTTTGAAAAAGTAATTTTATCTAAAAATTATTATAGAAGTATACGTAGGGGAAATGTGAATGCTCATAATTATTGTTTTCCCACTAACATTTCAAGCCTTAAAAAATAGAGTTCAAAAAAAGGAAAATAGACCCAAGGATCAATAAATACATATGCCCTAATAATATAAGATAAATAAGAATGGTGAAAAGACTTTTAAGTTTTAATTTGCATTCTATAGGGCACGGATCCCTAGAGCAAGCAAAAGCAAACACAGTTAAAGACCTAAGCACTATGACTATATTGACTTATATTTAATGAGTTCATTATGAGGTTAAACAATGTTTTGTAAATGCATTAAACATGTAGACAATAAGAAATGAATAATTCAACTAAGTCAAACTTATGAAACAATCATCGTTATAATCTTATGTTAAGAGATGGCAATGTGTGATATATATATATATATATATATATATATATGTATGTATATATATTTTGATATGGATTAGGTGTACATAATGTTTCTTTAGTTTAGTGTTAAAGATTGAGAGGTATCTATTCTGTTAAATTTTTTTGGAGTATGATTTTAACTTCATCATTTTTTATATCTCTTGAGATTTGTACTTTGATGGATGATTAGACAGTGCCTTTTATATCATCATCCTTACCGTGAGACTACAACCCACTTGATATATATTAAAAAAACTACTTTTAATTTAATTTTTAAATGCGTTAAGTTTTTTTTAATAAATAAAAATATATATAATAATACACTAACGCATTGTAGTAAATAGTAGACTAATAGAAAAAATGTTGTATCCCAATATCTAGGTAGCTTGGCTATGCATGATCCTTTGTGTTGAAAACATTAATAAAATCATGGTTGTTTGGGAAACATACTTGTAGATTGGAAATGGAATACACATTTGGTTTTTGTTTTAGGAATGTTGGACTTTAGATATGAAACTCCAAACTAAGTACTTGTTATTTATAGAGTATCCCTAGTTATGCTTTGTGGATGCAATTATACACTATTTTGGATATGGAATATTGGAAGTTGTGTTTATTTTATTGTTTTCTTATTCTTGATACTTCTTCACGAGATTAATGGTTGGATCATGTTTATTTAGTTCATGAAGATTTTGATCATAATGTGCAACTCAATCATCTTGGCAAATTATATTTTGGGTTTCAAAGAAGGATTTATAACTTAAGGGATATCAACAATTATATATAAAGTCTATTGCTTTGAAATGTAGCCTTAATTTTTTTTGGTTTTACAATAGATTTTGATTTTGAGTTTACATCGTATATAAATTTATGACCAAATTTATTAAGTTATATAAGGAAATTTTTTTAAGAGCATGTATTCTAAGAAAATGACTGCATACAAGTGCTCAGGGAAATATAAACCTTAACTTTTAACGAAACTTAGCTTTCAACATAGAAACAATGTTATGAGGTGAGATAGAGATTCCCTTTGATAGCAAAGCTTGTACACTTATTTCTAAAACTTAAATTAGTCAAGAGTAACTTGAGGGAAATATTTCCCTAGGAGTATTGCAAAAATAATGGGTTCACTTAATATAGAATTTACATTTTAAACTTTAATAAAATTATTCAATTCTTTAAATTTATTAAAAACTTCTTTTTATTGGATTTTAGACTGGTTGAAAAAAAAATCTCATTTTTATGATTGTCAAATTTTCTTGTCCCTTCTTGCTCAATCCCCTCTTGCATCAATGCCCTCTTTTGTTTTTTGTTTTGAAGTCATTTATTTTGTTCCAATACTTTCCCTATGCCTTTTAAAATATTTCCTCTTAAATATTCAAAATGAGAAAACTAGAAATGCTTTTATATCCTTTTTATAAACCAAACCAAATAAAGAGGAAAACCTCCTCAAAATACTAATTGTGGATGCTTCTCTTTAATGATGTTTTTGAGGAGGTTTTTATAAAAAATTATCAGAGATTGTAGTGCTCCCTTGTGAGTTTAACACATCAAAAAAGTGCATTAATTTTAGCCCAGTGAATTCTTGCTTTTAGTAAATTGATTAATGGTGCACCATGACAATGCATCTAATTTATTAATTTTGCACTGAAATAAGCCACTTTTGTAGTGTTGGTGTGTTATGACTGATACACCCAAGCTATAAACAAAGTAGATAGACCAAAATATATTATATATTATGGACATATCGTGTTTCAAGTTTATTGTGTTAGTTAATTTATAGGCTTATTCTATGATATGATTAATTATAGTTTTACATCACATATAGCTAGTCCAACATATGGAGGAAAAACATCTAAACCTAAACCATTGAAACACTTAAGACTAGGAGTTTGGAGACTATGTACTAGGAAGAAACACAAAAAACATAAGGCCTTCATTATAAGAAGATGAAAGAAACTAATGAAAAGGCATTGAAAAATAAAATCAAAATTGCAATTTCATAGACTATGAATAGTGGTCGTCTAACCACAGTTTGCAGAAGCTCTAAATGAAAGAGTGAACTTCTCCATCATGGTATTATAAAAATGATAATACCAACAATAGTTGGGATGAATATTTATGGCCCACACCTTAAATATATTTTTCTTTTTCTTTTTCCATACCAAGAAACTGGGGATTGAGATGTGTTCTTTTTCAAATACATGTGGACCAAAAATTGCTGGTTTGTGATGAAAAACAATCCTAGAATTCATTATGCTTTTGAGAAAAAGAAATGTTATATATAATTCTCATTGATGATAATCTTGAAGAAAATGAATGAAACCTAACATTTTATAACTTGTATATTTTTACTCAAATATATTGTGTTTATTTATTTTACCTAAAATTAAAGCTTAACATACATGTTTTTTTTGGTGGAATGTGAAATCAAAAGGACATTCATCAAAACATTACAACCAACAAATGTCAAGGTTTTTCTTCATAACTTATAATCAAACTTGGCTCTCTTTCACAAGATCTTATTGTATTAATGTACTACCTACAGTATCCATTACATTCTATATCCCTTCTAACGATCTTGAAAAAGCATGGTTTTTAA
The DNA here is from genome assembly GCA_037957365.1 of Torreya grandis. Classification (NCBI taxonomy): domain Eukaryota; kingdom Viridiplantae; phylum Streptophyta; class Pinopsida; order Cupressales; family Taxaceae; genus Torreya; species Torreya grandis. Next base: position 5,473,138 of record JARHVA010000121.1, on the reverse strand, counting down.
TAATTTTTAAAATCCATGATAAGACTATTTACTATATGTTTTTCTTTGATAATCATTTACATCTAGGCATTAATATTTGTCTTAGATAGTTGTAAGAACATTTTTATGTCATTTCATTGTTTGGGTCTAACTTATTCTTCAATGTTGGTTGCATATACTATTTCAATATTGTACATGTTGTAGTAAATCTATTTTTTATTATTTTTATTGTAAACTGTAATTGTTTTCATTAGATAAGTGAAGAGATTTTGGGAGATAAAATTTCACACACATATCTCTCATTAAATCTATGAAAGAAATATAAAACTTTTTTATCTTATTTAAGTCTTTTATGGTTCAATATCTCACCGTTACATAAGAGTATAAACAAATAGTTTACCATAGACAAGTGATTTTTTTTTTAATTAATGTTAGATCATATGATACCACTATAAAATTAACATTATAGTGTTTATTACTTGCAATTGTAAAATTTCCTTCAATGGAAAAGGAGACCACATGCAACTATATGATGGTATCTCTTTCCAATTCCATATATTTTACAAAATACAAGTAGTAAAAGTCTCGAATGCACTCCTCTCTTCTAAAACATATAATCTTCATTAGTTTTAAAATGTGAACTTTTAATTTATTTATATTTTTGTGTACTAGTGTGTCTAGTACAAATGGGAACACGACACCTTTTATAAGCTGCAAGGAACATAAGAAGGAACATTGCTTCAAATTTAGGGAAGATTAATTTTTCCTTTCGATTTTATTTTGGTTCCCCTGATTCTATTTGGTGCATCAATAAGGTTAGTACAATTGATAAATGCTTAAAGTATTGTTTATAGTGTATGCATATGGGCATATCAATATTCAATACAAAGAGACAATAACATCTTAGTTGATCTTTAGTGTTCATAATTAAATTTTACGCACTAGTGTGTCTAGTACACATAGGAACACGACACCTTTTATAAAGTGTAACAAATACGACAAGGAAAATTGCTTCAAATTCAGGGAGCATTAAATTTTCATTTCGAATTGATTTTGGTGTCGTTGATTATATTTGGTGCATCAACAAGGTCAATACATTTGATAAATATTTCAAGTACCACTTATAATGTATGCGTGGGAATATCAATATTCAATGCAAAGAGACAATAACATAATCTATTGACATCAATGCATTTATATGTAATGAAGCACTGACATTTATGGTTTAATTTTTTTGTCATTACGTAGTGGTGTATCATTTAAAATCGACATCGTACTAATATATGCAACGAACTTGTAACGTAAAAATAAAAAATATAGTAAAAAAAATGGATAGATATCATTGTGTCCAGGATTCCTTGACTCTCATTGTTCTATATATAATTGGAGAGAGCCAAAAAAACCCTTAGTGCATCACGTCTTAGGAATTGAAATTAGGCATTTTGCTCATTAATTTATAGTGTGTAAATGGTTTCTTGGCTCTCACTACACTATTAACTAAGTTGTGAAAGCCAAGTAAACCTCGATGAACTACAACCCAGTGAAATAAAATCTTTCATGTTTGCGATGCACTAAGAATTCTTCAGCTTTCACCATAAAATGTGGGATCAAAATAATCAAAGTACATATAAGTGTGCATCAAATACTCTATAAATTGACAAAAAAAGATAAAGTTGTATGTACATGACCTTGTGGAGTTTGTGGTGGTGCCAGAGATGAGTCTATTTCTAAAGTTGTCAAACATTAGTATGACGTGTCAAATGTTGGTATGACACCATCGATTGGGATTTTGTGGTGGTGCTTTCAATCCCTTCCTTATGTGTTGGTGCTCTAACAATGGTGCATGCTCCTTAAAATGAAACTGAAATTGAAAAGTATATACATACACTAGTGCATCCTTATCAAATTTGAGGGCACTATCCTATAACATATTTTATTTTCAATCAATGCACCAAAGGCTTGTGAAGTGAGTGTTTTTTCATAATGCATCTAATCTTTGATAGACACATCAATAAGATATGAAGCATGTGTTGGTTTTCATTTTGAAATTCAGAATGGTGGGTCAATAATCAAATTGGTGCACAATATTTCATATAAGATGCAATTTCAATGTGTAGATGAATTGACTCAAGCACCAGTTTTCATTGAAAACTTAGTGTCGGCCAAAACTAGTGCTCAAATTCTTTGAATAATGCATCAATATGTCAATCAAAATTTATATATAACAAAAAAAAAAATCTTATAAAACATCCTCAAAAGACCTCCTCAACAAACTACTTGAAAAAAAAAAAAAAAAAAAAATCCTTAAAAAAAACTCCTCTACACGGCTATTTGGTACTAGTGATCTAATCCATCTAAGTAGAAAAATTCATTAATGGTCTTGTCAATCAAGATGTTAAAAGAATTTTGCATGAGACATGACTTGAGTCACCCAAAAGCACTTTTGTAGACAAATATACATCGATCTTAACGTCTTGTAAGATGTAAGATGAAAAATGACAAACTGAAGCAAATATACATGTAGTTAACCAGATATGAACAAAATTTCAAAGAGAGTGGTCAATTTCTAGTTGTAGAGGCCAGTACTTCCAAAGCAAGTGGATCCCTCTTAGATAAAATTTCATTTTTGATCTATAAGGGTTTATTAATGCAATTATTATAGACTTGTTTTATAAACACATGTAGGTGGAATGGCCACTTCCCTAACTTTTTAAAACGAGTAAGATACCTAAGATATAATATGTATGTACAATATGTTTAGCTCAAACCTGCATATTAATTCATCTCAAACTCACTCCATATTTTAAGAAGGAAAATATAACTTTTAAAATTTGAAACCAAATATTATCTTTTAATTTTCACAACCATGTGTAGCATTTCTTTTTTACATTAGTTAAAACAAAATCATGCTCAGTTGTGACTTGGTTTGAGTTGAAATTGGATGGTTTGTAGTAAAGGTGGTTTTGCCATTTGAATCTTTTCACCTCTGCGATGATGCGAGGGACCACCTTGGCATTTGTTGTAAAGGTAATGTTGATAATTTTTCTCACTACTCTTTCAAGACATGGTTACCATACGAACAAAGAAGAGTCATTTGATGTAATAGAGTTTCTCGAGTATTTTTGTAAATATATTCTAAAAGATGTAGGGAGATGAAAAGCAAAACAGTAAGTAAATCTGGTATATTTTTCGTATTGAGATTCTTTTTCAACTTTGGAAAGAGAGAAATTTTATTGTTTAGAAAATTAAGACAGATATCTGTCCCAATGATCTACAAAAGTTCTGGAATAAATCCATGCCTACCATAAAATAAATTTGGTAAAAGGAAAACAAATGAAGATTGGAGAGAAAATTCCAATCTCAGCTCATGATTATCAAGACATGGAGAAAGCTATAAAAGAATTATTAGATGCTGATTTTATAGAACCTAGTACATCTCCTTATTGTTGTTATGCTTTCATGGTTAATGAACATTTTTTTTAAAAAAATGATAATAAATTACAAGCCACTTAATGCTATTGTTCTTCCTTATCCCTACCCTCTTTCTAATAAATCATATTTATTACAGATAGTTGCAAGCTGAAAATATTTCTCATAGTTTGACTGTAGGTCAGGATTTTATCATATCATAGTTAAAGAAGAAGACGGACCAAAGACAACTTTCAATTGCCCTTTTGGTCATTACCAATGGAAAGTTCTGCCTTTTGTTCTAATGAATGCACTTACTTATTTTCAAAGTTTTATGGATAAGATATTTGCAGATATGATAGATTTTTTTTGTGTTTACATTGATGATATTCTGATTTTTAGCTAGACACTTGAAGATCATCTGCAACATTTAAAGAATTTTTATGGCATAGCAGTTGCCGCAAGAATAGTATTGTCTGAAACAAAGATACAACTTTGTCAAAAACACTATAAGTTCCTTGGTATGGAAGTAAATAATAGAAAGTTAAAGGTCAAATGGCATATTAAAGATAAGATTCTTGAATTCCCTGAGAAGGTGGATAAAAAAAACTTCAAGCTTTTCTATGAATTCTTAACTACGTAAATAGTTTATACGTTGATAGTGGTGTAGATAGATTTTGTTCATAAGAATTGTTGAAAAATAATAGAAAGTATGTGTGCACTGACGAACTTAGTAGAGCAGTCCAAACCATCAAAACTAAGGTTGCCAATTTGTTTGGACTCCATGTTCCAAAAACCGATAAGCTTGTCTTGTATATTGATGCATCTGACACTACATGGGGAGTTCTATGTTGTATAGAAGACGATCAAGATTTTTTTTGTAAATATGCTTCAAGTATATTTTTTGATGATATTAAAAAATGAATTTCTTTAGATAGAAATCTATGCTGTAAAAAAAGTATTTAGAAAATTTTGCTCTTAGATTGATGCACTTAAAGCATTTTGTAATAAGACTGAGTATGCAAGATTCATGACATTCAAGGAGAAGGATCAAGGTTGAAAAAATGGAAGAGGTAAATATGTATGTTGGTAGGAATATTTCAACAAATTTAATTATACTACTCAACATGTTGCAAGGCAAGAAAATGTTGTTGCCGATTGGTTGAGTAGAAATCCTACTCTTTCTTGCATAAATCATCCTCAAGGCCCTCAGGGACTTCTGGGTAAAATATGGATCTGATTTCCATCCACATGATGAACAATATTAGACTAGCTTTTGTCTTTAAACACATGTTTTAGCCAATCTAACTTCCATTTTGTAGGTACATGAATACTATTAATATTATGTAACTATATTGTACCAACTAGCTTTTGTCTTTAAACACATGTTTTAGCCAATCTAACTTCCATTTTGTAGGTACATGAATACTATTAATAATATTTTTTATGTAACTATATTGTACCACTGAGTTGGCATGCACACGAAAGACTTCCAATTATAGCAAGGTGGCTAGTTTTTGTCATGGAATGTAAGACTTGAATATTTAAATTAGCATATTGGAATGGACCAAACATATCTAAACTAAAAACAAAGGAAAACAATCTCCAACAAGCTATACTTCTAGATTTTACTTCTTTACAACCCTATACAAAGACTTTTCTACTACTAACAAAATTACCACATTATCAAATGACATGTTATATATTTAGAAGCAAGCAGAAAAAGTGGTGTTGTGGAGATGGAGCACCTTCCCTCATTCATTAGCCACTTGGATAATACCCTTTGTACAGTTAGCAAAGTGTCTCGAGATTCTTTTCAGGAAGACCCTCTAGGAAGGGAACAAGGTAGGGAATGTGCAGATCACATAATCACTCTACATTTTCTATGCCTTTTCATTGAAGGTTCTCACCTTTAGGGGACCATAAAGGGTGGTCCAGACACCAGGCTCGTTATAAACCTTCTAGATCTTTGCCTTCTAGTTGGGATGGACAAGGAAAATTACCCAAATTAACTTTGGTTGTTTGATCCCCTCATCAACAGACTAAGGAAGACAATGAATAAAATGCAAAACAAGATGACTGGATCCCATACCCATACTCCACACCCCTATGGAGACGATTGAGGAGATAGGTTGAATAGTTTTATGCCTCCTCCCTCAATAATGTTGGTTGTGTTGGTGGCCTAGCATTTTATTCCATGCTTGTTAGTTATGGTGTTTGTATTTCCACTAACATATGCCATGTAATTTGGTAGAGATGTTACTTGTTAGTACCAGGTCTTTACTCTGCTTTCATCTTGGGGTTAGTCTCAATTTGACGTGTTTTTTACTCGGCTTGTGATCTCATGCCACCCACCTTTTTCATCAAGTGTGTACTATATTTTTATTCTTTAGAAATATCATGCATGCTTTCAATATATATATATATATATATATATATATATATATATATATATATATATATATATATATATATATATATATATATATATATATATATATTGAGTTGTTATTGTTGTGTCCTTATAAAGAGAAAGAATGTAAATATCACATATGCTTACAAGTTGAATGATTGACCATCCACAGATTAATTACTACCAAATATATATATATATATATATATATATATATATATATATATATATATATATATAAAGTTGTTATTGTTGTGTCCTTATAAAGAGAAAGAATTTAAATATCACATATGCTTACAAGTTGAATGATTGACCATCCACAGATTAATTACTACCAAAAAGTGTTAAATATTACCTTTGGATAATCAAATATTCAACTTGCAAACATATGTGATGGATAAGCTCATGCCTATAAAGATGTGTATATGAGTATGTATCTTAAAAGTGATCAAAATTTGTAATGCAGTTTTTAATTGTGATTAGAAGCATAACTATAATGGTAGATAAGGTGGGGTGGGAGAAGCAAATGTAGGAGTGAATTGTCAATAAAAATAACTGACCATAAATATTAAGTCCATTTGATTGTTAGAGAGCATTATTTATTTTTACTTGGAGAAGGCTATCAAAAAGTATGATATTTACGACATATAGTGAAGTTTGTACCCGTTTATTTTTTATAAAAAAAGATTTTTTGAAGCCCAACATAGTGGTGTAATGAGATTAAGGCTATTTATCACTAGTCAAAGAAGAAGATGATAGAATCATTAATCAATGTAGAACCCTTCAATAAACAAACTATGTAACAAATCCAAGATAGACGCCTCAACATTGATACATCTTGACATTTTAAAGATAAATATATTTAAGATAATTTTACTAATAAATATATAAATTTAGAAAATTATAGATATATTATCTTTGTCCTATATAAGCTTAGATTAGACAATGTGTGATCAATCTAATAAAATAAATTCGAGCAATGCTTTGTTTTTCTACTACATTGGTCTTTAGAAAGGTTTCCATTATCTTAATAAATTTTCACCAATATTTAAATACAAAATATTGATTTATATATTCTTAACAAATATATTTATTAAAAAAATTAAAGAAATATTGGAGATTTTGTTTTGGGTTGAATATGCATGTGGTATACTCGAACTGTTTTATTTAACTTATTTAGCTTAGTCTATGCTTTTTTTCACAAAATTAATATTAAAATAAAATATAATTAAAGATTTAAGTTTTAACATTTTTTTTGAATTGAAATTAAATATATTATTAATAAAAGAATTATTATGTGAAGGACTTCTTTCATCTATTCAAAAAATATGACTACTTCTTAAGTTAATGAAATGATATAATTTATACAACACTATTTTCATATGCTATTATTATATATCATGTTTTATTTAATATATCTTATAAATGAAAAATATTCAATAATATTGTTTTAATGTTAACTATATTACAATTCCATCTTTAGTTTTAAAGAGAATTAATAGATTAAAAAATACAATAAAGCTACAATATTTGATATGAAAAATTTAAATAAATCTTCATCGAGAATATGTATAATTATTTAATTACAAATTGATAAGCCTACTAGAGTTTGCAGAAGCTCTAAATGAAAGAGTGAACTTCTCCATCATGGTATTATAAAAATGATTATACAAACAATAGTTGGGATAAATATTTATGGCCCACACCTTAAATATATTTTTCTTTTTCTTTTTCCATACCAAGAAACTGGGGATTGAGATGTGTTCTTTTTCAAATACATGTGCACCAAAAATTGGTTGTTTGTGATGAAAAACAATCCTAGAATTCATTATGCTTTTGAGAAAAAGAAATGTTATATATAATTCTCATTGATGATAATCTTGAAGAAAATGAATGAAACCTAACATTTTATAACTTGTATATTTTTACTCAAATATATTGTGTTTATTTATTTTACCTAAAATTAAAGCTTAACATACATGTTTTTTTTTGTGGAATGTGAAATCAAAAGGACATTCATCAAAACATTACAACCAACAAATGTCAAGGTTTTTCTTCATAACTTATAATCAAACTTGGCTCTCTTTCACAAGATCTTATTGTATTAATGTACTACCTACAATATCCATTACATTCTATATCCCTTCTAAGGATCTTGAAAAAGCATGGTTTTTAATAATTTTAAAAATCCATGATAAGACTATTTACTATATGTTTTTCTTTGATAATCATTTACATCTAGGCATTAATATTTGTCTTAAATAGTTGTAAGAACATTTTTATGTCATTTCATTGTTTGGATCCAACTTATTCTTCAATGTTGGTTGCATATACTATTTCAATATTGTACATGTAGTAAATCTATTTTTTATTATTTTTATTGTAAACTGTAATTATTTTCATCAGATAAGTGAAGAGATACTGGGAGATAAAATTTCACACACATATCTCTCATTAAATCTATGAATAAAATATAAAACTTTTTTATCTTATTTCATTAATTAAGTCTTTTATGGTTCAATATCTCACCGTTACATAAGAGTATAAACAAATAGTTATATCATAGACAAGTGATTTTTTTTTATATTTAATGTTAGATTATATGATACCACTATAAAATTAACATTCTAGTGTTTATTACTTACAATTGTAAAATTTCCTTCAATGGAAAAGGAGACCAAGTGCAACTATATGATGGTATCTCTTTCCAATTCCATATATTTTACAAAATACTAGTAAAAGTCTCGAATGCACTTCTTTCTTCTAAAACATATAATCTTCATTAGTTTTTAAAATGTGAACTTTTAATTTATTTATATTTTTGTGTACTAGTGTGTCTAGTACAAATGGGAACACGACACCTTATATACGCTACAAGGAATATAAGAAGGAACATTGCTTCAAATTTAGGGAAGATTAATTTTTCCTTTCGATTTTATTGCAAGGAATATAAGAAGGAACATTGCTTCAAATTTAGGGAAGATTAATTTTTCCATTCGATTTTATTTTGGTTCCCCTGATTCTATTTGGTGCATCAATAAGGTTAGTACAATTGACAAATGCTTAAAGTATTGTTTATAGTGTATGCATATGGGCATATCAATATTCAATGCAAAGAGACAATAACATCTTAGTTGATCTTTAGTGTTCATAATTAAATTTTATGCACTAGTGTATCTAGTACACATAGGAACACAACACCTTTTATAAAGTGTAACAAACATGGCAAGGAAAATTGCTTCAAATTCAGGGAGCATTAAATTTTCATTTCGAATTGATTTTGGTGTTGTTGATTATATTTGGTGCATCAACAAGGTCAATACATTTGATAAATATTTCAAGTACCACTTATAATGTATGCGTGGGAACATCAATATTCAATGCAAAGAGACAATAACATAATCTATTGACATCAATGCATTTATATGTAATGAAGCACTGACATTTATGGTTTAATTGTTTTGTCATTACGTAGTGGTGTATCATTTAAAATCGACATCGTACTAATATATGCAACGAACTTGTAGCGTAAAAATAAAAAATATAGTAAAAAAAATGGATAGATATCATTGTGTCCAGGATTCCTTGACTCTCATTGTTCTATATATAATTGGAGAGAGCCAAAAATACCCTTAGTGCATCACATCTTAGGAATTGAAATTAGGCATTTTGCTCATTAATTTATAGTGTGTAAATGGTTTCTTGGCTCTCACTACACTATTAACTAAGTTGTGAAAGCCAAGTAAACCTTGATGAACTACAACCCAATGAAATAAAATATTTCATGTTTGCGATGCACTAAGAATTCTTCAGCTTTCACCATAAAATGTGGGATCAAAATAATCAAAGTACATATAAGTGTGCATCAAATACTCTATAAATTGACAAAAAAAGATAAAGTTGTATGTACATGACCTTGTGGAGTTTGTGGTGGTGCCAGAGATGAGTCTATTTCTAAAGTTGTCAAACATTGGTATGACGTGTCAGATGTTGGTATGACACCATCAATTGGGATTTTGTGGTGGTGCTTTCAATCCCTTATGTGTTGGTGCTCTAACAATGGTGCATGCTCCTTAAAATGAAACTGAAATTGAAAAGTATATACATACACTAGTGCATCCTTATCAAATTTGAGGGCACTATCCTATAACATATTTTATTTTCAATCGATGCACCAAAGGCTTGTGAAGTGAGTGTTTTTTCATAATGCATCTAATCTTTGATAGACACATCGATAAGATATGAAGCATGCGTTGGTTTTCATTTTGAAATTCAGAATGGTGGGTCAATAATCAAATTGGTGCATAATATTTCATATAAGATACAATTTCAATGTGTAGATGAATTGACTCAAGCACCAATTTTCATTGAAAACTTTGTGTCGACCAAAACTAGTGCTCAAATTCTTTGAATAATGCATCAATATGTCAATCAAAATTTATATATAGCAAAAAAAATATCTTATAAAACATCCTCAATAGACCTCCTCAGCAAACCACTTGAAAAAAAAAAAATCCTTTAAAAAAAAAATTCCTGTACACGGCTATTTGGTACTAGTGATCTAATCCATCTAAGTAGAAAAATTCATTAATGGTCTTGTCAATCAAGATGTTAAAAGAATTTTGCATGAGACATGACTTGAGTCACCCAAAAGCACTTTTGTAGACAAATATACATCGATCTTAACGTCTTGTAAGATGTAAGATGAAAAATGACAAACTGAAGCAAATATACATGTAGTTAACGAGATATGAATAAAATTTCAAAGAGAGTGGTCAATTTCTAGTTGCAGAGGCCAGTACTTCCAAAGCAAGTGGATCCTTCTTAGATAAAATTTCATTTTTGATCTATAAGGGTTTATTAATGCAATTATTATAGACTTGTTTTATAAACACATGTAGGTGGAATGGCCACTTCCCTAACTTTTTAAAACGAGTAAGATACCCAAGATATAATATGTATGTGCAATATGTTTAGGTCAAACGTGCATATTAATTCATCTCAAACTCACTCCATTTTTTAAGAAGGAAAATATAACTTTTAAAATTTGAAACCAAATATTATCTTTTAATTTTCACAACCATGTGTAGCATTTCTTTTTTTCCATTAGTTAAAACAAAATCATGCTCAGTTGTGACTTGGTTTGAGTTGAAATTGGATGGTTTGTAGTAAAGGTGGTTTTGCCATTTGAATCTTTTCACCTCTGCGATGATGCAAGGGACCACCTTGGCATTTGTTGTAAAGGTAATGTTGATAATTTTTCTCACTACTCTTTCAAGACATGGTTACCATATGAACAAAGAAGAGTCATTTGATGTAATAGAGTTTCTCGAGTATTTTTGTAAATATATTCTAAAAGATGTAGGGAGATGAAAAGCAAAATAGTAAGTAAATCTGGTATATTTTTCGTATTGAGATTCTTTTTCAACTTTGGAAAGAGAGAAATTTTATTGTTTAGAAAATTAAGATAGATATCTGTCCCAATGATCTACAAAAGTTCTAGAATAAATCCATGCCTACCATAAAATAAATTTGGTAAAAGGAAAACAAATGAAGATTGGAAAGAAAATTCCATCTCAGCTCATGATTATCAAGACATGGAGAAAGCTATAAAAGAATTATTAGACGTTGATTTTATAGAACCTAGTACATCTCCTTATTTTTGTTATGCTTTCATGGCTAATGAACATTTATAAAAAATAATAATAATAATAATAATAATAATAATAATAATAATAAATTAAAAGCCACTTAATGCTATTGTTCTTCCTTATCCCTACCCTCTTTCTAATAAATCATATTTATTACAGATAGTTGCAAGCTGAAAATATTTCTCATAGTTTGACTGTAGGTCAGGATTTTATCATATCACAGTTAAAGAAGAAGAGGGACCAAAGACAACTTTCAATTGCCCTTTTGGTCATTACCAATGGAAAGTTCTGCATTTTGGTCTAATGAATGCACTTACTTATTTTCAAAGTTTTATGGATAAGATATTTGCAGATATGATAGATTTTTTTTGTGTTTACATTGATGATATTCTAATTTTTAGCTAGACACTTGAAGATCATCTGCAACATTTAAAGAAGTTTTATGGCATAGCAGTTGCCGCAAGAATAGTATTGTTTGAAACAAAGATACAACTTTGACAAAAACACTATAAGTTCCTTGGTATGGAAGTAAATAACAGAAAGTTAAAGGTCAAATGGCATATTAAAGATAAGATTCTTGAATTCCCTGAGAAGGTGGATAAAAAAAACTTCAAGCTTTTCTATGAATTCTTAACTACGTAAATAGTTTATACGTTGATAGTGGTGTAGATAGATTTTGTTTATAAGAATTGTTGAAAAATAATAGAAAGTATGTGTGCACTGACGAACTTAGTAGAGCAGTCCAAACCATCAAAACTAAGGTTGCCAATTTGTTTGGACTCCATGTTCCAAAAACCGATAAGCTTGTCTTGTATATTGATGCATCTGACACTACATGGGGAGTTCTATGTTGTATACAAAACGATCAAGATTTTTTTTGTAAATATGCTTCAAGTATATTTTTTGATGATATTAAAAAATGAATTTCTTTAGATAGAAATCTATGCTGTAAAAAAAGTATTTAGAAAATTTTGCTCTTAGATTGATGCACTTAAAGCATTTTGTAATAAGACTGAGTATGCAAGATTCATGACATTCAAGGAGAAGGATCAAGGTTGAAAAAATGGAAGAGATAAATATGTATGTTGGTAGGAATATTTCAACAAATTTAATTATACTGCTCAACATGTTGCAAGGCAAGAAAATGTTGTTGCCGATTGGTTGAGCAGAAATCCTACTCTTTCTTGCATAAATCATCCTCAAGGCCCTCAAGGACTTCTGGGTAAAATATGGATCTGATTTCCATCCACATGATGAACAATATTAGACTAGCTTTTGTCTTTAAACACATGTTTTAGCCAATCTAACTTCCATTTTGTAGGTACATGAATACTATTAATAATACTTTTATGTAACTATATTTTACCACTAAGTTGGCATGCACACGAAAGACTTCCAATTATAGCAAGGTGGCTAGTTTTTGTCATGGAATGTAAGACTTGAATATTTAAATTAGCATATTGGAATGGACAAAACATATCTAAACTAAAAACAAAGGAAAACAATCTCCAACAAGCTATACTTCTAGATTTTACTTCTTTACAACCCTATACAAAGACTTTTCTACTACGAACAAAATTACCACATTATCAAATGACATGTTATATATTTAGAAGCAAGCAGAAAAAGTGGTGTTGTGGAGATGGAGCACCTTCCCTCATTCATTAGCCACTTGGATAATACCCTTTGTACAGTTAGCAAAGTGTCTCGAGATTCTTTTCAGGAAGACCCTCTAGGAAGGGAACAAGGTAGGGAATGTGCAGATCACATAATCACTCTACATTTTCTATGCCTTTTCATTGAAGGTTCTCACCTTTAGGGGACCATAAAGGGTGGTCCAGACACCAGGCTCGTTATAAACCTTCTAGATCTTTGCCTTCTAGTTGGGATGGACAAGGAAAATTACCCAAATTAACTTTGGTTGTTTGATCCCCTCATCAACAGACTAAGGAAGACAATGAATAAAATGCAAAACAAGATGACTGGATCCCATACCCATACTCCACACCCCTATGGAGACGATTGAGGAGATAGGTTGAATAGTTTTATGCCTCCTCCCTCAATAATGTTGGTTGTGTTGGTGGCCTAGCATTTTATTCCATGCTTGTTAGTTATGGTGTTTGTATTTCCACTAACATATGCCATGTAATTTGGTAGAGATGTTACTTGTTAGTACCAGGTCTTTACTCTGCTTTCATCTTGGGGTTAGTCTCAATTTGACGTGTTTTTTACTCGGCTTGTGATCTCATGCCACCCACCTTTTTCATCAAGTGTGTACTATATTTTTATTCTTTAGAAATATCATGCATGCTTTCAATATATATATATATATATATATATATATATATATATATATATATATATATATATATATATATATATATATATATATATATATATAAAAGTTGTTATTGTTGTGTCCTTATAAAGAGAAAGAATGTAAATATCACATATGCTTACAAGTTGAATGATTGACCATCCACAGATTAATTACTACCAAAAAGTGTTAAATATTACCTTGGATAATCAAATATTCAACTTGCAAACATATGTGATGGATAAGCTCATGCCTATAAAGATGTGTATCTGCTTATGTATCTTAAAAGTGATCAAAATTTGTAATGCAGTTTTTAATTGTGATTAGAAGCATAACTATAATGGTAGATAAGGTGGGGTGGGAGAAGCAAATGTAGGAGTGAATTGTCAATAAAAATAACTGACCATAAATATTAAGTCCATTTGATTGTTAGAGAGCATTATTTATTTTTACTTGGAGAAGGCTATCAAACAGTATGATATTTACGACATATAGTGAAGTTTGTACCCTTTTATTTTTTATAAAAAAAGATTTTTTGAAGCCCAGCATAGTTGTGTAATGAGATTGAGGCTATTTATCACTAGTCAAAGAAGAAGATAGAATCATTAATCAATGTAGAACCCTTCAATAGACAAACTATGTAACAAATCCAAGATAGACGCCTCAACATTGATACATCTTGACATTTTTAAGATAAATATATTTAAGATAATTTTACTAATAAATATATAAATTTAGAAAATTATAGATATATTATCTTTGTCCTATATAAGCTTAGATTAGACAATGTGTGATCAATCTAATAAAATGAATTGGAGCAATGCTTTGTTTTTCTACTACATTGGTCTTTAGAAAGGTTTCCATTATCTTAATAATTTCTCACCAATATTTAAATACAAAATATTGATTTATATATTCTTAACAAATATATTTATAAAAAAAATTAAAGAAATATTGGAGATTTTGTTTTGGGTTGAATATGCATGTGGTATACTCGAACTGTTTTATTTAACTTATTTAGCTTAGTCTATGCTTTTTTTCACAAAATTAATATTAAAATAAAATATAATTAAAGATTTAAGTTTAACATTTTTTTTGAATTGAAATTAAATATATTATTAATAAAAGAATTATTATGTGAAGGACTATTTTCATCTATTCAAAAAATATGACTAGTTCTTAAGTTAATGAAATGATATAATTTATACAACACTATTTTCATATGCTATTATTATATATCATGTTTTATTTAATATATCCTATAAATGAAAAATATTCAATAATATTGTTTTAATGTTAACTATATTACAATTCCATCTTTAGTTTTAAAGAGAATTAATAGATTAAAAAATACAATAAAGCTACAATATTTGATATGAAAAATTTAAATAAATCTTCATCGAGAATATGTATAATTATTTAATTACAAATTGATAAGCCTTCATGAATCTATTGATTCAATCCATCTTTTAAATGAACATTTGTGAAACCAACTTCTAATTCTCTAATTATTTAATTACAAATTGGTAAGCCTTCATGAATCCATTGATTCAAACCATCTTTTAAGTGAAGAACATTTGTAAAACCAGCCTCTTGCAGCTCATAGATGGCCTTTAAAGATCTACAAAATCATCATATTTATTAGAACTAGATATCACAACTTAGAAGGTATTCCATGTTTGAAATTTTATATTTCTCCTTGTATTAGTAAAAATCATGTGTTAAATTCTCTATTTATATTATATTTTCAAGCGGATTAAGATGGTCTTTTAAGTATCATATATATCAGATTTCCTATTTATATCATATTATCATATTTTCAGGTAAGAGACGCCAATTTAATATAAAGGTGTATGCACTCTACTTTTGCAAATTCAAAACCATGATTCTTATATTGAACACACAAAAATTCATTATTAATCTCATTTAAATTGTACATTAAATAAGTTTAAAATGGATTTGATTTCCATTTTTTTCATTTTTTGAATAAATAAATTTAATATACACTTAAACTTAATAATGAGATCAAAACTTAAAACATACAAAATTTAAAGAATATAAACAAAACAAATGGAGATATATATATATATATATATATATATATTATATAAGGAAAAAAACATACATCTCAACAAACTTTAAAAAATAGACGTGGCAACAACCCAAAAAAAACATTACCATCACCTTTACTTTTAATATACTTTATTACTATTTATTAAATTATATTTCATGTATCTATTTTTTTTTTAAGGAAATTTCACCATCATCTTTACTTTTAATACACTTTATTACTATTTATTAAAGTATATTTCATATATCTAACTTTTGTTAAAATAACTGTCCTTTTTAATGGACATTTTATATCATTAAAAAACAACTATTTGGCATATACAAGGGTTCACATTTCAAAAATATCAATCATATCTAAGATGAGACATGAGAAGAAGAAGAAAAAATTATATATTTTTAAATAAAATGTATTGGTGGTGGGTTGTTTGCGAGCTTCCAGATGCACATTAGATCTCATGTGGTGATTTCGGTATGGTTAAAATCACGTTAAACAAGCAATGTCTCCTCTCTATGCATTGGATTGTTGGTGAACGTGAAGCATGGTATTAAAGTCATATTTTTTTAGTTTTTATGATCCAAATTTCTCTTGCCGATCAGAGTCCTCTTATGTGTGGTTCCCCTGGTCTAATCTCCATCATGGATCTAATAAATTGCTCAAACAACTTGACAAGGCCATATTTTTTACTCAAACAAAGGTAGAAAAACATAGTTCTATCTTGATACTTATTTATTACATCATGGCCCCACTCTCACCCATATTTGATGGATTTGGAATTTAGTGCTACACCCATCAAGGGAAACCACCGAGAATAAATGGCGGTCAAATGATATTACTTGTTTCCGTGAGTTGATGGCCACCAATTTGAATGAATTACTGTGTGATGTATAGCTAGCAAAGGCATGCTATAGTCACCTTGGAACTTCATCTTTTTCATGAGCCCCTCCTACTGCAAGTTTCTCAGTTACGCCATCACATTTTAAATTTTTATGCATATAATGTTCGTGGTGCTTAGATCAAGGCTCATTCACTCTAGATCAAACTTTGAGATAAGATATCCTAGGAATTCCCCACATATTGACAGGGAAACATACAACCAAAAATATCATAGTCACAAAGAAGTTGATCAATGACTTACTGATTCTTCAAGGATTACACAAAATTTTGCTCGCCATTACAAACAACTTTTCAAAGTGCAAGCGTTTTCTCCCACACAAGAGCCTTGTCACACGTGAAAGAAATGTATTCAATAATGCTTAGATGTGGTGCCTTGTTAGCTTTCTCAATCTTAGCATATTGCTTGTGATTGACTTCTAACTTTAGATGACCTTAAAGTTGTCATGAACATGGCAAATGACACAGCCCCTGGTTTTGATGGCTTTCCTTGTCAACTCTACAAAATCCTTTGGGATACTATAGTGAAATTACTTAGATATATAAAACAAATTAACAATAATGGATGCAAATATAAATATCAAGAGCATAAGAACAACAATATATCGTCATAATAAGAGTAGAATAGAGCATATCCACATAAAAACTGGAAATATATGACTAAGTCACTCTGAAATGACAACCTCCACAAACTTGAAATAAGAATAGAATTTGTAATGTCATCATTTAATACTAACCATTACTTCATATATATAATTTAAAAAGGTTATAAATATTGTGTAGGTTGACACTACTATCAATAAGAAGATATAGAAATTATTATATGGCTAAGTCAAAGGTTATGTTAACCACAAGTTAGCCACACATATCCCAATACACGTTAGCAATTAAGGGTGTAATGTCCCTCCCCTCAAAACCAACATTGATGATCTTTGGGTGCTTCTACAAGTATACTTCATCCTCCCATGTCACATCCTCACTGGTTAGATTCTTCCACCAAATCAGATACTTTTTAATCTCCCTTGTTTGCAACCTCTTTGTGTGTATCTAGAGGATTTCATCATAATCCAAAATGGTTATTCCCTCCTCATCAAGCTCTGGTAACTCTATTAGAGTTGAAACTATTTGTTTAATGATCTTATTCAAGCAACAAACATGAAAGACTGGATGTATTTTTATTGAATGAAGTAACTACAGTTTGCATGCTACATTGCTTATCTTTTGCAAGCCCTGATAGGGCCCATAATACTTAGGTGAAAGCTTGTTATCCTCCTGTTGTTTCAAGGACATTTACTTATATGTTTGTAATTGCACAAAAACCGAATGTCCTACTTCAAAATGACTTTTGGTACGATGTTGCTCAGCTTGTTGCTTCATTCGATTTTGTGTCATTGCCAAATTCTCTCTGAGACTAGAGTGTACCTCATGTTGATGTCGAATGTGGTTTTCAACTGCCTGAACCTTTGGTTGAACTCTCACGGACAAGGTGATTGATGGTGGTTGGTACCCATACAAATCCAAAAATAGAGACATTTTGAATGAAGCATGGAAATCAGAGTTATACCACCATTTTGCTAGTAGAAGCCATTGAACCTATCTCTCTTATTTATTCAAAGCAAGACATCGAAGATAATTCTCCAAGCACTTGTTGACCACCTCAGTTTGGCCATTAAATGTTAGATGATAGTACAAGCTAGGAGCCAATTGAGTGCTTAAACAAGAAAACAAATCAGTCCAAAAAAAACTGGTAAATATAGGATCACAATTAGTTACTATGATCTTTGGGATCTCATGTACATCTGAATTGTATCCATAAAAGTTGCTGTTAATATACTTGTTACAAAATGATGTGACAAGGCACAAAAATGGACATATTTAGTGAGTCCATCCACAACAACCATGATAACATTTTTTCCCTCATACTTGGGCAACCCTGTGATGAAATTCATAGACACCTCCTCTCAATTTTGGTTCGGAATAGACAACGGCTATAGAAGACCTAGGGTCTTAATTATCTCACCCTTATTTGGTTTGCACAGCATGCATTCTTTCACAAATTTATGGAATTCACCTTTGAGCCCTTCCCAAAATATTCCCTGCTTGATTATATGATAAGTCTTCAAGAACCTTGAGTGCCTAGTGACTAGTGAAGCATGTAGATCCACAAGGACCTTTTGCTTAAGAGTTGAGTTATTAAATAGGTATAGCTGATCCTTGTACCATAGAGTGTCCCCTTTCCATACAAATTTGTCTAACACACTCAAATCTTGTTAGAGCTTCTAAATGAGAGTCTTTGTATTTGTGTCATTCGTCCATTCTGATTTTTCTACCTCCACCCAATCTACCTGTAGTATTGATATGGCACACAATTATGCCTCTATGGACTCGTCCTTCATGGATAGTGCATCAAACACTATATTCTCCTTTATTTTTTGTAGATGATCTCCAAGTCATATTTGAACATCTTTGTGACCCATTTTTGTTCTTTTGATAATGACCTATGTTCTAAATAGTATTCAAGAATATTATTATTGATCTTCACCTTAAAGTGTCTTCCCATCAAATAAGGTCTCCATTATTTGATTGCATGAAGGATAACCATTATTTCATTTTCATGAATGGGCTTTTGCAAATTCTTATCCTTGAGTTGACAACTATCAAAAGCAATAGGTCATACTTCTTGCATGAGTATTTTGCTCATGTCATACTTCGAAGCATCACACTCAACAATGAAAGTTTTGGAAAAAATCTAGGGTAATTATAACTATAGTGGTGAACATGTCCTCCTACAGCTTCTCAAATGTCTTGGTGATTGCCTCATTCCAAAGGGAGGAATCGTTCAATAAAGTTTTGAGTGGTGTTGTTATGTTGCCAAAAAATTTAATAAATCGAGGATAATAACCTATAAGACCTAAGGAGCCTCAGGTGCTTGAGGGTTTTAGGCACTTTCCATTCGACCATGGCCTTGATTTTGTGAGGGTTCACCTTTAGTCCTCCATAGGAAATAATGTGTCTGTTGACCAATTTTTGGTCCTGCAAGCCAAAAAATTGGGCACCCCTCTCCTTTAAATTGCAAGTCATTCATCCAAGTTCTGGCTAGTTCATCCCTTAGCTGCCTCATTCAAAAAAAAAATTGTCAGACCATTTTTCATGAAAAAACCAGGGGTTTTCCTCTTTTGCTTGCCAAGTGCTTTTCGGGTTTGACAGGTGACTTTAATTGTAAAAATTCGTAAGTGAAGCCACTTGCAAACCTCGATTTGGTCTTGGTAGATCAAATCGAGCTTTTTAAATGGCTTTACTCATTTGTCTTATAAGCAAGGGTCGACGTGAAACTCGATTTGGTCTCGGATGCTTCAGAAGGCAAGTGAATTATTTCGGAGGGCTTTTCGTCGGCAAAGTGAACCAAGTGGAAAGCCAAAGGGTCATTTGCAGGATTCCCGAAGGGTATGCACCCTTGCGAAGGGCACTTAGGCGGCAAGCGGGACCTTTACAATTCTTCCGAAAGGCAACTTTGGAGGGCAAGGAGCCCTTGCGGGGGGCAGGGGATGAGCAAAGTGGATCTTCTTCAAAAATCTGAAGGGTAACTTTGAGCTCGAAATACCCTTTCAGAGGGCAGTCGGTCGAAGCAAAGGGGCAAGACAAAAAGCCCTGAAATAAACTTGCCCTTCGGAAAAAGTGACAAGCCCAAAAGAGAATATTTTCGGACAAAATATCTGAAGGAAAACCAAAGAGAAAAAATCAAAGGAGAATTTCTTCGGACAAAATATTCTCTTTTGGGCTAGTCACTTTTTCCGAAGGGCAAGTTTCTTTCCCTTCAGACATTTTGTTCAAAGAAATTTGAGAGACAAGAAGTCCGAAGGGTAGGTGTCCTTGCGGGGGGCACTTAGTTATGAAAGTGCACCATTTCAATTTTTCTGAAGGGTCACTTTCCCTTCGGAAAAGTTCGTATGCAAAATGCCGAAGGAATTGTCCTAGTAGGTGACAGGCCCATGAACATCAATTTCAAGGTGATAAGCTAGTCTGTTGGGATTCGAATGTCCGATTACGGGTCCGTGAATGTCAATTTTAAGGTGATAAGCTAGCCGTTGGGATTCAACTGTCCAATGACAGGTATGTCAATGCCAATTTCAAGATGATAAGCTCGCTGTTGGGAGGTAATCAAAAGAATATTTCTTTGGACAAAATGTCCGAAGGAACTCAGAAAAGAAAGCCCAAAGGCCCGCCAAAGAAAGTCAAAGAGTGCAAACTCAAAAAAAAAGAATTCCTTCAGGCATTTTGTCCAAAGGAAATAATAAGCGCTGAGAGCCCGAATTGCCAGAAGAAGGAGAAAACAAGATGGGTGACCTAGAACGCGACCACGCGCACATAACACAAAAGCTCAAAACCTCCAAGTGGCGTAACAAGTCAAATCGCAGATCCAAGGATGAACCAGACTAGGGTAGGTGGCACAGAGGTCGTCAATAGGAAAAGTAAATGCACTTAGGTGAAATAGTCTCTACCGAAAACCAATAAAAGGATTGGTTGTGAACATTGAAGAGAGCGGCCCGTGTTTTCTTGTTTTGCCATTAATGAATAGCCAGTTGCGCTTAGCATTGAAGAGAGCATGGCCCAGTCAACATAACTGGGGGATGGCCTTGTCGGTTGTTAGGAGTAACCCATGCTCTTTCAGACCCAAACAGCAAGGGCAGCGACTTAAGCACCT
The DNA here is from genome assembly GCA_037957365.1 of Torreya grandis. NCBI lineage: Eukaryota > Viridiplantae > Streptophyta > Pinopsida > Cupressales > Taxaceae > Torreya > Torreya grandis. Next base: position 5,451,706 of record JARHVA010000121.1, on the reverse strand, counting down.
ACAACGTGGCTTTCCCATACGCAATTAAGAAGAAACGGCAGCAGCATGGGCTTGTGGTTGCTGCAGGAGTGTTTAATACAGCATGGGTTTCATTCCCTAGACTGGTCAATAATCTATTTTCCAAGCTCTCTATATAATTGTAACTTCTCATTTTGTGGAGGATCTCTCAGCATTGTATGACGAAGCCTTGAAGAATTTACCTTGAATCAAAAGAAGCATTTTACCTCTATTTGAGCTTGCACTTTTGCATGTCTATGGTCTTATTTTATGTTCAGTCATTTCCTTTAATGCTTTCATAAGTTTATACCAACATATCTAGTGTATTGTGAATTCTTCTCTGCAGATCAACAAGAAGTGTCCAACTCAGAGTATAGGTGCATGTGAATAGACTATCCAATAGTGTGTCTTAGGACACCTCTGGTAGTTTCTTCCTGTATCTCCATAGGATCCCCTGTTGAAACATTGATGCAGGAAAGGTTCTCATTCGAAGGAAGTGTATGTTTGCTTCTCTCTGGTGTAAAGTGTAGGTCAAGGCTGAGTAGATCAACCAGTTTGGTGCATCACCACATTAGTTAGATTTTGTTTTCAGTATCTCTCTCTTTTCACCCCCCCCCCCATTGTTAGCAGTAGGAAATCCAGAGCCTCAAGGTGCATCAAGGGGAGCTAGCCCTTAATCTAGAGATTCATCCCTCAAGATTGCCACCCACTGCAAGAGGAATGTCTCCGTTGTGCCGCATGGAGGAAGGGAGCTGAGTCTTCTTTCAGAGGGTGCAATCCACAGCGTTAACAGTGACCCAATTAGTCCACATCCTTCACTCCAAATACACAGTTGGAAGGATTGGTGTACCATAGATGTTGTGCCAAAATATCCAAACCGTAATTCACATGTTGCAAATGTTCTACCCATGTTTTGTTGTGCCAAAATATCCAAAACTTTGAAATGTAGATGCTGCATTTGTGAGGCCCACATGCATCACTAGAAATTCATAGTGGCTCTCATGGGTTTTGAAAGTTGTCTTATATATATCCCCATCTTTGATTCCAATCTTATGACAACATAAGCAAAGATCAAGGTTTGTAAAGTATACAACACCATGTAATTCATATAGAATTGCAATAATTGGAAACTTATCTTTAATGATGTACTTGTTGAGTTCCTTGTAATCTGGACACATGCACCAGGTGTCATATTTCTTATGCACCATCACCACTAGATAAGAATAAGCATGCTAAGTATGTCAGATAATTCATGCCTCAATCATTTCCTATACCATCTTCTCAATCTCACTATTTTGTACATATGGGCGCCTACATAGTCAGATGTTGGGTGGTTAGATCCATAGTACTAACTGAATGGCATGATCATGATCCCTTTTGGGTGGTATTCTCTCATATTATTTCCAAAAACTACTAAGTGGCTCTATACAATTTCCTATAGATCTGGAGGTGTAGGCACCTTTGATGGTAGTGCTTCTAATAAAAAATTGTGCCACAAACCCATCCGTTGCCTTTTTAAGAAACCGTATATGATGAGAGTTAACCAATTGTGGGTACTTTGCATGTATCCCATGCATTTCAAATATCCTTTCTTCTGAATCAAAATGCATGAACAACTTTGAGAACTTTAACTCAATTGTTCCCAAAGTAGTGAGCCATTGGACTCCTAACATGATGTTTGTGTCGCCCATGGGAAAAGCGAACATAGAGCAATCTAAAAGATAGTCTCCCATGTTGAGTTTAATACTATGACACTTCCCTATGCAACTAATTGTACCACCTTATACAATCATGACTCAAAATTTCTAAGTTGGATAAACAAAATAGTTCACACTCGCAATCAACTTATAGTGATGAAGTTGTGGATATTTCCCAAAGTAGTGAGCCATTGGACTCCTAACATGATGTTTGTGTCGCCCATGGGAAAAGCGAACATAGAGCAATCTAAAAGATAGTCTCCCATGTGAGTTTAATACTATGACACTTCCCTGTGCAACTAATTGTACCACATTATACAATCATGACTCAAAATTTCTAAGTTGGATAAACAAAATAGTTCACACTCGCAATCAACTTATAGTGATGAAGTTGTGGATATTTCCCAAGTCAATCAATAGTCTTTTTAGGAAACTTGCTATCTTGAGGGGTTGTGGGGTACTAATGCTTGAAAGTGCATGGCAATAAATAGTTTTTTGGGTATCTATTGTCTCCTCGTCTGGCTCATCAACACCCTCTAATTCTACTTCTTCATTAGCTCCTTCAATGAAGAACAACTTTTCAACATATTTATGTCAGCGATTATATTTTCTATCGTGGCTAAAACTAACCTTTAGGCCATTTTCCCTTCCATTTGTTGAGGAGTCAATCTGGTTGGTTGAGGGAATGATGGTGCTAGAGTGCTCCAATATCTGATAACTATCAAAACCTACCTATCATTGGCCAATGCTCTTTCCTCCTCCCTGTAGGCCATGATAATATACTTTGATATGATAAGTGGATTAAACATGCATACCTAATATTGGATGTGATCCTTGCGTCACCCAAGAAATAGGTCATTTAAGTTCTCATATGGGATCATCTCCACATGCAAAGCAAAATACTAGAATTGTCGAATATAATCACTGACCAATCCTATTTGACACATTTTTGCTAACTAGCTGAAATAATTCTCCATCACACTATTGCAATAGTGTGTTTGCAATTCCTTAGTAAAAATAGACCAGGTGACATTGAGAGGCCCTTCCTTCTTTCAATCACACAACCATCGATACCAAGGATGCCATTACAACCTTCTGTCCACATGGGATTTGATGTACATCGAAAAAATATCCATCTGATCGATCCAAGTGACTAGACTTTTTCGATCAAACATATGCATGTCCACTTTGGGCAGCATGTTCTAAGTACCCAAATTGGAACCAAATGAGGGTAGTCGCTATGGTGTATTTATATTTGGAAACGGTTGAGCATAAGATCCACCTTAGTTGGGTTGTGCATTGGTAAAGTGAGGTTGGTTTTACAGAGTCTGTTGAGCAAAAAACAATAGATCAAAAAGTTGCTCAATCTCATCCAACGTTGATTGATTTTATCCAAATCTCCTTTATTGGCCAATTCATATTGTAATTTTTGCATATAGTAATCAAATTGTCTCACTTTGTGATCTACCCAGAAAATCCTAGAACTGAAGATCCACCAATTTTAGAGTCCATCTCTTCTTCTTTAGGTGTTTTTCCCAAATTGTCGTAACCATGTGAAGATTTTAGGGTTCAAGGCTCAAAAATAGGGGTATCAAAAAATTATAATATTGTGATCATCTCATTGAGACGCATCCAAGGACTGGTATATTGTACAAGGATACAAAAAACCCTAAAAATAGGGTTGACAGAATTATATTTTGTTGGTATCGCCTCACTAAGACGATTCCAACGACTACTATATTACACAGGTTTTTGAAATAATTATAGACCTTTTTTTTCTTTTTTGTAAAAAAAACCTAAAACAATATTATGCCTACAAAAAAATTAAATTCCTTCTAGATCAAAACTTATGTTTTTTTAATCCTTCCACAAGACCAAATAGACATTAATCTCGACTCAAAACGAATGTAGTGAAAAAATATTTCCCAAATTGAAGCTTTGATACCATTTGTACATAAATTACTTTCATATATAAAGTAAATTCACAAAAATGGATGGAAATATAAATATCAAGAGCTGAGCAATGACATCATGTCGCAATAATAAGTGCAAAATATAATAAAACCACACCAAAGATTCAAAATACTAAAGATATATGACTGAGCCACTTCGATGGGGGAACCTCCACAAACTTACAATAAGAACAAAATTCATAATATGATCATTTAATACTAACCACTACTTGTTATGTGTACTCTACTAAGGATATGGATACTCCATAGGTTGACACTAAAACTAATATGAAGATATAAAAATTCGTGTATGACTAAGTAAAAGGTTATGCGAGCCACAAGTCGACCACACATATCCCAATACACACTAGCGGTTAAAGGTGTAACAGATACTATAGGAGATGGCCTCTATCAAGTTTACTTGGATGCCTATCAAACCAAAACTCTGGGCAAAATTATTAACAAGGGGCATATCAAAATCATACACCGGCTTGGTCATCTAGAGTTGATTTGCAATTAACAACCTATCACATTGTTCAATGTCTCTTATAAGATAATAAGTGTTGGCTCTGCATATTCGAAATTTTCTCTCGCTATTCATTAGACTTGAATAGATATGTTTTATCAAAATTAGATACATAGTAGACAATATAATTTTTGTTTGGGAAGGTATGGAATGGGGTCCATGAGTCCAATCAAGAAGCCATTTTTATTAGGATATATTTTGAAAATGTTTATGATTGCATTGAATGGCCATTCATACTAGTTATGCTACAAGCTTTATTCCATTTGAAAAATATGCTTTTCATTTGATTTAAATACTTTTTATTGAAATTTTATCTTGTATGTATGTCAATGGTATGCATTTTAAGCAATTTGGTCTTTTTCACTCTATTTGTCCAAGGATGTCTTATTTCCCCTACACTTCATGTGCTTGTTGCGAAGGGGTTTGGTTATCTATAGTTAATGTTATTTCCCAAGGGCTTGTTTGATCTGGGTCGCAGGAGGTATGGTGGACAATACACTAAATGATGTTTTATATGTATTATATGTGTATGTGGAAGCAACATGAAATAAGATTCAAAATAAAGAAAATAATAGAACTGCAACATAAAGTTTTATTAATTTGTGCATTTTGTACATGGCATAATCTCGATGGAAATTAATGATTGTATATCTTCTACTATCTGATTGTTATATAATGCTACATGTATGTATATATAGATTACAAATTCACATAGGCTTGAAGAACCCTCATAGAAGTTAAACTATTTGGGCTTCCATGTGTGACTCTTCTCCTTCCAATAATTACATGGCTTGATTGCCAGGGGCATGATATGATGACAAATGTTTTGGCATAACATGATCCCTATAAGTGCCACCTAGCATGGCACAACATAGTGCAGAGTGTCCATGTGGTTGATGTGTAATTTGGATGTTTTGCATAGGGAGTAAGCTACAAGGTATGTTTGTGAGTGCGACGTGGATGGTCAATGTTGTGTAGAGGTTACGTGAATGGTACGAGTTAGCAAAATTTTGAACAATCTACATGGATTGCATTGATATGATGTTATGTTAATCATAGATTTGTGCTAACAACGTCAAGATAGATAAACCAAAAAAAATTGTGGGTCGTTGTTGCACACCCCAATAAGAGCATTGCCACTCCTTGACTCATATTGGGGCTCTACCCCATTTCCAATGAAGGGAGTAATGATTTCTTTTATGCTACACAGTGTGTATCTTGGTGTTATGCAAAATGTGCATGGTGCGTGGAACTACCTAGAAGTTCTCAAAGCATGGACTTGTGTGAAGTTTCACTTGTGGACAAGGCAAAAAAGGTAATATCACCACATCGATGTGGCTACAATCAAATTATTTTTAAAGGAATTTCCTTTCCAATTGAGGATTAGCTTCAACTAGTGAATGATCACTTTGTTGATGGCTTTTTCCTCACTTCAATTAAAGAAGAAAATGTTAGACATGCAATGTAGTATTTGATACTTCTTGCTTACCCTTTGGTTGTAGCATCCAATGGAGTAAAACCCGATGATACAAGAAACCCTTTGGCCCCTTCGCCCATGGCTTTAGACATTCATTTGGAAATGGTTACAACATTTTTAGATTTTTATTTTTTTGGCATCCTTTTTGCCTTTCAAGCTGCCCCTTGTACTCTATGGCAATATGTCATCAATAGTATAGAAAAGAAACTTTCTTACCAGATTACCAACCCAGTCTCCTACGCTAGCAAGTTTCACATATGTTCCAAAGTCCTCACTGCAACCATATTTAATACTCTTTGTGTTGCGTGTCTTCCAAGGCCTCTTATCAAAAACTTGGAAGGATTCTAATAGACGAGTTATGTGCAAGTTCTAGAAATGGTAAAGGTTTCCATCATGAGGCTTGCATATAGTGTTACCTGTTGAGAGATGTTGTTGGTATGGGGTTGCTTGATGTCCCAAGACAAGGCACTACTTTTAATGGAGGCTTCTCTTATTTTTAACGAGTTATGAAATGTTGTCAAAAATGAAAATCCCACTCTGCATACTACCAAGGATAAATAGTTTCTCTCAAATTAAACGATTCTAAATCACTAGCCCTCATTAAATTGGTAATTGCACTGAGTCTAAAACACCCGAGGATTTCTACCATAAACAATTTGGAATGGTGACATGCTTGTGGACATGTTTATTGAACTATTATATGCAAACTCAACCTAGGATAATGCCAAGTCCTATTGCTTGGGCTTCTCTCCAACAAAGCACTTGATAGGTTCCCAAAACTCCTATTTACTACCTATGTCTACCCATTGGTCAATGGGTGGTATGCACTACTAAATTGCAGTTTAGTTCCTAGCTTCTTTCATAGAGTTATTCAAAAATGACTCATAAATTTAGTATCCCTATCTAATATAATGGTCTTTGGAACACCATGCAACCTAACGTATTTGGAAAACAAATTCGCTACTATAATGGCATCACTGATTTTCTTGCATGCAAAGAAATGGACCATCTTTGTGAACCTGTCTACAACAACAAAAAGTAAGTCATTACCTCGCTACATGTTTGGCAGCGCCAAGACAAAATCCATGCTTAAATCTATCCACACTCCTTTTGGCACTGACAATGGCATGTACAATCCTATGTTTTGTGCATGGCCTTCAACCACTTGACATATACTACAACTTGACACGTTGCTACATCTTGATTCAACTTTAGCAAAAAAATACTTCTCTTCCACCAAAGTTATGGCCTTCTTCTTACCAAAATGTTCTCTCAAACCACCACTATGAAGTTCTCTTATAATGTTGTCTCTCATAGACCCAACTAGAATACATTTTCTTTCCCTTAAAGAGAGATAATCATCATGAATAGTACCCACCTCACCTACTAATGGGACTTGCATTATTCTACAACAATTCCAAAATATGAATTAGAGTCATACAATTTCTTTATAGTCTCAAATCCAACTATTTCACTCACCATAGTGGTTGACAATGCCACATACCTGCTCAAGGCATCAACTACTTAATTCTACTTTTCTGACTTATGCTTCAGAATGGAAGTATACCACTGCAAAAAAGATACCCACTTTGCATGTGTGCTATTAAATTTCTTGTGGGTGTTTACATACCTCAAGGCTTGATGATCAATAAACAAAATAAACTCCTTAAGCACTAAGTAATGCTTCAATGCTTGTACAATGGCATAAAAGTTAACAGATGTGAAGTACTTTTTCCTTAACTTGTTCAATTTTTCACTATAATATGTTATCGACCTTCCTTCCTAACTCACAACTACACCAACACCCACATGTGAGGCATTACAATCCACCTCAAACACCTTGCTCAAATCTAGGAATGCTAAAAGAGGGGCCTTTGTCACCTTCTTCAATCACTGAAAACTTTATGTTGTTGCCCTTATCCACACAAATTATTTTCCCCGTGTGCAATATGTTATTGGTGCAACAATACTACTAAAATGATTAATGAACTTTCTATAACAAGTTATAAAACCATGGAAACTTCTTATCTCTGTTATAGTTCGTGGAGTAGGCCACTCAACAATTGTCTTTATCTTATCTTCATCCATTCTTACCCCATCTTCTGAAATGACAAATCCCAAAAACATCAAACTCTTCGGCATAAATGTGCACTTTTTCAAATTTGCATAGAGCTCTTCCTTTCTCAACAATTCTAGTGTTACTCTCAAATTCCTTAAGTGATCTTTTTTACTTTTACTAAATATTAAAATACCATCAAAATAGACTATTATAAACTTACCAATATAATCTCATACCATAGTGTTCATGATCCTCATTAATGTGGTGGGTGCATTGGACATTCTAAACAACATCACCATCCTCTCATAGAAACCATACTTGGCCTTGAATGTCTTCTTCCATTTATCCCTTCTCAAATATGAATTTGATAAGCACTGCTCTATAGATCAATCTTACTGAATTATGTAGTCCTTGTAAGTACATTAATCATGTCATCTAGGTGGGGTATATGAAGCCTATATTTGATAGTGATCTTGTTGATTGTTTTACTATCAACTCACATCCTCCATGTCTCATTCATCTTTGGAGTTATCAATGCAGAAGTTTCATATGTGTTGTCGTAAAATTTTACATTTTGCGACAACACCCCTAATTGCACTCCTACAGGAAATTTGAGGTGTTTCAATGACAAAAACAATAAAAAAAATTCAAATCATTGTAGACACCAACTCCATATCCTAATGGACAAGGCTTGGGTCGCATATTGAGATTTGCACTATCCTTCGAGCTTCCAAATAGTGGCCATCGAGTAGTTTGCAAAGTAACATTGTGGATGGATATGCATTTGAAGAGAATATTTTGGTTAGCCTTAATTCAAGAGTTTTGAATCACAAAGTTGGCGGTGTAGAGGATATCTCAACAATTTCTCTTCCGGTAGAATAAGTGTAGGGCATGAAGATTATTCTTGCATATGGGATCGGAGGATATTTTGAGGGTCAAAGAGAATAGTGGCTTTGATATCACTATTGAATTCTTCATCTTTTGCATTTGGATAGAAAGGAAGTCCATGAGGAATCATATAAGGTATGTTTTGCATTTGTTGTACCAGTTTTTTAACAACAGTCAAAAGCTAAAATGTTAAGTCTTTTTACATTAAACGGTCAAGAAAAGTCAAAATAAGTGAAAGTTGGTTAAAGTTATAATTCTTATTTTCGAGAAAATTCATCTTCATAAGGTCAAGATTTATCTAAAATGCAAAGATATTGAAAACTCCTTATGTCCTTATGTTTTTCCTTGGTAAATTCAAAAAGTGCAAAATCCCCTATCGGATCCCATAACCAATTCAGGTAGACCCAGTGGATCCCAACTCTTCTGTCAACAGACCTATCGGACCTTGATAGGTGTGCAAACACAATCCCATGATCTCGTGAGACTTGCCAACAAACTCTTGGAACCCAATAGGTGTGCTAACAACACCCCCAGAGTCTAATACCTATGTAGGCACAACTCATGGAACCCGCAACCAGTGCTCACAACACCCCCAAAGCCCGATAGCCCCATTCGCAACTTTCCAAAAAAAAACTTTTTGACTAGACACTTTCAGAATTTCATCTTCATTAGGGGTAGTATAATGTAGGTTTTGTTGACCAAATTTGACTTTTTAGTCAAATTCGGGCACCTATAGGTAAAAACTTGATTTTCTAAGTCTATAAGGGGTGTAATATGAGTGTCATGGGGTGTATTATAGTTCACCTGATGTTATTTAATGCTATATTGCCTTTAGTCTTAGTCATATTAATCTATTTATCAATTTTAGTGATTTAGTGGGTTTTTAAAAGTCATAAATGCAAATGGCATGTTTCCCAAGGTGTCCAAATGTCCTTTTTTCTTTCATAACATCAAAGAGTTCAGATTCCATGTCAGTTATGTCAGTAACATCATAATATGATAGGTTCCTTAACTGAAATTGCAAAAACAATTGAAAAATAGAGCAACTTGTACAGTCTTTTTGGGAATTGTGCCACATGGAAAAAGATCTTGGGAGGCCTCTTCATCTTCCCCACTCATCTCCACATTTGAATTGATTTGGAAGTGTCATTTCTTGCTCAAAACCATTCTACTTCTTTTTTGGCTTTCTAGACATACAGAAGTGACCTTCTGGGTTTTGCTTGGTACGGACAACTAAAGACGTTTTAGGAAAAATGCTTTGGAGAGGTTAAATTGCACTCAGAGACTTTCATTTCCATATAAAAAGTTTGAAGAATGGTGACCTGTGCTTCATGAACCATCCTCATGAAGTTGATTGTGCAAATCTGCTAGCTGTTTCGTGCACCCTATGGGTTGTGCCTTGTTTTGGAGGATTCCGTACAATCCAGTTGGTCATATTGGCTCTATGTGATGTTGACTTCCTCCTCTAATGCTTTCCATGACTAGTTTCAAGTTGTTTTAAAGAGCCAATCACCTCAAGTTTGCAAACTAGCACCTTTCTATGTTACAGGCCAGTTTTCCACCATTCCCAGAATCCTCATGCTTGTTCAATGGATTTAGAGGGTTTTAATATGTCATTTTACATGTTTCAAGTGATCTTGTTTCCCTTTGCCTTCTTAATCTCTTTCTCCAAGCAAGGTCTCTATGAGGATGCAATCATAGGTAGTATACATTCATTTTGTTGTATGACTGCTATGAACAGTCAACCAAATGAGCTATGCAAAGCTCTAAACCATGTCCATGGAGTTATGATAGAGGGCTTGAAATGCTTAACACACCTTCAACACAAGATCAAACAAGTTGGACCTTCCAATGAATGTAAAAGGGCACTATAACGGTCATATAACACCATTCACACAGTCAGCCATGGAAGCACACCTGTAGGTGCCCTCAAGAGTTATCTTCGCATTGAAAGGATGTATTGGATCTTGTTTCAAAATGTTCCTAATTGAAATCATGCCTTCGAAAAGGTTGATTGTGTATTTAGCTACCAATGAGGCCCTTTAACCTTTCTTGGTGTTCCATTCTAAGACACTGACTACTCATACAGGGAGCCAACGCACACCTACAGGGCTTTGTTGATGCCATGATGATGTGTAGAGAGATGGACATGGGTTTCCAACTTCTTAGAACGGTTAAAATTGTGTTAAGGTGTTAGATAAGAGCATACAAAGTTCACTTTCATAGAAGGTTTCATGTTGTTCATATCTAGTTCACTATATACAGCCAAAACATCCACCTACAAGTCACTGAGCAGGGTGCTGAAATGCTTAGATGGACAGGGTGAAGCAACTTGACATCCACTTAGGGTTGTGGGATGCATAATCAAGCCATGATAGACCTATATAAGGTGCTTAAAGGCAAGAAGTATGGAATCATGTGTGAAGGTCATGACTGAGTTTTCAGAGTTATTGTCCCAAAAGGAGCAAAACAGAGGCCCAACCATGTTTTGTGATTATCATATAACAAGGTTTCCTTATCCTTCTATGCTTCTAAATGACCTAGATTTGCAGTTTCTAGCACAGAGAAGGCCCATATAAAGTTGGAAGAGCAGATGAAGAATGGGATTTGGTTTCTTGAAGGTCCAAAAATGCCTCTAAATCATTGTTTCCAAGCAGTAAGTTCTACATGCTCTGAGTCACAAAATGACCTTAATGATTCAAGGTACTAACAAAGCATGCTTACATGTTTTGAATGGCCTTGGCATGTGAAAGACATACTAAAAACATAGGAATCATCAAGTTTTGGTTGATATATAATGTTTTGCCCCTCATCAGCACCTACAAGGGTCTCTCTAATGGAAATAGGTACCTACAGCAAACACTCAAGCAGTGACCCTAAACTTGATATCTAGTTGGTGCTTTAAGACTCCAAGATAGGTAGATACTGACTCATACATACATATTGTGACCTCAGAGGGAATCATGGGAAGTCAAATCAACATCATGATCAACCTCAAATGATTCAAGGTAGCCTACAACAGTCAGAGAGAGGGTTGTCTCAGTCATAGGACAGTAGGGACCTAGTTATGATCAAAAGTGTATATGAGGACCAAATGGGAGGTTGGAATGATGCATCGAGTGATCACCTTCATTAGGATTGAGATGATCTCTACAAGCCACAAATAATGTAAGGAAGGCCTACTCAGACCTTTTGTAGCCCATATACACCTACAGCCAACTGTGACTGTATGAAACAATGAGCTAGGGGCAGAGAGTATGTTATTTAGATTCTTTGAGGTGTTTATAGCCTAAACAAATAGACAATAGGTCCAAGCACTTACCCAATGGCCTTGGAAAGTGTCTTAGGGACTAATGCAAGGTTTCAAAGGTCTAGTCCATATAAGATCAAGGAAGGGTCCTCAAACAAAACATAGTCAGCAGACAGTGAGTGAGGGGTTGATACTTATGAAGTTGGCAATGCAAGTTGGGATGAATGTTCAAGACAAATAGGAGAATGAGCAAGAACACACAGGAGGGTCTTGTAGCAACCACTTTCAAGACCTAAGCATGCTTAGATACCTATAGGCAGGATCCGTAAAGCAAGCTAAACACAGTCCACTTGAGAAGCTTGCACACAGTGCATTATATGAGCAGCGTGTTTGTTTGTTTGAGCTTTTGGAGGGTCATATGAGATGACCAGGTGCTGAATTTTTTCGCAAGTGATCCTCACAACTTGAATAAGACCTTCCAACAACCAAATTGTTTGAGAAAACAGGGGAAGTAGCCCATGTTTTGTCTTAGACAGGGGGTACTTCTCCTCATGCACAAACTGACAGTTTTAAGGGGATAGTATAGAAGAGTTGAACCAAGAGTTGGGGAAGCATTAAAGGAAGGTGTGGAGAGTTAAAATACACTAGGAACAATATGGAAAGCACATCACATAAGGTAGAAACTCATTTGGATGGTCCGGACCTTCAAAGATACAATCAGGCCTAGGCAAGGATTAGGCCTAATGCCCAAAGGAGGTCATTTATACTTTTGGACTTAGACATGCTTTGAAACCTATTGGAACACATTAGTGAGGTCACTATAGGTGTGTTCAATCTTTTACCTTGCAGATAAAACGTCAAGAGAGCCACTTTCTTGCTCAAAACCATGTAGACTAGTACAAAATGGTGAAAACAAGCTCGATAGAAGTTTCAATGCTCATATCTTTTCTGAGGATATGCATGGTGGCCAAAGAAGTTTGGAGTAGTTAGTAGGGTCCCCTAACATCATTTTTTTGGAATTTGTCTGCAAGTTGGACGTCAAAGTTTTATGAACAAACATTAATACTCAAAAGAGGCCTAAAACCCTACTAAACCCTTAGCCAGGACCAGTTTATGAAAATGGAGTTGGATAGCTATCCAAATGGCATAGTTGGACCATGAATCCTATTGGACTTTGGAAAGGACTCCCTCAAGCTACTTCACATGCCAACTAGTTGTACATAACTATACGGACATGGTACAAAACAAGTTTTTTCTCACTGTTTTGCAGGTTTTGTAAGGAGTCAAGAGATGAAACAAAGTTTGGGGGAAAGCTTAGGACTTGTACTAACTTCCTATGGCCATCTGATGCTTTGAAAAAATTCCTAAGTGTGCAAATCATCTGCTTCATTTCAGCAAGTCAAAACTAGCATATTGCACAAACTAGGAAGAAGTGTGAAAACTTTAAGTGGATGGATTTTTAAGGTGTCCCTAATGCTTTTAAGGCCATGGAGGGCCTTAACACATGTCATTAACTGCCTTGTATGGATTTGCATGAGCAACTGATCTCTTTTTGGGAGCCAAGTGTGCAGGGTGCATGAAAGGAGTGTTTTATGGATAGTAGATGATGATGGTTCACTTTCAGAGGACCAAGCATACAACCAATGCATGGAGAGGCATGTCTGAGAGCCTCCCCTTCCATTCCAATCATTGGACCTGATCCTAATCAGTTATAGGATGTTCAAACAAGTCCAAATCATGAAGACAGTTTTCTGAGCCAAAATGAGGAGTTTCTTGCCACTTTTTCATGAAGTTTATGCCTTGAATTGACACTTGTGCTTCCAGACCTTGCATGGTTTGTCCCATATCCTTCTCTCATGCACAAGTAATTGTTTTTCTCAGCTTGACAAGTGTCCTTGTGACCCTTGAACTTCTTTCTTCTTCTCTCTCTCTCTCAAGTTCTATAAGAACTAGCCATTTTGGCCATTGTTGGGATGCTCCACCTAAGTATGGCGAAGCCCTGCTCAAATGTATACCTTTTGATCAATAAGACAACTGATTGTTATCTCCTCTATGACTACTTTTAGTCTATTCATTTAGAACGTTTGATTTTGCATAAGTGAAGACTATGGATTCCTTAGCATGTTTTGTCATTCTTTCATCCTATTTACAGTTGGAAGGCTTCTTCTTGCAGGGCATGTGAATTGTTTTAGGAGATGTCAAGGATTGAGTGAGTTAGTCTTTTCATTAGTGCCCTCATAGGCCTCTTGTCTAGTCCTCCTAGCTTTGCACATCCATCCATAACCTCACAATGTAATATTGATGTGAGAAGATAAAGAGTGGAAAAGTGTATGTTCAATTTGTTCTTTAATTTGAAGTGTAATAAGCATATGGTTGGATGTCATCATATTATTTGGTGTATCACATTCCTTAGATTAGTTTGCTTTCAGTTATCTCTCTCCATTTTCACCCCCAAAGTTTAGTAGTAGTTGCAATCGAAAGTGGTACAAGGGAGCTAGCCTTATCTAGAGATTCACCTCATTCTTTAGGCTGCCTACAAGCCTAGAGGTGATTCCATTGTGCCACTTGGATGAGGAGAGCTTTACATCTCCTCAAAGGATGAAAATCCAAGTGACAACAAGTTCTTTATCCAAACATGAGGATTTCATCAAATATCAACTCAAGCATCATGTTCTCTACACAGGGAGTTGGATCACATCAGATGTCAACTTCAAGTCCTCCGACAGAATAAGCGCAAATACAAACTTTGAGATCATAGATTTTGCAATTTTCTAATAAATAATAAATGCAGTGCATAAAACAGAGTATGGTCAGAGCATTCATGATAGTGAACTACTTCAGGTAGTTACCTTTCCAAATTCAATGCAGTGTCCAAAGCTAGTCATGGCAATAGCTAAGTACTATGATGCAAAGAAGAGAGAAGTCCAAAATTCATTTGATCTATCAGCATTAGAGTGAAAATTTAAGGCAAAAGCAAACTTCTCAGAAAGGCCCTAATTTTTGTCCCAATGCGGAGACCAAATCCGAGAGATGAATTTTGACTATAACACTTGGTATAAAAACTTCATCTCAACCTGATAAAATCAAGGAGAATTCCAACTCTGCAAACAAAGTGGTCAAAATCTTACACCCCTGCAAGCAGAGGGGTCGGAATATGCCACCCCGGCAAACAAAAATTGTCAAAACAACGTCCAATCTCCCTCAGGCCATGACTTTCGCATCTGAACTCTGTCTTTGCTCTCATTCGATGCATTGGAAAGATAATTTGATGAAGAACATTTTTCTTTAAGGACACATGATAAAAAAACTTCATCTTGAACTTCTAAAATCAAGAGGGAGAATTACAGTTGTTCAAGCAAGGCATAATTCTAGATGTGTCTAAGCAAAGTCCAATCTCCCTAGAGGCATGGCATCCAAACTCCGATTTAGCTCTCATTTGATGCGTTGGAAAGATATTTTTGATGAAGAACATTTTTCCTCAAAGATCCATAGTGAAAAGATTTCATTTTGAAATTCTAAAATCAAGGGAGAATCATAGTTATAGAAACAAGCCAAAGTTTGTGGTTTTCAAGTTGTGCAAAAACACCAATGCACTTTTTCAAGCCATGCAAATTGTTCACTACACTTTTGTAAGTTGTGCAAAAACACCAACGCACTTTTGCAAGTCGTGCAAATTGGTCATTGCACTTTTACAAGTCGTGCAAATTGCTTAACACTTTTTGCAAGTTTTAAGTTCTGTGTTTTCACTAACAGTGCTTTTACAAACTCCTAAAAACACAGGGAATGTGGTTATGCAATGTAACCACCCATTGTAACCTATAAATAGGAGTTTGGGACTCATTTGTAAGGGGAGCTTTAGCCAAACTCAGATTGGCATTTTTATTGGCTAGCAGTATGAGAAATTTTGACAATATGGAAAGGAGTTTGTATGTACAACCCTATGAAGGATCAATTCAAAAATGATTTACAAGACTTTGTGCCACATGTTTTTCTGGATAAATGATATGCATGAGTATGTCAATCTATTTTGATTCTCATTCTTTCATTTTGCTAAAATGTTATTGTTAGATAACCAATGAATGCGAAATTTTTAGTGTAGAAAGTTTTGTTTAAGTTGCATTAACAAATTCTTACCATTGTGAAGCCTTGGTCGGATTAAGAATATGATTCTATACTTGTTTTTATTGGAAAATACAAGGTTGTTGAATATCATTCTTTGTAAAGCTATCCAATCTCCTTGGTGTATATACCATGTTCTTATGTCTATAATATGTCTTTCCCATCCCATTTATATGATAAAGGGTTCCCATGTTACAATCTTGAATCTTGGGCTACTCTAGTGAGTCTCTATGTTTAACTACCTAGGGTTGTCCTTTGTCTTTTTTGGGGTTATCATAGCAGATTATGTGTTTAACTGGCTAGAATAATCTCATTCTTCCTTTCTCCTTTCCTTTCTCATTTTTTTCATTTTCCCATCATTTTCTTTCTTTCACCTTTTCATACATTCCGATTAAAAGTATGAAACCCCCACATAAAACATTTTCGTTGTAAATAGATGTGAATAGCTCTTTCCCTATTTTCCCTATTTGGTTTTCAATAAAGGTAGCTTCATCTGCCAACAAGAGAGGGAATTTGTCCCCACATAGTTGACGGACACGAGGATTGTCCCCACGCTATTGACAGAAAGTCCACATTTGTCCCACTGACAATTTTTTCAGCTAATAATATGGACGCATGCTTTCCCTCACAATGCCTTTTCTCACCAATTAAGTCCCCTACTTGTTCAATTATGCATGTTCTATTGGGCTCATCTTGCAAGTTGCTTGATTAGGTAGAGCTGATTTTGGAATTAAATCAATATGGTGCTACATAGCCCTCTTTGGCAGCAAACCATCTAGAAACTCATTAGATATTAAATCAACATACTCCAACACTTGAAACATCTACTAGTACTTGCACATCCTTCACTTCTTCCTTATTTTCCATTAATGCATAACCTAATCATGTCTTCAGTTCTTTGATAAATTCTTTTATGGACATCATGTTTTCTACCTACCTTTCTTTTTTAAGAGGTAATAAAACTATCATTAAACCATCCTTCCAAAAGGTGTATGTGTTTTTATCTCCATCATGGAGTACTTTCCTATCATATTGACATAGCCTTTCCAACAATACATGGCATGCATCTATCAAGATAACATCACACCACATTTCATTATGATAAGTCTTCCCTGGGGTAAACTTGATTAAACATCTATTATCAAGAGGGACTTCATTTCCCTTTTTAAAACAAGCAATACAATAAGGATGAGGATGTCTTTCACAATGTAAACCTACATTTTCTACCATTTCTTTAGAAACCATATTTTCATAGCTTCCGCCATCATTGTGTTTATTCTACATGTGTTTTTTCTTGAGAACTATCATTGATCTTCTCATCGTAAGAGTCACTTCTACATATGTTGGAACATATGCATTTTGCTCCTTTGCCTCAGCCAAATTTACTCGTGGTTTCTCCTCTTGCCTCATTTCTTGTGCATGACAATGGGGACACTCAAATGCTCTTTGCTCTTCTTCACCATAACTGTAGCAAATAAAAGGTCTTTGTGGGGCTTTCCTTCCTCTACCACCACTATAGCCTCTACATCTCTAAAACCCTCTTTCTCTTTATTGATTTTGAAACCTTTGTCTGGCATCTTCTTGTCTCTCCACCCTATGGGATGATTCTTCTCTTATGGAAGTAAATCCACCTCTTCCCCTTAATGGGGATGATGGTCCTCTCTTCATTGAAGGCGATCTCTGAAAATCCAACTTACCTTGCTGCTCTTCTACATTCAAAGCTAGTTGATAGGCATCTTCCATGCTCTTGATTCTATGCATACTTACCTCATCTTGAATATTAAACTTCAAACTATTTACATAACTTGCAGCCATTTTTTCCTCAATTTCTTGATGCTCAACTCGAATGGATAGATTGTCAAATTCATCTATGTAGTATTGTATGGTGGACTCCTTTTGTCTCAAGTTTTGGAATCTTTTGTAGGTTTATGAATAATTCACAAGGAGAAATTTTCCTCTCATCTTCCTCTCCATTTTACTCAAAGTCTGGATCTTTTGCTTACCCTTCCTTTGTTTTTTCCTTCTGTAAGTGATCCCACCATCTCATGGCATGACTCTTAAATTTGGTATACGCAAATTTCACTTTTTTCTCCTAAACCATATTCTTCCATTCGAAAAGCTTCTCCATACTATTCAGCCAGTCTATCAGCGCCTCTAGTTTTAAATTTATCCCATACCATAGAACCTCAACTTTTAATCCATTTTTTTCATCTAATGCCCTAACTAGTGTTTTTTCAAATGTTTGTGGCTCCTCTTGTTCTTTATTTTGCTGAATCTTTTCTTCCTTGTATTTTTCTTCATCACTTTCATATCCTCTTTGCCTTGATCTTCAACCTCCAATAATTTATGTAAATTTGTTCACTCTTCTCTGCAAATCTTGTCGATTCTTATTTATTTGGGCATAACCTCCCCCTCTTCTTGCCATCTTTCTTCTCAAAATAGAGTTCTACCAAAAACATGTTCTTCAAAACAAAATTTATCCAAAATAAAATTTTAAACACATGAAAATGCACACACAATCTTACCTTCTTGTTTTAGCAACCCTTATTTTTCCCTTTCTTCCTAGAGTTGAACATGCTTTGATACTAGATAAAGGGGCTAGGTGCCAAAAAATTCCAAAAACAAATTACAAATTAAAAACAATATTCGTTGAACAGCAAAAGGCAACAATAATTCTTCATTATTCTTCAAAAAAAATATGTAGAGTTTTTATTCACAACTCAATGAGACAGCCCTAGTGCACCACTAGTTTACTAGTTAAGAAAATTAAAACTATAGTTAACTGAACTTTTTATTTTTAGCAATTTTTTAAACTTGCTATTTTTAGTAATTTTGCATGTGAGCTCAAATGGGTCTACAAAGCAACATTTATTTTTGTATATATCAAAAAAGGTCTAGGGTGACGTACAACTATATTTCATGGTCCAAATACAAAAAAACTAAACTTGTAAAATTCCTACAAAAAGTGAAAAAAATTAAAATGCAATTTTTGTCTTGTAGATGAGTCCCTGTTTGGGCCTAAAAATTTGTCGAAAATAGCACTAAGTGGCTAGCACAACTTATGGCTGAATGAAGCTCTTCAAGTTCTTTGTTTTAAGAAAATAATAGGCTCAAATGGAGTCCCCAGTCAAAAGTTATGCCTTTTGCAAAATATGCTTCCGCATTAGTACTATAAAGAAGCATCTTTATCACCTATTAGATTGGAAAATATGTCTATTCACACTCTATATGGTGTTGGGTCTATCAGAATCTTGCTTCTTAATAGTTCTGCTAAATTCTTGACAAATGTATGGTATATGCCTACTCTGAAGAAACATCATCTTTAATACTCTAGCTAACCTTAAGAAGAAGGGCTATCAGATTTTCTTAGAGAATGGGCTTTTATACATCAATTCAATAAAGGACGAGTATAAAACAATTTATATAGACTATGAGGGTGGTAACTTTTTCAAAATGCATTGTAAGTGCTTCCCCTTTCACAAGAACTTGCAGCCATTGTTGAGACAAGTTCAGTGTCCCCGCAGCGATTGTGGCACCTTCAGTATGGACATCTTAATGTTCATTTTTTACTGGATTTACAGTGGCATGGCATGGTTTACAGTTGCCCACTTTTCGGAGAGAGAGTGTTTTGTGTGAAACCCATGTTTTCAGAAAACAAAATAGGGAAAAGTTCCCTAAAGATCCTTCTTGGAGAGCCAACAAATGTTTAAAATTGGTACACACTATGTTTGTGACATGAAGAAGTTATCAATTGAAGGTTGTCGATATTTTCTTTTGTTCATTGATTATTTATCGAGGATGACATGGGCGTATTTGCCCCAAAAAAAAATAGGTTTTAACTAAGTGGGTATAAAATAATTTATACAGACTATGAGGATGGTAACTTAGTCAAAATGCATTGTAAGGTGCTTTCCCCTTCATAAGGACTTGCAGCGATTGTTAAGACAAGGTCGATGTCCCTATAGCGCTTGTGGCACCTATGGTATGTACATCTTAATGTTCATTCCTTATCGGATTTCTAGCGCTATGGCATGGTTTACGGTTTGCGCACTTTTTGGAGAGAGTGTTTTGCATAAATCATGCGATTTGGGCAAACAAAATAGGGAAAAGTTCCCTAAAGAGTCTATTGTGAAAGCCAACAAATGTTTGCAGTTGGTGCAGAGTGAGTATGTGACATTGAAGAAGTTATAGATTGGATGATGTCGATATTTCATTTTGTTCATTGATGATTTTTTGAGGATGACATGGGTGGATTTCCTCAAAAACAAATAAAAGGGTTTCAGTAAGTTTGTTGAGCTTTTACACTTAGTTGGATTTAAATTAGAATCCCTTATATCATATAATGGCGGTGAGTATATTTTAAATGAGTTTCAAGACTTTGTTGGGAACATGGAATAAAATGACAATACACAACTTCTTATACACCACAACAAAATGGAGTTTCTGATAGGATGAATAAAATATTGGAGGTTACAATATTGGCTATGTTGTACTACAGGCAGTTGGATGATAAATTTTGGGTTGCGGTGACTGCTATAGTGGTGTATTTGAAAAACAAGTCCCCTAAAATTGTTCTTTTTGGAAAAATAACTTATGAGGCTTGGTATTGGTTCAAACCCAAGGTGAAACACTTGAAGAGTTTTTGGAAGCACTTGTTATGCTATAGTTGCAGAATGTAGAACTAATTTTCAACCTAGAAGCAAGAAATGCATTTTTATTGGATATTCAAATGATTAAAATTGGTATCGTTTGCTTGCACAAGATACGGGAAATTTCTTAGTGAGTAGAGATGTAGGTTTTGATAATTTTGTGACCATGAATATTGCAAAAAATGATTCACATTTTAATAAATTGGAGATAGAGTCAAAATACTAAGGGGATGAATAAGGGGGCTAGCTTTTATCAGTTGTGGTATGAAATTGATTTGAATCAACCCAGTATTTCTTCAATCACTTTTTATTCACAAATGGGTTGTACATCTTCAACTGATTCTTTGGGAGATACACACTTAGAAAATAGTGGAATTTTTTAAGTCTTCAAGCCAATTATTATTCTCTCCAAATTGAGAGTCAGAATAATTCACATGATGATATACAAGTGGAGGCTTCACGGGTGCCAAAATTTTTTAACTTACAAAAATATCCTAAGTGGGCTCACATTACCTTTTATGACTTGAAAGAAGATGAAAAGGTAAAACAAGTCCTAGAATTTCTAGAAACTTCCTACACAAAAATATCTAATTTTGAAAAGGCTTCTAATGAAAAAGTTTGGTAGCATGCTATGTAGCTAAATATGATGTTGTATCATGAAGAATAAAACTTTGGTTTCTAGTTGATCCTTTCACTAATGTCAAACCCATTAGATGCAAGTGGGTTTACAGAAGTATAAATCAAATGGTTCCATCCATAAACACAAGTCACAACTGTTTGCTAAAGGTTATGTGCAACTAGAAGGTATTGACTATGAGGAAACATTTGCTCCAATTGCTAAATGGCACACTATTTCTAGGGTTCTTGCTTTGGCAACACAAAATGGATGGAAAGTGCATCAAATTAATGTGAACAATGCCTACTTGAATGGGAATCTAGAGGAGGAGGTACATACGACACACCCACAGGGATTTGAGGTTTTAGGTGCAGAACACAATGTATGTCGTCTAGTCAAGGCATTGTTTGGGCTCAAACAAGCACCAAGAACTTGGTATGTAAAGATAGATTCTTACTTGAATAAAATTGGCTTTGTGAGCAGTAAATCCGATGAAATTTTATATATTCGGGTGCAAGGAACCAAATTGATGATTCTTTTCCTCTATGTTGATGATTTATTTGTGATGGGGGGTGATGAAAAACATAATAGGGCAGTGAAAAAGGCACTGAAAGAAGTGTTTGAGATGACAAATCTTGATCTTCTTCACTATTGCTTAGGCATAGAGGTAACTTAGAATGAAAACAATATTTTGATTGCTCAAATGAAGTATAATTCTGAGTCGTTATTAAAATTCAATATAATTGATTGTAAACCTCCACTAACTTCGATGGAAAGTAACATGTAATTAACTAAGGATGATGGAGGTCTTTTTTAGATGGCACAATATAGAGTTAGTGGGCAGTCTGATATATTTGATGACAACCAAGCAACATATTTCTTTTGTGGAATGTGTCTTATCCAGGTTTATGCATGGACTCAAGGAAAGTCATTGATAGGAAGTTAAATGAGTTCTTTGTTACTTGGAGGGAACATAGACATATGGTCTTGAGTACCAGAACAATAATTTAAAACTTGTTAGTTATTATGATGCAAATAGTGGCAGTTGTGTGAATGACAAGAGTATTCACAACAGGTTACACTATGCACATGCGTTCAACTACCATTATGTGGAGTTTTAAGAAGCAGGCTAATGTGACAAACTCATCAAAAAGGTCAGAGTATATTGCAACGCGGGGTACTTCCAAAGAGATTATGTATCTACAATGAATTCTTCAGGGCCTTTGAATATCCCAACTTACTCCCACACCTCTCTGAATGGATGGTCAAAGTGCAATAAATATTGTTGAATCATCTAATCTTTCATGCAAAGACTAAGCACATGGATGTCAAATATCATTATCTACGGATGTTGGTGATGAAGCCAACATTGGAATAGATATTTTCCCGATTGTAGATAAAATAGTTGACATCTTCACAAAACCCCTTGATAGAGTGAAATAAAATAAATTCAAAAGACAGCTTGGTGTATGCTATAGGAGTTGAATTTTGATCACGAGGGGTTTGTTACAACTTGCTCCAAAGTCCCATAGATTTTTTAGGAATAAAATAAAGTATTTGAGCATGCATCTCCTATTGAGACACCCCCTTAGTTGATAATAGGTTGTTATTAATAAATGTTCATAGGTAATCATAGATAATTTAATTTTTGTGGACTTGTTGTAAGAGGTTAGAACATACTACTAGTTTGGAAATTATATACTTGTGAACATTTATTAATAAAGCCAACACTAAGCATAGACTAATTACATGGATGTCAAATATCATTATTTGTGGATGTTGGTGATGAAGCCAATGCTAGAATAGATCTTTTGTCCAACTGTGGATCACATCGCTGACATCTTCCCAAAACCCCGTGATAAAGTGAAGTAAAAGAAATTTAAAAGACAACTTGGTGTATGATATAGAAGTTGAATTTGGATCATAGGGGGGTTTGTTAGAACTTGCTCCAAAGTCCCATAGCTTTATAAAGAAATGTTAGGACTTACTCCAAAGTCATATAGTTTTTTAAGGAAACAAATAAATCATTGGATCATCCATCTCTTATTGAAACACCCCCTTAGTTAATAATAGGTTGTTATTAATAGATGTTCACAGGGAATAATAGATAATCTAATGTTAGTGGGTTTGTTGTAAGAGGTTAGAACAAATTACTAGATAATCTAATTTTAATGGGTTTGTTGTAAGAGGTTAGAACAAGTGGGTTTATTGTAAGAGGTTAGAACAAATTACTAGTAATTTGTTCTAACCCCTTACAACAAACCCACTAAAATTAGATTATCTAATATTTCTTGTGAACATTTATTAATAACAACCTATTATTAAATTTTAGTGGGTTTGTTGTAAGAGGTTAGAACAAATTACTAGTAATTTGTTCTAACCTCTTACAACAAACCCATTAAAATTAGATTATCTACTATTACCTATGAACATCTATTAATAACAACCTATTGTTATCTAAGGGGGTGTCTCATATATATATATATATATATATCAAGGTTCAATGGAGATAGACACCCTATTGTTTGTAAAAAGCATTTTTACAATCAATAAAATACTTGCATCCCACCCAAATGCAAGCAAATTTTTCTTATTTTTGTTTCACTCAACCAAAACTCAAAATAGAAAACTTGTGAAATGGGGTTTCCCTCAATCTCTTGGGGATTTTGGAAACCTTAGGTTCGAAAATGTATTCGATGTCATCAATGAACAAGGGTTCCTATTTCTTGGGTTCAGGTTGGGAAGAGGGTTGTTGTGGAACAACCTCAAGAACTTGACTATGTGAGAAATCTAAGGGTTTAGAGTGATGATGGTTACATCGTGAGAGCTAGTATACACGATAAGCATTGTAGGGCCTAACCCTTGGCTTTGGGGATTAACAAGTGGAGTTACTACATTAAGGCCTATGACCACAATGTTTCTAGGCATGATATTAACAAGTATAAATTGAGAGGAGTCAAAGGTTAAAGGTGGATGAAGCTTGGGAGTCACTTAGAAAGACACTATTTTGGTTGTTGTTCCTTCCCCCCAGCAACTATATTTACAGTCATGCCAAGTATAGGAATGGGTGGAGGTCTTTTGGGCATCATTTCCATTTTAAATCCTTTTGAAATCACAAATTTCTTCAAATAAATCCCCCAAATATCTCTTCAATAGATAGAACTCGTTCACTCGCTCACTTTCAAAATTTGATGGCTCTTGTTCATGGGGATTTTCTTAAACAAAAGCTTGGAGCTTATATAATCACTAAAGCATATAAAACTCAACCCACCTTCATTAATGCATCCAATGTTCACTCATGTGTTGTCATTGCAAACTAACATTTGAGTCCAACCCTCAATGAATTTAGTGTCTTTCCTAAAAGTGGACATTTTCAAAAAAAAATACCTAATTATGGTCATTTATAATTAATAGGTCGCTATTAGTAGGTCTTCAAATGAAAACTCCACATGAAGCTTAGTGTGGTCATTTTCCTTCAATGCAACATCTATGGGTTTTTGGATCCACATGCTACATATTGATTCCCAAGGAGAAAAGGAATAAGATGGACCTTAGGAGTTGAACATGCATCCTTTTGGGATATTCGGAATCCTTAAAGGCCTACAGACTATTTTATGAAAAAACAAGATTCTATTTATAAGAGATGTTATGTGAAACCACAAAGGTCATAGCTGACATTGATGGAAAATTGAGTCGACTTGAGAAATTTACAAAATTTAATGTTTTCAAAGAGAATGATATGGAGATTCCAAACAATGAGAGGGGCACATGCAATTGGGAATCAGTTGAATTTGTATTGTCTCCCATAACTGAGAATGAAACTCCCCCCAAGGAAGAAATTGAAACTTCATCAAAAGATGAACACATGTTTCTATTGTCAATCAGACTCACACCCTTGCGAAGGTAGTTTCAGGCCTTCACAGTCTATCGAAACATGGACACAATCCTAGGTTGTAGGTGATCTAATCAGTGGATTGAATCTCTAGATTCTAAGGGCTAGTTCCCTTTGGTGTATCGATTAGGATCTTACTCTATGCTACAAACTGCTGAGGAAAAGGGAAAAATAAACTTGAAGGAAAATCCTTTCTAATAATGGTGATACACCTGAATTTTGAGTTGATCCACTCAATCTGAGTTCCTAAAAACACTTATTTAAACAAGAAAAAGGTTGAACTTTCAAATCCAATTGACCAATATGCATAAGTATTTCATGAAAAGGTTTTATCTGGTGATTAAAGCTTGAAGGAAATGATGGAATAGACCTGATTTAAGGCACTAACAACCCACTTGCATCCACTGTAACTTCAGCCAAAAGACATGAAACACAAAACATGACCTACATAATCGAATCAACGAGTAACTAGGTAAGAACTGAGACTTGCCAAAGAAGAAAAATTCTATCACACGTGCAAATCACTGACATAAATAAACTATACCAGCAGCTGGAATTGAAAACAATCCTATTAATCTGAAAAAGGTTACAACTCAATCTTTGGCAGAATTTTTAGTTTTGCCAAAAGTGGGATACAAATCAAGGCTGAAAAGCCAACTTACATAGAAAAAAATACAACCAAGAGATCGGCACTGAAAATAGAAAAAGAGGTCAACTCAGTCCAACTCGTGCTATCACAACCTTCAAATAAAATCTATTTTTGTCATATGCCTTGCATGAAAAGCTCTTTGGCATTGGAAAAAGGACAGTGGGCTCAAGTTTGAGTCAAAACTCTTATCGGGCATGATGCTACGCCAATCTTCAAATATAGACTCCTCTTGAACTCCCTGAAACAAGAGAATAACTTCCTTTGCATGAAATAAACGCCAAAACTGAAATTAAAACTACACTTGAACTGTTGGAACGTTGAAAGCCCTCAACAAGAGCATATGCATGAAATTCCATGTTGGCGTAGAAGAGATGAGATGGACCCAAATTTGACAAGTCAAACTCCTGCATGGAAAGCTATGCCACAATCTTGGACTGAGAACTCCGCTTGAAGCCAAGCTGAAAGTGCCTGAAAGGCTCAGATTGCATGAAAACTAAGGAGAAGAGCATGGCTTATCAACTAGTCAACCAAAGTGCAAGACTAGTCAACTCCAGCCCACTCCATCTTGCATGGAAAGCTCTCAAAGATTGAGAAGCATGCATGAAAAGCCATGTCAACTCCTTGAACAGCCATTGGTCTCTTGGTCTTGTGCATGTATTGCTTCGGGCATTCGTTATTTGGTTTATTTGTCTCTTCATTTGTTCTTTTTCCCTTCGGGCTTATTGCCCGCGGCTTTTCTTTCCTTTCTTTTCCTTCGGACAAAAAGTCCGAAGGAATTCTCTCGGAGTTTTGGCCTTCATTTTTTTGCAATGGTCTTCCCCTTGTTTATCTCTCTCTTCATTTCCTTCGGAAAAAAAGTCCGAAGGAATTCTTCTCTTTCGGGCCTTTTGCAAGTTACCCTGCGTTTCCTTTTGTCTTTACTTTCCTTCGGACATAAAGTCCGAAGGAATTCATCTCTTCAGAACTTTTTGTCTTGACCTTCGGAATTGATGAAATGTCCCTATTGATTTTGACAATGGACTTTCGAGAAGGGAAAGTGCCCTTCGGGTTTTCTGTAATGGATCTCTCGGCGTTTCTAAACTGCCCTTCGGGATTTTTGGCACAACCTTTCCCTAAGGGAAAGAGCCCTTCGGGATTTCTAAAGTGAACCTTCCCGAAGGAATTCTTTCGAACAATTTGTCCGAAGGAATTCCTTCGGACTTTTTGTCCGCAACTTTCCTCTTTGTATTTTTCTTTCTTTTGGCATTTTCCTCTTGTTCATTTCCTTCGGACAAATTGTCCAAAGGAATTATTTCGGGCTTCGAACCATTTCCTTCTTGCAGGTAAGTTCTCCAAACGAATTCTTTCGGACAATTTGTCTGAAAGAATTCGTTCGGACTTTTTGTCTAGCCCTTCGGAGAAATTGAAAAGAACCCTTCAGAGATGCAAGTGTCCCTTTGGCATTGTTGTAAAGTCCACCTGCCCTTTGGAATTTTGTGAAATGTCCCTTCCGCTTTCTATTAAGTGCCTTTTCTCCTTGCAAAGAACCATCCCGAAGGGAACATACCCTTTGGAAGAAATGAAAGCAACCCTTCGGAATTGTGTAAAAGTCCTTTCAACAAGAAAAAGAACCCTTCAAAAAATGTGAAATGCACCCCTCGGATTTTCTTGCTTTGTCCACTTGCCCTTTATGAAAATGCATTTTCCCGAAGGGAAAGTACCCTTCGGCAAAATTGAAACGGTCTTTTGGATTATTGGAAATGGTTCTGTCCACAAAGAAAGAACCCTTCGGACTTCTGAAACAAACTCTGCCACTTTCCCGGGGACAAATTGTCTGTGGAAATTCAAGTCTTTGGACTTTTCAAAAAAGTCCCTTTGGATTTTTGATAATGCCCTTCCGAAAGGTAACTATTGATTGTCGTGTTTTTTGGAATGCACCTTTGGGCACCTTGAAACGACTTTCAGATTTTCTGCAAAGAACCCTTCAGAAAAGTGGAAAGAAACCCTTCTTTTTGTAAAGCCCAAAGTCTTCTTTAGAAAGTTGCCCCTTTCAACTGTTCTGATCAACATCAATACTTTCAAATCAAATTGGCAATGACATGAAAAGCTTCAAATGATAAGGGTGGCAATTTTGACCTGTGGGGTCAAAATTGTCAACAGTTTCCAAAACAAAAGCCAAAATATGAGGATCTTTAGATCAAGAAAATGACGCACCAATTGTTCCAGCAGAAACACAAAAAAGGATGACAAAATGGACTACACAAACATTGAAATATGTCAAGCCTAATGAAATGGGAAAAAGAGGCACTCGAAGTACACACATAGACAACTCACAAACCACTCATACAACCCATCCTTTGACTTGAATGTGGTTTTCCATTCATCACCTTCTCTAATTCTGATTTAGTGATATCCACTCTTCAAATCAATTTTGTGAAGTACCTTGCTCCACTCAAACAATCCATCAAGTAATCCATCGTTGATAATGAAAATTTATATTTGATAGTGATCTTGTTTATTGCTCTAGAATCCGTATGCATTCTCCAATCTCCACCCTTCTTAGGTGCCAATACTGTTGAAATGGTGCGTGGGTTTAAACTTTGCCTTAATAAACCCTTTTCCAACAACTAATTCACTTGTGTTTTCACTTCCTTGTTCTCCATAAGTGTTAGTATACATGTCGCCTTGTTTTTCAAACTTGATTTGGGCACTAGATCAATATGATGACTAATGCTTCTCATAGGTGGTAATCTATCTGAAAAATGTTTTGAAACTATATCAGCAAAACTCTTCTAGCAAATTATGAACTTCAAAAGGAATATTACTCATCTTGTTTGCAATCACAACTTGCTAGTTTGGGGATGAAAACAAAACATGCCTTTTCCTTCGTTGCTTTCTCCAAGAATTGTTTACTGGTAACCAACAAAAACTTTTTTGGAGTTAAAACTCTTTCCCAAATGATGCAAATGGAAATGGGGGGGGGCAAGTGAATGGCTGCCTTACTCCTCAATGGTTGTTAACACTCCCTCTCTCTTTCAAGGGCACACACAAACTCAAGAGTCAAAGATGGAAACCAAAATGTTGCCTTTATTGATGTTAAACAATGTTACAAGGATCCATACACACTTTCCTTTCTTCTAACCATGGAGATGACATTTATTCAGTCCAATGATTAACTTACATGAACATACATCACTTTGGCAGGCTCTTGGGTTTGCTCCCTCTTTCACTCTGAGGTAAAATTTAGTCTCTCTCAGCTCCTCTCTTTCTCCAATGCGCTCAATGTGAACTTTATACCATCCTTCACAAGTGTGTAGGTGTTTGATCTACCATCATGCATGGGTGTCCCCAACAGCACATAACATACATCCATGGGCATTATGTCACACAACATTTCATTCTTATAAGATCCATTCAGAAAACTTATTGCACATTGTTCATTTACCAACACCTGATGACCCTTAAGTAATTAAGACACTTTGTATGGATTGGGATGCACCATTATTTGTATCCCAAAAAAATTCCTTTTGAACCAAAGTTATTTGTGCTACCTATCAACAATAACCTCACAATGCTTACCTCCTACCTTGCAATTATTCCAGAATAAGTTGTTCAACAATGTTACAAGGATCCATGCACACACTTTCCTTCCTTGTAACCATGAAGAAGACATTTATTCAGTCCATTGATTAACTTACATGAACATACATCACTTTGGCAGGCTCTTGGGTTTGCTCCCTCTTTCACTCTGAGGTAAAACTTAGTCTCTCTCAGCTCCTCTCTTTCTCCAATGGGCTCAATGTGAACTTTATACCATCCTTCACAAGTGTGTAGGTGTTTGTTCTACCATCATGCATGGGTGTCCCCAACAACACATGACATACATCCATGGGCATTATGTCACACAACATTTCATTCTTATAAGATCCATTCTGAAAACTTACTGCACATTGTTCATTTACCAACACCTGATGACCCTTAAGTAACTAAGACACTTTGTATGGATTGGGATGCACCATTATTTGTAGCCCAAGAAAATTCCTTTTGAACCAAAGTTATTTGTGCTACCTATCAACAATAACCTCACAATGCTTACCTCCTACCTTGCAATTATTCCAGAATAAGTTGTTCAACAATGTTACAAGGATCCATGCACACACTTTCCTTCCTTGTAACCATGAAGAAGACATTTATTCAGTCCATTGATTAACTTACATGAACATACATCACTTTGGCAGGCTCTTGGGTTTGCTCCCTCTTTCACTCTGAGATAAAACTTAGTCTCTCTCAGCTCCTCTCTTTCTCCAATGGGCTCAATGTGAACTTTATACCATCCTTCACAAGTGTGTAGGTGTTTGTTCTACCATCATGCATGGGTGTCCCCAACAACACATGACATACATCCATGGGCATTATGTCACACAACATTTCATTCTTATAAGATCCATTCTGAAAACTTACTGCACATTGTTCATTTACCAACAACTTGATGACCCTTAAGTAACTAAGACACTTTGTATGGATTGGGATGCACCATTATTTGTAGCCCAAGATTTTATATCAATCCTTTTGAACCAAAGTTATTTGTGCTACCTATCAACAATAACCTCACAAAGCTTAACTCCTACATTGCAATTAATGTGGAATAAGTTGTTCCTTTGAACTAGTTCATCTTTTCTATGGCTAGTTTTAACAACACTCTCATCATCATAAGAGCTTCACCACGTTCCTATCCTCCGTGTGACTACATGATGCAACACTTTATTCATCCACATGAGCAAGATCTGCATTTCTTCTATCACTATTTTGAAATGCTTTTGGACACTTAATGCTCTATGCCCAATGTTCCCATGTTAAAATTGTTAACTCATGAATCCAATACCTCTTCCTCTTCCAAAGTGTTCTCTTCTTATTGAAGAAAACCCTCTTCCTCCTTGGGTTTGTTTTTAATTGTTTGAAGTAAATGCCTAACTTTCATGATTGTGTTGCCCTTTTCCACTGTTTGTTTGTCCTCTTCCTCTTGAGAGCCTTCATCTACCTCTAGAGTTAATTTGTTGCTTTATAGACAATGTTTCCTTTGCCTTCAATGCACATTGATAGGCTTATTTCACCGACTTCAACATTCCAAACTTATTTTGAATGGGAATACGAAGTTCCTTTACATACCTTGATAATTGACAGCGTCACCTTTGTATAAAAAGCCATATATACTTGACTTTATCTTCTTGGGCGCCACAAAATTACATAAAAAATGTTTTATAAAATATTTGATTTGCGGGTTCTATCCTTTTTTCTTTGAAATTTGTTGGCCATCGGATCGATCAGACCATTTATATCAAAGAAAGAGGGACCTTTTTGATGTCTGACAAGTCCCCCGCCTCACTTGGAGGTGTGATCTAGTGGCACATGGAACTTTAGTTGAATTACGAGCATGGGATCATTCTTAGCTTTAACATGGCCCACCCTTGGTTGGATTAGTTTTTGTCAAACAATCATCAGTGAAGGGAATTTCTTGGTTGACAAGCCCTCTTTTCTTTTCATAATTAATGACTCACAACCACGTGGATTTATTTTTTGAATCATGAGAATTGATTTGTATTAAATATTATAGCATAGTACGTTATAGTTTTGATTTTACTTTTAAGGGTCGAGTCCCACAAGATTCTTATTTTAGAATTTGCAGCCAAGTGTCATTTGATCAACATGATCCAACGGCAAGGGGACTTTAGATATCTAACATAATTTTAATGCTCTTAGGAATAGTGATTGTCCTCCACGTGGACTCAACTTTAAAATCATGTTCGTTGCTACTTCACTTTTCTCATAGACATTCCCTGTCATAGGATAAAACTCTCTAAAGATCAACGGTGAGGGGAATATTATAAGGCTAACAAGCCTTTCAATCTTTGTGAAGTTGGGATCGACTATCGAGTGGTAGTTACTTTGAATTCTCAATGTCAATGATAGTCCTTTGGATTAGGGTCTACCAACAGTTAGATTTAGGTTCTTTAAGAAATCTATGGCAGTCATCCAAATTGGAGGTCACTAGCCTTGAAATGTTTTACAGAGTTGACAACCCTCTGAACTTAGGTCTCGTTGACTAATCCCAATCAAGCTTTTCTTAATGAAGTCCTTAGAACATTCATCAAGGACTAGGGGTCCGATATAATACACATATACATATATTTACATGTGAAAGAAAAACAAAAATGTTACAAATGTGTAATGTTTACAAAGGGGAAGCATACCTTATCGATAATGCTTGAGATGTATCCCATTGATTGGGATAGGAAGTTCCTTTTGATTGAGCTTTGATAGATCTAAAATGTTACTCTGCTTGCAATTAATGATTTGGTACAACCCTGTCCATTAGGGGTCAAGCTTAGTATGCCTTCTAGAATTTGCTCTATCTTCATCCCACTTGAGCACTAAGTTGCCTTCTTTGAATTCCCAAGTGGCAAGATTATTATCAAACTAGAGTTTAACTATTTGTTGATATTTTTGGAACTTATCATAGGTTTCTTCTTGCCTTTCTTCCAGTTTTAGTAAGTCTACCATCCTTATTGTAAAAGCATCATTATGGCCAAGTTCAATGTGATGTGCAATCTCTAGAGTTGGGAACTCCATAAAAAGAGGAATCCTTGTTTCCTTCCTATACAATAAGGCATATTGGGAGGTACGAAGGACTCATTTTGGGGTGCTCCGATCAAATCAAAGGTATTTTTTAAGTTGGTGACACCATAGTCTCTGGTTATTTGATACAGTACTCTTCATGATTCTAGTTAGATTTTTGTAAGTGGATTCTGCAAAAACCATTACCCTAAGGGTAATAATTTGATGAAGTTTTCACATAAATCCAATGCCTCCTAGAGAAGACAATCACTTTATCTCCAGTGTCTTAGCTTTATCTATAATTATTGTCTAAGGGAATCCAAATATTGTAATAATACTTTCTAGGAGGTCCACTATTACTATTTTATGGCTTCTTTAAGTGCCACAAACTTTGTATATCTAGTGAAGTAATCAGTCGCTGTCAAGATCCATTTGTGTCCAACACGATGAAGTTTGATCGTTCCTATGAAATTCAATACCCATTAAGTTACCTCAGTTTTGATTGATTTCAAGAGTAAGGGAGCATTTATCCTTTTTCCAATAAAATACTGCCATGCTTTGTATTTTATCTGTTAGGGAAAATATATAACTTATGCAAGAAATTAATTGTGGAAATAACAAACCACACTATAATCAAGAGAAAATAACACCATAACACAGAGATTACGTAGAAAACCATGCAAATTGTAGCAAGGAAAAAAAACATGAGCAATAGCAACTACACACTTCTATTATCTCCAACCAATCTCTGTCTTACAAAGCTTTCGTCAGTTTGGCCTTCATACTCATGGGTTACTGACAAAGCTCAAAGTCTCCAAAGCTCATAGCTTTAATTCCTAAGAATGGCTACAAACAAAGCTTTCCTTGATGCATATTGGCATAGCATCCAAAAGCCAAGCACCAGCATCTAAAGAGGGCAAAGCCTCTCTTAATTACAAAGACAAGGATTAACATCCTTTTGTAGATATACATGAGAGAAAGAATCCAAGGAGTCCAAATTTGCGCCATACTCCACCATGGATGAATAGTGTCAGGTTGTCTCCCACATGTACGAATTCCCTACTTTTGAAAAAATGTCACCACCATGTGCCATCCAAAATGGCACCCCACTCCACATGAGTGAATAGTAATGCATAGCAGTCTTTGTCTACCACCCACATGCACAAAGTCAAAAGGTAATCAATCACCTTTTGACTTGAGCCAACACTCACCATCAAGGAGCCCCACAAGAACTGCACCCCACATGCCACCTCACCATGAATAGTAATTGCCACCTCACCATAATGAATAGTAATTGCCACCTCATAACCATGAATAGTGATTTCCACCTCGTCACATGAATAGTGTCAACCACCTTATCACATGAATAGTGAATTCACTTCCTAAAATTCTCCCACTTGAAGTCAATATTCAGGTTTTAACACACCTGAGTATTCTATCATCCCGCTGCCATCAATGCCCATCGCCGCCTTGTCACAACTTCAACAAGCCCAGATAAGTTTTGCACCACTCAAACTTCTATGCCCTGATAGGCTTTGTCAACATGTTTGCAGTATTTTGTTCGGTGTATATCTTCTTCAATAGGATTTTGCCATCCTTATCCCCACCAAAATCTGAATCTGCATAACCTCTGATTTTTAAATTTGCTCCATAGCAGAATCTGAAGTGCCTCTTAAATATCTGAATATCCACTTCACTGCAGACCAATGCTCCTTTCCAGGATTCACCATGAACCAGCTCACAACTCCCACTGCTTGGGAAATATCCAGTCTAGTGCACACCATGGCACACATAAGGTTTCCCACTACTAATGAATACAGTACACGAGACATGCATGTCCTCTCCTCCTCTGTTTTAAGACACTACTCTGAAGACAACTTAAAATGTGCAGGAAGTGGAGTATTGACTAGTTTTGCAATCTGCATATTGAACTGTTGTAGAATTTTCTCAGCATATATCTTCTGAGATAACGAGATCTTCCTTGCTTTCACGTCCCTATGTATCTTCATCCCTAAAATTTGGTTTGTTGCTCCTAACTCCATCTCAAATGTCCTAGCCAACTGAGCCTTATATCATTGATCTTCTTCAAGTTGGAGACTTCAACCAACATGTCATCAACATATCATAGCAAGATTATAAAGCTCCCATCATTAAACCTCTTATGGAATGCACAATGATTTGGTTCACTTCTACTAAAACCTTGGCTCTTCATGAAGATATCATATATCATGTACCACATCTGAGGCACCTGCTTTAACTCGTACAGAGATTTATTCAATTTGCGAACCAACTGCACTTTACCTCTTTCCTCATAGCCTTTAAGTTGATCCATATATATCTCTTCTTCGAGATCACCATGTAGGAATGTTGTTTTCACATCAAGTTGCTTCATTTCTAGATTCTGAGCCACTACAAGTGCAAGTAAAACTCTGATAGTAGTTAACTTCACAACATGAGAGAAGATTTCATTGAATTCAATCCCTGAGTTCTGCACACAACTTTTTGCCACCAAATGAGCCTTGTACCACTCCAACAACCCATCACTGTTCTTATTCAGTTTGTACACCCAGTGGTTACCAACACTCTTTCTTCCAAGTGGAAGATCCACAAGCTCCCATGTTTCATTCTTATGAAGAGCTCTCATTTCCTCCTCTATGGCTTTCCTCAAATTTTTTGCATTCTCAGATTCTCTAGCTTCCATAAATGAACTAGGTTCACCCTCATCAATTAACAAAGCAAAAGAGGACTGAAAAATAGCAGTATACCTTTTTGGGACCTTTTTGGTACATGTTGATCTTCTAACTTGTGGTTGTTTTACTTGGTGCTCTACATGTTGCTCAGAAGCTTCAACTTGCTTCTTTTCTTCTCCTTCTTCCTTCACTACTTCTACAAATACAATTTCAGGTGTCTTTTGTACCTCCTTCCTTTGCATAGATTTTTCATTGAACACATCTCGGCTAACTATTATCTTGTAGTCAGTAGGATCCCATAACCTATACCCCTTCATTGTTTCACAATAATCGAGAAAAATACATTTTCTTGATTTCAAATCAAGCTTGGACCTTGTTTCTTTAGGCACATGGGCAAATGCTTCACAACCAAATATCTGTAAATCAGAATAGTCACCTAATTTACCATACCAAACTTCCTCTAGAGTCCTTCCATCCAATGCAGTGATAGGTGACCCGTTAATAAGATAAATAATAGTATTAACAACCTCTGGCCAAAATCCATTATCCAGCTTAGATGCACTCAGTATGCTTCTTGCACGCTCCATGATAGTGTGGTTCATCCGCTTAGTGTAATGACCCCTTCTTGAATCTGATCTCATAATGACCGTTGGCCTATTCCTGGAAATCCGTAGGCTATTCGGAAGGTGCAAATGAGGGTTCCTATTTTTTAGGATGTCTTTGTTTGAAGTTTTGATGGCAAATTCTTTCTGAGTTTTTCGAGAGCTTCGCGGAGGTATGTCTGTTTCAGTTTTCTGAGCATTTCCAAGAATTTACTATTTTTAGTAAATTCTATTTTTGGCAGCTAACAGGATTATCACAAGGAGTTAACCTTCCCGTTTAAGTTGACTCATTCAGTTTTGGGCTTCAGAATTCGGTCTTGGTGGAATAAGTGAATTTCACTTAAAAATTTAATAATAACGTTATATTTTAACGTTGACCTTGGCCTAGACCAAAACAACTTAATGTTGTTTTAAAAGAGGGACTTGAAGGGGGGGCGCCATCATGACTTGGAAAGGGGCGCCACTTTTGGGGATAAGCTTCAAGGGAAAGCCAATTGAAGCCTATAAAAGAAGGCATTGGGTTATCATTTCTTCATCTTGGTTTTAATGCATTGTTATGCTGCAGCTTTGGCTCTGGAACTGCTTCGGGGAATGAAGGCCTCCTAGCAAGGGCATCTCTTCATGCTTGTAAGACAGCATCTAGGGGTGAATTAGTCATTGATATTTGTATTTACTTACGTATTGCTTTCAATTATTTCATTGTCAGTTCTTTTGGTATCATTAGAGTTTCAGATATTGTATTTCTGTATAAGATAGACCTAGGTTTTCATTCATAAATCAAAAAATACAAAAAAAATAGTTCTGGGTATCATCTTATTGTTTTGGGTAGGCCTAGGCGCCCCTTTGCTTAATTTTGTAGAATTTTTAGAATAAGCATTGAATTTTTAGAGGAAATCGCCCTTCTCCTACTGGGACGCCCCTTTAGGGTTTGGCATTGGTTTTTGTGTAACATTCTGGATGCAGATTTCACCAGTTTATTGATGCTAACTTGGGCGCCACATCCAGGAAGAGTCTTTGCAACAAAAATCAGGAAGATTGATTAAGTTTTGCATGAGTTATGAACATCTGAAGAAATTAATAGGTGGCTGGTTTTTCTTCCTTCTAAGAGCAAATTTTTTTTATTTTTGTAAACTGACAGTAGTACTGGCAGCCCTTCTCTATTTGTTCAAAGCTGATTTCAAAAGTTCAAGTTCCTTTAAAATAGTAATAATTACAGCTCCACCTTATGGTAGCTACTTTCTCTATTGGGTTAGCAAGCACATTCTAGGTGTAGAGCATCCGCCCTATGGTAGCTACTTTCCCTTCTGGGTTAGCAAGCACATGCTGGGTGTGGAGTAGTTTCCTTTTCAGTATTTCCATTAAAGCATTGTTATTAAGCTCACTCCGTCATATGGTAGCCCCTTATGAGTAGCACATACTTGACGTAGAGTTCTTATTTGTAATTACTCCGTCTTATGGTCGCCCCTACTCCGCCTTGGACTGGGTAGCACATACTGGACGTTGAGTTCCATATCTTGCATTCTAGTGGCAAAGTTATTTCAGTTTATTTGAGATTAACTTTTAATCTTGACGGAACTTGCTTGTGATGTTGTAATCCAAAATCTTAAAAAGTTGAAAAAAATTTGGTTCGGAATATTTCACTTAGCTACACCATTTTGTTGTGGAGTATAAGGGACAATATTCTAATGCCTAATTCCTTTCTACGTACAAAAGTCATCAAACTCCCTAGAGCAATATTCTCCTCCATTATCTAACCTGAGACATACAATAGATTTGCCCAAACTTTTCTTTACCCGTGCCTTAAATTCTTTAAACTTGTCAAAAGCCTCCAATTTCTTTCTCAAAAAATACACATACTCTTCTAGAATAATCATCTATAAAGATTATAAAATAAGTTATACCATTTATAGATTGAGTACGGACAGGTCCAAAAGTATCCGAATGGATAAGTTGCAAGAAATCAAAACTTTTACCTGCACCTGCAGTAAACTTTCTTGTTTACCAAAGATACTGTGCTCACAGAAGTCTAACTCACAAGACTTAATTCTATCTTGCATACCTCGGTCATGCAAAATCTTCAAGCCTCACTCATGTGTCCAAGGCATTGATGCCATAGCATCACAGCATGTCGAGCATTCTCTGACATTGTTGTTGTTGCAAAACTTGTCACTAAATCTCCGCATAGTCGATATAGGAAACCATATGATTCTCCTTTTGCTACCATTAGGGCTCCTTTGATAATTTTGCATTTACCATTCTCAAAGGGGCAAGAATACCCCATCTCATCCATCATCTTGATGGAAATCAAACTCTTCTTCAAATCAAGAACATGACGTACATCCTTCAAAACTCTTATCCTGCCATCATCTAACCTGATCCTTATATCCCCTCTTCCCACTATATATAAAGGATGATCATCACCCAAATAGACAGACCCTCCACTATATGGCTGATATTGGACTAACCAATCTTTATGTAGAGACATGAAAAGATGCATGTGAGTCCAAAACTGAGCTATTGGAAAGAGATATGTTGTTACTAAGGCAGAAAGCTTCATGTGTTGTTGCTTCCTCTGAATCTGATGTGCTGGCCTCCGCTGAAGGTGGATTCTGATTTCCATCCTTCGTTTCCTTCTTTAGTTGCTAGCAATCATTCTTCAAGTGTCTTGGCTTTCCACAATGCAAGCACTTTAGTTGCTTCTTTAGGAACTCTTTGTTGGTTGCTGATTTTGTCTGGTATAATTTGTTTAGCTTCTCCCATAACTCTTTTGTAGTCTTCTCCTTAGCAACATTGAAAAGAAAATAATCTGCAAGACAAAGATGGATTGTATAAATTGCCTACCTATCCATTCTGCTCCACTCTTCATCTGTCATACTGTTGGGTTTGCTTGAAAGATCTTTCAAGGCAAGAGTTTGGTCATTCTGCACCAAGAGATCCTCCACTTCATCTTCCATAGGGAGAAATTCCTACCATCAAATTTATCTATCTCAAACTAGGTTACTCCTCCTGTCATTGTAGGAGTAAGGGAGCATTTATCCTTTTTCCAATAAAATACTGCCATGCTTTGCATTTTATCAGCGATCCATAGGCATCTTTGAATAAGGTTGGTCAATAGTACTCTACACTCGTGATCTTATTGTGGTAGCTTGGGCAAAATAGTGGCCTCCAGAAACTTCTTGTTGGAATTCTTTGAATAGCTCATCAACCTTTGATGGCTTGATACATTTAAGAAATATCTCATTATAATTATTTGTGAATAAGATCCCATTGATATATCTGTAAGAAACAATTTTTAGTTTGAATATCCTCTTTTTGGCTACATTGATTCCTTTTGGGTACTTGCTAGTTTCCATGTACCTTGTGATTTTCTCTAGACCCAACTACTTTCAGTATTCAGTTCTGAATCTGTTGGTGTTTCTTCATTTTGAGGGTCTTATAAATTTGTAGGGGTTTCATCTTGTTACCTTGCACGCATCAAACTTCTTTAGCAACTACATCCTTAGCTAGATGTTCATATAGAGCCCTCTCTCTTATGATCTTTGTTGGCTTTACACCAATATCATATTCTATTACCTTGGTTATCCAACAAGCTCTAATTTCAATGATTTCCCTTGCATAATATACTCCACGCTAGGATGTACACCAAAAGTTTTAATAGTGTTATTGGAGAAACAATAACTAAACTTATTGAGACCCTTCATTAAGATATAAGCATGTTTTGCAACAAAATTGTATATTACCTCGTAGTTCTTGAAAGTTTGGCTCATAAAACAAATTAGTTGTTCTTCCTCAGCATCATTCTTTTGTGTCAAGACAATTGCAATGGTGTGATCTCCAACTGATGCATATAAAATGAAGTCATCGTTACAGTACGGATTATCTCAAAAACCTTAACTATAGTTTGTTTAATTTGGTCAAAAGCATTTTTCCCTTCTTGGGTTTATTTGAATGCAATGTCCTTCAATATTGTGGTTATGGGTCTCACTAAATTATTAATACTTGTGGAGGATGAGGAATTTTGAGCATCACTCACCACTTGTTGTGGCTAGCAGAGTATATCCCTTTCCATGAGTACATGATCTTGATAGATTGCACAAAGTTTGGATTATGCACAATATTGCAAGAAAGACACCAATATTCCTCTTCTTCAGCCACATTATTTTACACCAGAACTACAACTTTGGAAGCATTATGATTGTTTTGATAAGGGTGAATTCTTGGAATTCTTTGATTCAATTGTGCTAGGGTAATTTGGGAGCATGATGAAATTTATTGGGTTGATATCCTTAGTTATTATTGTAATATGGCCTTGGTGGGTTTTAGGAAAATTTCCTTTCAATGGCCAACAACTTGTTAAAATATCCTCTCGTCACGTTCTTAAGCTCTTTCATCTCACTAAGATTTTGAGGCATACCCTTTGGGTATCCATATCCTTGTTGGGTAGGTTGTTCAGCAATGTCCACAATGGTGGGCGTGCTAGCAATTAGGTTAATATATGTCATTTGAAGATATTGGGCATCTTGAGTGGAATTGTAGATCATAGGAAACAAAGGCATTTCAAGCCTAAGGGCAAGCTTCCAATGTGTATGTGGCTAGTTTATTCTTAGACATCTAGCTTATATGCATCTAGAAGAGTTCTTCCTCCCATTGATTGTATCATCATGGCCATCACAATATAAAAAGCTTTAAAAAAATACAAGAATGCCATATCCACTAAAGGATGTACCCCTAGAGGTATTATTTCCCATGTCTTCCTAAATCTGATATTCAAATCTAGAATGGACTCCATCAGGGCTCTTTTGTAGTGGTAAGTTGGTCAAGTAGGGATAGATTGTATCCCTTTTATTTGAATTTGTTATATCATTGACCTCCCAACTCATCCCATGCAAAAATTGACGTGGGTACCAGGGTCCTGAACCAATAAAGGTCCTTTCCCTTAAATTATGATGCAAGTAGCCTAAGGGCTACATCAAACTCGATAAAATGGTGCACAACACATATTTTCCATATCATGGATATGGTCTTTAGGAGTAATGAAACCATTTGTTGTTGTTTATCAAATTTTTGGAATCTTTCATTTGGCTGCCCTTGAATTTCTGGTTCTTGTGGTTTAGAAAATTCAGTGATTGGCTGACCCTTCAATAATTGAAATCCCTTCTTTGGCTGTCCCAAAGATTCCACCTTTTCAAATTGTTCGATGAGCCTTTCACCAAATTACTCATGAGTTTTAATGAGGTCATGCCCTTGTGATTTCCATCCTAGATGCCACCAATCATGGGCAACTCCTTCCAAGTGTTTAACAAATTTTAGAGCTTGCTTCTCACCTCTAGGTCTCAATTCAAGGTAGTCAATAACCTTGTTTACCTATGCTCTAACTGAAGTACCTAGATCAAAGATAGGAAGAACAATCTTCCCCAAGTCGTCATGTGTAGCTATGTGCCCATGGAGCCCTTTGCCTTGTCTCAAAGCTAGCCATTCTTTGAAGCTCCTTCCCTTTTTGTACTGAGGTGCAAGTGTCAAATATTCATAATAATCTTCCATTAGATCCCAACGAACCAAAGGCTAGTCCTCCATTTCAAGGGGTTGATCCCCTTTCATATCTTTGATCATTTGGAGTGTAGCCATAGTTCCCATCAATCAATCCTGAGATTGAGTGATCTGTTCCAACCAAGTCCTATCCCTATTACTGTTTGACAAATACCTTTCCATCCCATAGTTGGCCAAGAAATTGGCTCTGATACCACTGTAATGTCCCCAAATGGAACAATTAGGACAAATTTTAGTTTTTCCAACAAACTTTAATGCAAAACTGAAAATAATATGAATGTTGCTATAAAAACCAACAAACCCTAGCAACAATAGATGTCAAATTCCAAGCAATAACACTCCACAATAACTCTAATAATTACTGAATATGCAACTACAATAAAGTACATCTTTTTGTGGCAAGATGGAACGGCAATGTGGCCGAAATTTTTTTGCAATAATTCTAATTTTTAAGATTCTATTACAGCTACGTTTTCCTTTCCAATCAACCTTGAAATCCTTGCACAAACAATAAATATGCCAAAAAAATTTGCAATTTATTAGGGCTTCCAAAGAATAAATTAGGCCTATTAATAGTCAATTTAGCCCCTCCAAACAAGTCACCACACTTAAAAAAATAGGAGAAACAAATCTGAAATTCAAACCCTTATTTTATCCCTTCCACAAGGTCTCCAAGTTCCCCAAATCAAATTGCCCCATTTGGAAAAATATTAAAATAATTTTCTAAATATAAACTAAATTATTTTCCTTCAATGTTAGAGCCCAAAGGCACTCTAACAACTTGTTCAAGTGAATCACTCCACTAGGGAAAATTATAAAAATAATTTTTTGAATTAATTCCCTTATTTCCAACCTCAATAATTTATTATTTGTCTTAATCAGATGAACCTAAAAAAAATGTATCCTCCAGAATATTAAGAATTTCAATGTAAATGTTAGCTCAAAATGATCACAAGAATAGTAGCTTTCAAACAAAATTAGAATCAGAATTTTTCATCCATGGGAAGTCCCTCAAAAGTAGTTTTGAAGTTACAAAAACCCTAGTTACAACCCTAGATTCTTCCAAAATCAACAAAACTCTTCAAACCAAGTTCTCCCACCTCTTTTACCTGCAAATCATGAATTTCCAGCTCTCTGAAGGGTTTGCAATAATTCCTTGATGAAGGTGGTGTCCAAAAACACCTTTGTAGATCCATTTTTATACAACTATGCAAAATTGAAACGCAATTATAGCCCTTGAATAAAGCTGCCCTATGTAGAAGAGTGGAGGTTTTCGTCCCCAAACTCCTTGGTGTACTTGAAGATTTTCGTCCTCAAGTCACTTGTTCAAGCTTGGCATACTCGTACAAAAATTTCAATATCCAAAAAATGCATAATCTTCAAATGAACATCTCACATTCCTTTTGTATCCATGCCCCAAGTGTGGCACCCAAAATATGAGAGAAACTCTCTTTTTTTTTAATATTAAAAGAACCACCTTATAATTTCACTTTAGGCCTTAAGTGGCCATGAACCTTAAAAAGGCCCCAACTTAGGTGAAAATTAGATTATTATTATTTTATTTTAAGTATTTAAAAATAATTTTTATTTTAGTAATGATATTATTTTAATTTCAAAATGGGGACATTATAGTTTACCATTCCCAAAGGTATAAGGATACCCCAACGCATCCATCATCTTGATGAAAATCATACTCTTCTTCGAATTAGGAACATGATGTACATCCTTCAAAACTCTTATCCTGCCATCATTCAGACCGATCTTTATATCCCCTCTTCCCACTATATCTAAAGGATGATCATCACCCAAATAGATAGACCCTCTATTATATGGTTGATATTGAACAAACCAATCTCTATGTGGAGACATGTGAAAAGATGCACCTCAATCCAACACTTAGGCATTGGAAAGAGATTTGTTGTTACTGAGACAAAAAGCTTCATAACTGTTGCTTCCTCTAAATCTGATGTGTTGGCCTCAGTTGAATGTGGATTCTGATTTCCATCCTTCATTTCCTTTTTTAGTTGCCAGCAATCCTTCTTCAAGTGCCCTGGCTTTCCACAATACCAGCACTTTAGTTGCTTCTTCAAGAACACTTTATTGGTTGTTGATTTTGTCTGATATAATTTGTTCATCTTCTCCCATAACTCTTCTTCAATCTTATCCTCAGCAACATTGAAGAGAACCGAATCTGCAAGACAAAAACAGATCATAGAAATTGCCTACCTATTCATTCTGCTCCACTCTTCATCTGTCATACTGTTGGTTTTGCTTGAAATACCTTTCAAGGCAAGAACTTGGTCAGTCTGCACCAAGAGGTCCTCCACCTTCGTCTTCCACAGAAATTCCTACCATCTAATTTTTCTATCTCAAACTTGGTTAGAAATTCCTTTTTCCAACCATCAAATCCATTTTCAATATCTCAAACTTGGTTACTCCCTATGGAAGAAATATCTCATTATAATTATTTGTGAATAAGATCTGATTAATATATCTGTAAGAAACAATTTTTAGTTTGAATATCCTCTGTTTGGCTACATTGATTCCTTTTGGGTGCTTACTAGTTTCCATGTACCTTATGAATTTTTCTGGACCCATCCTTTTAGTATTCAGTTCTAAATTTGTTGGTGTTTCTTCATTTTGGGGGTCTTTTAAATTTGTAGGGGTTTCACCTTGTTCCCTTGCACACATCAAGCTTCTTTAGCAACTACATCCTTAGCTAGATGTTGATATAGAGCCCTCCCTCTTATGATCTTTGTTGGCTTTACACCAATATCATATTCTATTACCTTGGTTATCCAACAAGCTCTATTTTCAATGATTTCCCCTTGCATTATATACTCCACACTAGGATGTACACCAAAATTTTTAATTGTGTTCTTGGATAAACGATACCTAAACTTCTTGAGACCTTTCATAAAGATATAAGCTTGTTTTTCAAAAATTGTATATTACCTCATAGTTCTTGAAAGTTTGGCTCAGAAAATAAACTAGGTGTTCTTCCTCAATATCATTATTTTCTGTCAAGACAATAGTAATGGTGTGATCTCCTCCTAATGCATATAAAATGAAGTCATTAAAGTACAGATTAACTCAAAAGCCTTAACAATCGTTTGTTTAATTTGCTCAAAAGCATCTTTCCCTTCTTGGGTTTATTTGAATGCAATGTCCTTCAGCGTTGTGGTTATGGGTCTCACTAGACAAACAAAATCTGCAATGATTTTCCTTAAAAAATTCACCTTTCTAGGACTTGAGTGCTTTCTTGTGGGAAGGTAAAGGTAGCTATAGAATTGTTTTTATTATTTCTAGGTCAGTGGCTAGGCCATTTTAGATACTATATGCCCTAAGAATTTTTCCCCATATACTGCAAAGATGGATTTCCTTGGGCTCAATGAGATGCCAAAATATTTATATCTTTCAATAAAATTCTCCAAGTACATCAAATGATCTTCTTGTCTCTTGTAAAACACAGTAATATCATCAAGTAGACAAGTGTTATATCATTCATCAAGCCTTTAAACGCTATATCCATGGCTCTTTGA
The DNA here is from genome assembly GCA_037957365.1 of Torreya grandis. NCBI lineage: Eukaryota > Viridiplantae > Streptophyta > Pinopsida > Cupressales > Taxaceae > Torreya > Torreya grandis. The sequence continues at coordinate 5,406,963 of JARHVA010000121.1, read as the reverse complement.
AAGTAGCTCTAGCATTGGATAGACCAAAAAGCATCCCCCTGTAAGAAAAATGAACCCCACTTAATGTTGAAAGTTGTCTTATGTTGATCTTCCTTAACAACCCACACTTGGTTATATCTAGAAAAACGTAAAGAGAATCTTTTAGATCTAGTTACAATCTGCAATCTTTGGTTTATAGAGGGAAGTAAACAATTATCTTTAAGAGAGGCCTTATTAAGATCTCTAAAGCCCACATAGAAGCGAATAACTCAATTATTTTTCCTAGCTGATACTAGGTTTGCTACCCAAGTTGAATACTTGATAGGGAAAATTATATTGACCTCAATCAATTTTGGAAGCTCTTTTCGCATTAAAGCTCAATCTTGGGATTGACCGGCCTTTGTTTCAGCCTAACATGCTTGGAATTAGGCACCAAATCAATGGAGTGATCTATGATGTCCTCATCGTATCCTTGTAAATCTTCATAGCTCAAAGCTATTGTATTATCATACTTCTAGCATAACTTGATGAATTCCTTCTATTGAGTAGAACTACAAATCTTACCAAGCTTCAAGATTTGTTCTTATGCTTTTTGCACCTCCCGATAGTCTTCTAGTTTGATAGTCATAGTCTTTTTGCTTCCCTTGCCTTGGTCATCAAGGTTAAACATGCTTTTGAGCATGATTAACCCTTTTGGTAGCTTGTTTGTCTTGAGCTGAATGATTTTTTCATCATACACTTGGTTTCTTTTCTAACAGAGTTCTTCCTCATTAGCCTCACGACAAGACAATTTTAATTCCTCTTCAACAACCACTTGTAGATTAATAGCATCAAGAATTGCAAGTAATTTCCATTTCCTATGAATGTATGACTTGAGCAAGGTATTCTTGGTGATGCATATGGATCTTACTTGTTTAACCAACTTAGTATCTCCAAACACTTGAGTTAAATATTTTTCTTTTCTACCAACTGCAATCTGAGGGCGATTCATATTCAACAACATTATTAGCGCAATTGAATTGCAATTGGTAGTGAAGCATTTTTTCTCCTCTTGGGAAAAATAACGAAATACTCTCTCCTAATCCATTGTTGCAATTAGCTCGCGCTTCCATATCCCTTGTAGGCCATCTTCTAAACCACCTTAGAAGGTTGGTCTCCTTCACCAATGATGCAATAAGTGGCCATACTAGTCTCCTTGAAGTCATCTTCATAAATCTTTATCGATAGGTATAATTGGACATTGGTTCATTCCTTAGATCCCTCATTAGCCTCACGACAGGACAATTTTAATTCCTCTTCAACAACCACAACACAATTGACATTCATTTCCAATTCTTCATATGGTTCAACATGATATGAAACAAACAATCTTTATTATGGAGTCATGTCGTGTTCTTACAATCATACAAGATCGGTCTAGGGATAAATATCCACCAAGTTTGGCTATGAAATATCTTGATAAGCAAGCACCAAACATCGGAGGGAGGTCTATTACAACAATTTCCTAGGGAAATCTAATACTTTGACAAGAATGCAAGGTCAAATGAGAATTTGAGTGCCCCTACAAATTTGATTGGGGTTCCATCAAGCTAGGTAGCACCTTTTTTAGAAAGAATGTAAGTGATGTTTGAGACATCAACCAATTTTTTAGGCATTATTGTGCTACTAGCACCAGAATCAATCATGCAGATATGAACTAAATGATTGCCAGCTCTCATTGAAACAAATAATGTTGGGGATTTCTTTTTACTTACCTCTAAATCATTGACTTGACATACAATTTCTTGCTTAGCTTTAGCTTTTCCCTTAGGGGCATCATCCTTTTACTTAGTAGGCTTCTATATACGATGTTGTTTTAGAGCTTCCTAGAATGAATCCATCTAACTAGGGATCAACAAGGCATCCCATAGAGTTAAGTTTACAAGAGCCCTTTTCATCACCTCAACCACACTGAACTAGCCGAATGTTGGAGTCTTTTGTAGATATGAGTTTCACAACCATTCTCTTGTATGCCTTTCGACAAGAGGGAAAGGTGTAATTGCAAGTCAGACTTGAGTAGGAAGTTTTTCATTCCTTTTAGGTTCATAAGTAGGAGCCCGTTGTTGTGATCCTTCAAGATTAACCTCTTCAAATAGGGCCTTTACTAAAATTTGTATGCTAGGTAGTGCTTGACTAGTAGTGGCTTGAGTCTCTAGAGTTGTTTTCTTGGCTTAAATGAGGCATCAAATTTGACTTGGGGCTTGGTGGTAACCTAGGGATTTTCATTCAGAGCACAAAAATCATTTTCTTCCTAGCATTTTCACTTGTGGAGGATGAGGAATTTTGAGCATCACTCACCACTTGTTGTGGGTAGTAGAGTATATCCCTTTCCATTAGTACATGATCTTGATAGATTGGGCAAAACTTGGATTATGCACAATATTGCAAGAAAGACACCAATATTCCTCTTCTTCGGCCACATTATTTTACACCAAAACTACAATTTTGGAAGCATTATGATTGTTTTGATAAGGGTGAATTCTTGGAATTCTTTGAATCAATTGTGCTAGGGTAATTTGGGAGCATGATGAAATCTATTAGGCTGAAAGCCTTAGTTATTATTGTAATATGGCCTTGGTGGGTTTTAGGAAATTTTCCTTTCAGTGGCCAGCAACTTGTTGAAAAATCCTCTCATGTTCTTAAGCTCTTCCATCTCACTGGAATTTTGAGGCACACCCTTTGGGTATCCATATCCTTGTTGGGCGATGTCCACAATGGTAGGGGGCCTAGGAATTAGGTTCATATATGGCATTTGAAGATATTGGGTAACTTGAGTGGAATTGTAGATCATAGGAAACAAGGGCATTTCAAGCCTAGGGGCAAGCTTTCCAGCTTTTATCTGACTATTTTATTCTTAGACATCTAGCTTATATGTATTGGAAGAGTTCTTCCTGCCATTGATTGTATCATCATGATCATCTCAGTATAAAAGGCGTTAAGAAAATACAAGAATGCCATGTCTACTAAAGGATGTACCCCTAGAGATATTATTTCCAATGTCTTCCTAAATCTGATATTCAAATCTAGAAAGAACTCCATGGGGGCTCTTTTGTAGTGGTAAGTTGGTCAACTAGGGATAGATTGTATCCCTTTTCTTTGAATTGGTTATACAGTTGACCTCCCAACTTATCCCATGCAAAAATTGACATGGGTACCAAGGCCCTGAACCAATTAAGGTCCTTACCCTTAAATTATGTTGCAAGTAGCCTACGGGCTACATCAAACTCGATAAAATAGCGCACAACACATTTTCCATATCCTGGATATGGTCTTTAGAAGTAATGAAGCCATTTGTTGTGAAATAAGTGTGTGCCTTCAAAGCAGATGAGGGGATGTCGTTACAACATTGCAAATTTAATGGAATTTTAGAGTCCCAAGCAGTGAAGGGTTCAACTTTATTTTGAGCTGCCATGTTATACCTTCGTGGAAATGTGACTTATATAAAGTGGAACTTTTCAACCAGAAAAAAACGATGTGTTCTTTGTGCAAGATCCAAAGTTTTAACTCCAATTCTAGATCTTCTTCATGGAGATAGTTGCTATAAATTGATAGGATCTTGTCCTTGATTGTTTATGGTTACTGACCTCATGTATGGATCCTTCTCATATGCTGATGCGTCTACTAATCGCTCAAAGTCTCCAGGGGAAGTGATTTAATTCTCTCCAAGGTCTCATTAAAATATTTATAACTTGGACTTTTCAGGTTTATAAAACTTATGATTTCAAACAGATTTTGTGCAAAGATTACAGTAATTGAAATACTGGCATCCAGTGGCTCAATCTTAGATAAAAGATTTTTGCAAAGTTTTAATGATATGGCTATTAGTCTAAGATCTTTAGATAAATCCCTTGGTCAACAAGGCGTGCCAAAAAATGTTTGATTACCTAACTAAGTGTGAATAATGCGCCCACAATCAAAGTGCCACAATAGAATTCCTAGTAGTTTTAAGCCAAAAAAAACTCTAGGTCAAGATGACTTCCTTATTTCAACACTATCTGAATTGCTTGGGATAAAGTGCATAAGAAAAGCAATGCAAGCACAAAGTAAATGGGGTAATGTGCCAAAATATTGTGATCTCATGCTCTCCCATAAGAATGCAAGAAAAAAAAGAATTACTCAACTAATGTAATATTAGTTATCGTTCATAACTACTTGCAAGAGGTGAGTAATTTGAAACTGAAAACTAGATCAAACATCCATATCTATTGTTTGACCAAGGGTTGAGAAAATAGCCACAAAATCCTTATTGAATGCTTCAAATAACACAATATCTCTATGTAATGTTTGACCAAGGGTTGAGAAAATAGCCAAAAAAAATCCTTATTAAATGCTTCAAATATACACAGTTGCATATAGTTTCTTAGATAAACCAGCATTAAACATATAAGGTAAAATGTAAGGATAAAGTGTCATAATGGAAAATTCTTAAGAAATCCTATAGTTTTTTAGGACAAAAGATCCTTTCTAAAGAGCTTAAAACTCAAAATATACATTCAAAATGCATCACGATCGAATCAAAGTGTGTAACATGCACAAATCCAAACCACACATCTTCTCAATCATAGAACAAATTGAGGCCATATAGTAAATCATATCTTCTCATGCCAGATGAACATCTCCCACTCCCTTCAACGTTCAAGATTGCCTCTTTCGAAACTGTGCTCCAATTCACTTGTGGAATGAATAAGAATGGCGCCCTGCACTGGAATTATAAGGCCCTAGGCATAAAATGCCAAAGAGTAATAATTTAGGCTATTAGCCCAGTACTTTCTATATTCTCAACATCCTTGTGTTGTGAAACCTAAAAGCTCACAGCAGTTTTGAATCTTAAATGAATGGAGATCACACCTCTAGGGAGAATCTTCCTTTCCTTTCCTCTTGGCTAAGTAATCGAGCACCAAGTGGCACATATTCATTATTGTTCTTGCTTGTTTTGATCCCTTGTTTTGGTCTACCCACCATTGGATTAGATTCTTATGCACAACGGATGAGGGAGGAATCTTGGAGACATACAAACCTCAGATATTTGGAGGAGCGATCTTGTGCCACCTGCCATAGGAAACGAACAAAGGCCGCCAGAGCATTCTTTTAATATTTCAAGTAGTTTGACCCACGAAATACTTTATTAAGGTGAAGCCTTAGTCGTTGTAAAAACTGGTTTTTTGATGATGGGGGGAACTTCATAGAGGTGTCAAAGCTCTCCTTCCTTCAAATTTTGTGATTGCCTGACATGGCACCGGGAACAAATGTTGGTTGTAAGATCATTAAACGCCAACACTTTTCTTTATTTTATTAATGGGACTCATTGGGACCGTTGGATGCAACTTTTGGGGAGATCGACAACAGAGGGAAGTCCATGGGATTGACAAGTCCTTGAGTTCTTTTGGAGGTGCAATCTTGTGCCACATGTTTTCAACCTTAGATCACAACTGTTTTTTATTTTATTTTCAAAAAGCATCCTCCTGTTGTTGGATTCTGGTACTTTTAGGATCGACAACAAAGGGATCTTTTTAAGGCTAACAACCTTCATAATCCTCTAAGGCAGTGATCCAATTTGATGTCAATCCAGTTTCAAATCATGGTGACAACAATTATTCTTTTGATAATATGCTTGTCAACCGTTGGATAAAGTATCCCTGAGAATTGATGGTGGGGAATCTTTCTTGCACCGGAAATTGAATTTAAGGCGAAGTTTGTCATTGTCAACCCTACAAGGCTTTATTCATGTCATTCAAGGCTGGGCCTTGTATATAGATACGACGTTAAATATTAGCTTTACAAGGTATTGTGTGGAACAATTACAAAACTAGATCCTAGGTCAGGTTATCAATAAGTCAGAATTAGGGAGGAGGATATTCCCAAAACTGCATTCCGAGCACATGAAAGCCATTATGAGTTTTTAGCTATTCCCTTTGGCCTCACAAACACTCCTAAATTTCAAAGTTTGATGGATTTCATATTCTAACTATTTTTGCAAAATCCATTCTTGGTGTTCTTTGATGATATACTCGTCTACAACAAATCACAGGAAAACCATTTGCACCATGTTGATCAGGTCATGCATACTCTCAAGCAGCATCAGCTTTACGTGAAGCCTTCTAAATGTGCTTTTGGAGTCCACGAGGTGGACTAATTGGGTCGCATTGCCTCTCATGAAGGAGTGAAGGTGGACCCTAATGAGATCAAGGTCATAGTGGAATGGAAGTTGCCTAGATGCTTCAAGAATCTAAGGGGATTCGTAAGACTTTCATGATACTACCATAGGTTTGTCAAGAATTATGGTAGCATAGCAATACCACTCACAACACTCTTCAAAACGGATTCCTTTCAATGGAGCAAGATAGCAACCAAAGCATTTGAGAAACTAAAGGAGACTAGATGTGTGTCATTCTAGTTCAAGTCAGGTGTGATACAAATTCTTGTATAAGTAGCCAAAGGAGTATATCAAATTGCCTGCATTTGTCTGCAGTGTTTTTCGTTCAAATGTTTTAGTGGAAGTCCATAGATCCCCACCCAAACTGGAATTTTAGTGAGTAGCTCTATTTCAAGTTTAAAGTAAGGTAACTGAGGTCTGAGAAAAAGACTAGAATTTCCAAAGACTGTGGACCTCCATTGAATATTTCATACCCTTTCTTTTGTGGTGTTGAAGATTACCAAGTAAAATCCCTTCACTAAAAACTGACTTCAAGCGTCTCCCAGCTTTTCGCCACTTCTTATCCACCCTAGCATATCTTCTATTGAAGATCGCAACCCCATAAATTAACAAATTAGTGCATGTGAAGTTACGTTATTTTCCTCTTACATTAAATTTCCATGTAAATTGAAGTGTTGAAATGCCCACTTTGTCTTGTATTGAAGGGAGAACATGTTATTGAGGGTACAAGTGTTGGTTGTGGCACCCATATGTTGTGTTGCACTCGAATCCCTTTTCTTATCTTCTTTGTTCCCATCAGCCTCATTTTCCTCTCTATTCAATTATAAGATTCGTCTTCCATTCGCCTATCTGCTCTTTGCATGCCTTTTAATTTCCTTCTAGAAATATGTATGGGAAGGCGCATGATAGTTGTTTTAAAGTGTAAATAAGGTTTATTTATTGCATCATATCAATTAAGACATTGACCATAGCATGATAAATGTACAAAAGAACAAATTATCTTATCATGACTCGTTAAAATGAAACATTTAAGAGAAAAAAAGGGGATACCTGGATTGTCGTCCAAACTTTCGGTCGGGATCAGCAAACTTCTTATATTTAGTGCCCCCACGTTCAACAAAGGTTGACAAAGTACCTCCAATTTCACACATTACCACCACAGCTTTCTGTTTATCCCCTCCAACCGCATGCATGGCTTCATCAATAAATCTAGGATTACGCTCTATATAAAAGAAAAAGACATTTATATCAGCTTGTTTGCAACATATATATATGATCACATCTCATAAGAACACATATTGATCCTAAAAGAAAATCTATAAAAATATTGGAAAAATTATATATATGTAGTAATTATCATACGTGCTTATAAAGAACCAAGTAATGAATATATCAATGTGATGTTTGAATTTAATTTTTTATTACATAAATGTAGAATGACAATAAATGATGTAATAATACAAAGCGTTCTACAATATCATTCAATTGGTAAGAAGCTTTGTTTGCATCAAAGTGGCTAGATGTTCAATTCTTTTATTACTCCTGGTGTAGGTGGATTGGCAACACCCAATTTACTGACGAGCTTGGCCATGAGGTCAAAATCCATGTATTAGAAAATTTGAACATATATTAGGTTTAGTATGGAAGCAATCATAAATAGTAACTCACTGGATCAGTCAATAGTCTATAAATTACAAAATAAATGGAGATTGGGAGATATCTTTTATTTGGTGCTACAAGTGCTCCTTGTAGCTATTTTTTTGATGTTCTATGCATGGGTGATATTATATAGCTATGAATAAATTAGCTTGCTATAATCACACGATAATCACATACCAGTTACGTTTTCAGCTCTAGGCTTGCTCAAACCATCAAATGTTGAATTTTCTTGATGATGATAGTTATGTTGTTGATTTTTCTTGATGATGATTGTTATGTTAATGATAACTAGATGTCAAATCCAAAGCTGATCGATTTGGAGCGTGTATATTGCATCTCATCAATCCCAAAGGTATAAAAAATTCCAAATAAAACATATGTTTTTGGTGTGCGCTTTCAGAATGTTTACTACTCATCCAATAAGATTATTAGCAAATCATGTATGGTCCTCTTCATTGTTTATTTTTGGCATCATTATGCATAATTGGAACTCAAACGTAGCATTGCATTAATGAGAAATCTTGAGACCCCATTGTTGCTGATTGAAAATCCAACTGGTCCTTTATCAATGTAAATCAGCATGTTGAAATGTTCCTCATTTAATAATTTGTCAAAATATTCCCTATTAAAGACCTAATTGACAAGAGTTTGCTTGATGAAGATTGACTTGTCAATAACATTGTGGACTCGGTCAAGGAAAAAGCCTTGCTGGAGAACTAGAATGCCTCCAGAGATCCATCTTCCCCTTCCTTGAAGTGATGGTCCCCGCAACATTAGTAACCTTCTGCTTGGATTTATTAGAGGCTTTAAATTTTATAAAAGACTCTCTATCGAGTATAATACTTATGTCCTTGAGGATTTTTTTAGGCCTCTTTGATATTACATAACTTACTAGCATATATTGTTATCTACCAAACCTTAGTCTCCAAAAAAAAGCCTCACTCTATTTGTTTCCTCTAATGATAATAAACTACAAAGGTCGAGTTAGAATTAACTCCTACATCTTCCCTTAGTCCAGTTAGGCTTCAAATAAATTAAGGCTATCTACACTAAAAACTGAATGCACTCCCATATATTGAGATACTTTCAACCTAAAGGAATTGACTTCACTTTGATCAATGATCTTGTAAGGACCATAGATAATGGGTTTAACTTTCCAATTTTACCATTGAATTACTATTTTAGAAAATAAAGTTATACTAGATCTTCAACTTTGAATTAATGGTCACAACAATGTTGATTATACCATTCTCATATTGGCTCCTATTCTTAGAAAAAATTAAAGACTTGTTAATGTATTTGTTGAATCTACTCAACAAACTTCTCTGCATAACTTTGTATCAAAGCAATCTAGGTGGGTATGTTAGAAATGATGAAGCTTACTCAACATCTTTTCTGATAATCTTGGGTGCACAATTTTCCCCATCATTTTAGAAACCATCTGGTCCCAAATTCTTTATTTTTATTTTCCCCTTTCCTAACTTCTTTGCTGGAGATCTTTCCAACATATAGTTGCATCCCCACACAATCTTGTGCTTGCACACTTTATCCTTCGTGGGTCTTCAATTCAAAATAAAACTCCAGCTGCTCTATCCATCTTATCAACTCTTCAGGGTTCACTCTACCTGAAAACAAAGGGGTGTTGTTATTGGGCTCTCCATCTTTTCTCACCACAACCTCTACTGGTTTCTTTTCTTTTTGGGGATCTTCTCATCTTGGCTCCAAAAGATACTCTTCCCCATCAAACCTCCTCTTTTCCTGTTGGTTTCCTTTGCATGGCATCCAATCTAGATACCATGTCTCCTAACATATTTTCTATTCCTAATAAATGTGGCTTTGGGTCACTCTTCTCTCTCTTGACTCTTCTTTGAGCCATTACCTCAACACTTTGTTCTCTACCAATTTACACAATGGAGGAAAAATTCCTCTTCTCTCTAACGAGAGGATTGCCTCACATTTGATGTTCTATTTGCATATTCTTCTTATCACGTCTCATTACTACGAGCTTCTTCCTTCTTGTAGATTCGAAACCAGCTTTGATACCATATGATGCAATCAAGGATAGGAGGGCAATTGATGGGCTATTTCTTAGCCACCTTCCTAGTCCTATGTAGACCATGACTACACTCAATAGATAAGAGACTCTCATGTTGGCATATCACTTGATCCAAAGACTCGAGCGCTCACCCAGGTGCAACGAGAGATCACTGAGGCTCCTATTGTGAGAACAAATCACAAATATCAGATGATGTGCACATATAACACATTCAAACCCTAACACTAAGCAAAACGAAGGCATAACAAAACACACACACACATAGAATCCATAATCATCTTGTATATTCATTTACCATGAATCATTTAGTCACATTACAATTACAACTCTCGTCTTCTACAAAGCTTCATACAACCTTACATCATTTTTTTTTATCTACTCATTCCCTTTGCTATGCTTGACTTCTCCACATCATATGTGTTCTCCAAACCCTATGTTTCTCTACTGTCTACATCAAACATGTGGAAAACTCTGTTTGTTCCAAATGAGATGTCGAAGGGTCTATTTATAGTATTTTTGGACCCCACTCTAACTCTCAGTTTTTGTCTAACATAAACCCACTGTTCATCTTCTAGAATGTTCTAAAAGTTTCTTTCTTTCTAAGTCATTTTGCTTTTCAACTTGGATCGATGTCTGATAATCTGTGATCTCCTTGTTCAAATGCTTTCCACTTGTCAACTCTGAGTGCCATTAATCTTCATGGTACCTCTACGCATGCATGCTCCTTTATTGATCTCCTTTTTGTGCATTGCGAGATGCTTTGTGAATTTATGCAAGTATCATGCATGCATCAATGAACTAAGTCATTCTTGTCAACATCCCCCATACTACTTATCTTGTCTATCCCCAAAAAAATCTGAGCTCTATTTACTTGTAGCTTTCTCTCCTTCACAAGCAATACAAACCTCTACCACTTTCTCTTGCAACTCCTTTTTCATCCTATCCCAATGCTTAGGAAAGGAGACTACTTCCAATTTGATCCTATGCACATTTGTTATTAACTTCTCAATAACATCTTATTTATGCAAATTGTCTTCATATTTTTACAACATGGTTTTGAAATTTCTTCAGTGTTGCCAATACAACTCCCACACAACTTCTTCTTCTTACATTGTCTTTCTTTGGAGTTGCTCAAACAATAACTCCAAGCTAGTGCACTTTTGTGTCATTGTCACCTTGAACGCGAACACTTCATCAAACTTCTTTACTTTCTCTGTCTTATAATTCTCCACATATATGTGTGATATAAATATTTTATGTGTGGCCTTGTCACCCTTTAACTAAATGTCCACTAAATCTTACATATATTGCAATCTTGAGAAGACCTGGCTAGCTTGTCTTACCTTCTCACAAGGAGAATTTATATCTTCAGTTAACTCTTCAGTATAATCTTATAAATTTGCCTCTATTTCAGCTAGTTTATTTGCTTGGAGATCTTCACTTGTTGGTTGACTTGGTATCTAAGTTTCATGCATGATGTGTTATATTGCTGCTCCAAGTTTTTGTATTAGCTTCTTCCTAGTCACATCTACACCATCCCAAACCTGCGGCCTATCTTTCTCAATTAACTTTGTGAACCACTAAAATTTATCCCTTCATCTCCTCCATTTTCACGATAAATCTTCTTAAATTCCCTCAACTAGTTAATTTATCATTTCTTCCAATTTTTTATCTGCCAGAATACTATGTTGAGACATCTTTGTGACTAGCCTTACCAATGCTAGCCCAACTTTTACAATTGTGCATATCCATGGATCACATATATTGATCCCTTTGTCAAGCTCCTAACTCGAATCGTCCTCTAACTCTCCATATACAACCAATGCCCTTACCAAAATCTCAAAAACATGGGTCTGTTTTATGAGTATCAAAAATGGTCTTCAAATGACCACGCGTGATTTCCATCACATTATCATGCCTTATCATGCCCATTACCATTGTTGATCCTAACAACGTTGTATCCGGACTTACTTTCATTGAAAAGGATACTTTTTGAATCGTAGTATCTAGATTAAACAAGCCTTCTAACCCTTGCACTATTTCCACATTATGTTCTTCTCTATCCACTGAATTCTTCTCGACCCGATTGGATTCTTTCTGTAATGTCCCCATTTTGAAATTAAAATAAATATTATTACTAAAATAAAAAGTATTTTTAAATACTTAAAATAAGTAATAATAGTCTAATTTGTTTTTCACTTAAGTTGGGACCTTTTTGAGGGTCATGGGCTTATTTATCCCTTAAGTGATTTTAAAAGCAAATTATCCTCAGAATCCACTAACTCTTCCTTCATAACTAAAAGGTGAATATATAAAGGGGATTTGTATTTCATTTGAAGGTATGTTGAATATTGATATTGAATCTTTGATCAAGTATGTCAAGCTTGATTACCACATCTTGAGGAAAAAAACCTTCAAGAAATGTCAAGGGTTTGGAGACGAAAACGTTCATTCCTACTACTTGGGCAGCGCTATTCAAGCGCTGTAGTTGAGCTTCAAAATTGCATGTTTACATGCAAGTGGATCTACAAGGGTGTTTTTCGGGACCACCTACATTGAGGAATATTGCAAACGCTATATAAAGCTAGTTTTTGGAGAAATTTCAGGTCTTGGAGAGTGGCGTCTTGCATTGGGAGCTTGTTTGTGGTGTTGAGAGCCATTTCCTTGGGTGGCAACTTGCCTAGAGGGTTATGAGAGTTGATTTGAAGGGTTCATTGAAGCCTAAAATATTGCATAATATTTTATATGATTTTCCATATTTGGCAACTTGAATTGAGGGCTGATTTTGAGGTCTTGGAGGGTTGATGCATGCCAAATAAAATACCTATAATTTTCTGCACATCATTCCAGCTTGGTCGACTTGTCCTAGGAGCGTTTTGAAGGTCAATTGGTGAACCTTTGGTAAGTTTAACAATCTGATTTATTTTATATATTTTTTTGAGGTGGGTGAATAAGTTTGAGGAAGGATTGGACATCTTTGGAGGGCTTTTAGACTTTGATTTGACAACGTACATTTATAATATTATTTCTGATTTATTTGGCAATAAATCACAAGGGTTTGAAGGTTTTTTGAAGTGTTAAAACAAGGGTATCGATTCTGAAATTTTGCCATTAATTTCTGAGTTGGGCGATTCACTTGAAGGAGGTGTGGCAAGGGTTTAGGGTGCCTTGATTGGCCCTAAACAATCGAGCATATATTATTGCAAATATTGGTGGAATTTATAACCTATTTTCAATAGGTTTGACCAGGTTACAAGTCTCATTTTCTGAATTATTTAATGCTATTTATTCTTAATTTTGGCGACTTGGTTTGGAGAAGATTTGATGATGTTTTAGGTCCTAACATTGGCCAATTTTTATATGATATGCATGCTGAAATTGATCTGAATTTTATCTTCAGTTGTGGAGGGCTTCTAAGTTGAATTTTGTGAGGACATTAAAATCAGTGTGATTAAGGCATACAAATTCAGCTTCTTTCTTCATACGGTGAGAGCCATGATTGGCTAGCTTCACAAAGTATTTTTCCTATTAATTTTTGAGTGATTTGGGTGTGATAATTTTTGGGGGTAACAACACTAGGGTTTGCTGGTTTTTATTTCCAGAGGATTTGTTTAGGGGTTTGTTGGAAAACCCTCTTTTGCATTGTTGACCCAATTTGGGGACATTACACTCTCTAATTTTTCGTTTGAACCTCCTTCATAGTTTCAACATTGCATTTTTCCACCATATTTTCTACAGTTGTGCACAAAGCTTCTAATTGATTTGACCCTCATGTGCAAGTTTCTTCACTTCCTTGTGTTCCCTGACTTGGTCCTTGTGAAACTTCACCCTCTATTGGCTTTTCCATGCAAAGACTTCTTGACCAACCCAAGTCATTGAACTTGGAATTCGCATTTGTGCATGATGTTGTCCTACACCTCCGAGTTCTTGTGTAGTAGTGATTCCTAGTATCTTGAGTTGGAATCTCCACCCTTGCTTCTTTCTGAACATGGGTTTTCACTATGTCTCTCTTTGAACATGACCTTTTCTCTACACAACACCTTGCATGGTGTACCAAACAGTGTTTGTCTTGTTGAATTTGCACCCTGGTAAGACGCCTTCCTGCCTTCCAGTCAAAATGGAAACTCCCCTCGCCTATGAGGGCGAAGCTGGAGGGGAGAGTCTCTAGATAAGGGCTTCTCTCTGATGTATCTTTGGCCCTGGTTTCTCCTACTGCTAACAAAAAATAAAAAAGGGGGGGTTGAAAAGGAGAGAGATGCTGAAATACAACACTAGGTGTACACCAAAAATGATGACCCACCCAGCCCGAATGAAGAAGCGCCCATACACTTCATCTAATGTGGGAGACCCTTCTGTATCAGTGAGTCAGGGGTCCGTAGAGATACAGGGAGGAAGGAACTATCAAAGGTGTTCTGAGACACACTTTGACGGCCTATTCACATGCATATTCCTGTTATTTCTAGCAGACCTGCAAAAAAGAAACTTCACAATGTGCTAGACATGCTTCGATCTGTGAGAAGCATAAAAGGAAATGACTTAACACCATAGACATTGCTTGCAAGTCCAAATGGAGGTAAAAATGTCCTTGATTCAAGGTAAAAAATTAGCAGAGTCCTGCCTTACAAGCCAGAGAGATTTTTGGGCAGAGCTTTGCCTTCGGGCTAAGAGAATGGATCTCAAAATGAGAAGTTTTTTACAATAATTTTTCTTTTGAAAAGACTTTGACAAGCTGGCCCATGTGCGTTCCGAACCTTGGGAAGAGGAAGCCATTTGATTGTCGGCTCCTGCTTTGACTTTGGCGTTCCAACATTAATGCCAAAGCATGGGCCACGCATCTTTTTTGCAAACAGACTGCTTCCTAAGGCATTTGCATGGTTTGTCTGCTCATTTGTGAAATGAAGAAAACAGGTCGTGCCGCTTACTGTTCGCGTCGTTTGATGACCACTTGGCAAGCGTTGTTCCAACTGCAGCCTAAGTTGACACCTCCTCTTGCACCTGGACTGTTTGTCTGCTTCTGCATTTGGCTGGTCGCTGCATTCCTTGGGCTCTTCCTGCTTGCCTTGGCCACTTTTCGCCGATTTCAAATAAGTGACACGTGGCGCGTTCCGCTGTGAAACAGGCAGGACACGTGGCAGCATCCGCTTGACCCATAAAAGCTTTAGGCACCCTTTGAAGGTCCTGCGGAAGAGGACACGTGTCCTTCCGCTCTTTTTAGCAATTCGTACAGGGCCCACCACGGTTCTCGCAAGACAAAAAGGAGAGACCGCGGATGTTGACACTTGTCAACTTCCGCCGAGCTTTGCAAGGGACACGTGGCGCCTTCTTCTTTTAGAGACATGTCAAAGCCTTCCACGGTTGCCACTTGGCGCCTTTCGCGCTCTAGCTTTTCCTGGTGTAAAAATTTACGTTCGCGGGCCCGTCACTGTTTGAAAACAACGGCTAGTTTGTCATTTTGACACTTCTTGAACTTTCTTCGGCTTTCTTGCCACTTCCTTTTTTGCACCTTCCCGAAGGGAAGGTGACCCTTCATTTTTGGAAAGCGTCCTATTCGTTCGGCAAGAGCCCCCCGCAAGGGCACATACCCTTCGGGCGGTCTTCTATCTCCTCGGCGGGTTGTGCACAATTTTTCCGAGGACAAAAAGTCCGCAAGAATTGTCTTTGCCACTTCAAAGTTTCTTCGGGTTTTCTTCCCGGCCACTTTTTCCGCGGCTTGCGCGGACATTTTTTCCGAATTTCTTTGGACTTTTTGTCCTCCTTTGGACAAAAAGTCCGAAGAAAATCTTCTATTGCTTTTGCCTCAAGTCTTTTCTTCGTTCTTTCGTTCCTTCAGACTTTTTGTCCGAAGGAATTCCTTCGGACAAAAAGTGAAAGAATTCTTTCCTTAAGATATTTTGTTTTTCTTGCCCTTTGAAAAGTTGGGAAAATCTTCCGACCCTGCCCTTCGCTTGTCCTTCGAGAGGCTCTCTTGAACTCTGGTTGAACCGCTTTTCCAACCGTTGAACATTTGATCTCAATCTTGTTGAACCAAGGCATGACCGAATTTTGAACTTGAACTCTTGAACCAAGTCAACGAACCATCAGTTGAACCAAGCCGACTGAACCAAGTGGTTGAACCAAAGCGATGAACTTTGCCGATTGAACTAAAGCATTGAACCAAAACGTTGAACCGGTTCAATGGTTCACAAAGATGCTAACTCTTGGAAAGATCATGTTGTTGAACCACTTTCCCAACCTTAAGACTTCAGACAAGAGTCCGAAGAAGCTTTGTTGCACTCTTTGAACTGGTTCTTCAAAAGACTACCCCTGCAAAGTGCGTTTCCTGTGGAGTCCTTATAGAAATCCTACATATAGAAAACCTGGAGAGTCTTCTCCAGAAATTTGCAAGACCGTGCAAAATCAAAAAGTACTCTCAAAACAGCATCCGATTTTTTGGCAAAAAATGGTCAACAAATTGGCGACTCCCAGGGGAAGCATGCCTGCTATGCTTAGAGACTTGCCTTCTAGTCCATTGGGCACGGAGTCATAATGCAGCTTTGAAGAAATGTATGATAGATCCTCAAACATGTTTCTTACAAACTGTTTGAAAGAAAACTACTATGTACAACTAACCAGGTACATCTGCCTCCCTCCTGGATCGAAGGGAAAACTTTTAAGTCCCCTCCCTGGTTATGGTGCCAGACAAGTGGATGATCCTGCTCCTCTTGCCTATCATGGATTGGCTTGCATCTGATGGATCAGATTCAAACATGCTTCCGACATATATGTACTTTCCAAGCCCTTCATGCTGGTGCGTTTCACCAAGAAATCAATGGCTGCTGGATGGGTTCTCATCAATTGTTGTAACCATCACCATAGGCCGTTTGATATGCATAGTCCCTTTGCAATGCATCATGGTTTGAGTTTCCTTTTGCTTCGTTGGCGATCTTTCAAACTCTTCTGCTTCTTGTCTTGAAGGAGGGTGACATTGTGATGTCTGAAAAAGAATCACAAACTGATTGCTCAACAGAACATCACCGCTGTTCAAAACTTTCTTCTTCAAGGCTTTCCTCAAGGGAGACCAGCCTTCTTCCAAGGACCAGAGTTTCTAGATGTTCAAAAGCATTCATCTGGTCCTCCTCCAATTCAAGCTCCTCAACGTAGTCCTCCTCATCAAAGCAACAAGGAAGTTCATCAAACAAAGGAGAGAGCTCACCATGTTTACGTTCCTCTTCGTTTGCTGGAACATCTGCATGTATGCATGCCCTGTGTCTTCTCCATCGTCGATGATGTCTTCAAAAGGAGCATCGATGATGATTTCTTCTTCGTTGTCACTCATGATAGCCTCTTGGAGAGCTGCAAATTGGATCTTTTCTTTGTCACTTCCTCCTGCAAAATAGGTTCCTCCTTGAGAAGGGGTGAAGTGAAAAAACCATAAGAGGCTCCTTGAGCTAGAATCGAATGATTATCCTCCTTCCAAACTTCATCAAGATCAGGTGTGGCCTGATCTCTCTTGGATATGTAGATGGGGTGTGTTCTAATGTGCATCCATATTAAGAATCTCTCTCTGGATTCCAACTCTGCATTCTTCTGGCTATATCCTCTTGGAAGAGCATTTTTGCCATCCAGGAGCAGCACATCTTCTTCAAGGTTTTGAGCAAAACCTTGCTTCTCCTCTTTCCTGTCCCATGATTCCACTATTTCCTTCCAAGTCCACCATCAGGGTGAAAGACCTCGAAATTGGAATTTTCCTTTTGTTACAACTTGCTTGAGATTCCATAAAAACCCTGTCATATGAAGTATACAAGGCCCATGAGCGCAAAGGAATTATGTTTTCTTGATGGCACCAGGCTGCAACCAGCTGATTCAACTCGGAGTCGCCATTGGTGTTGAAAAAGCCTCCAAAGGCTGGTCGGTTGAAGAACACACCAAAAATTCTACACTTTGGACACACTTGTCCTAGTTGGTCCCACCGTGCCAAAAACTGTTGATGCCACCCTGGGCAGGACGCCTAGCCACACGTCAAAATGGAAACTCCCCTCTCGCCTGTGGGAGGCGAAGCTAGAAGTTTAGATAAGGGCTAGCTCCCTCTGATGTATCTTTTAGGCCCTGGTTTCTCCTACTGCTAACAAAAAATAAAAAAAGGAAGGGGGGGTTGAAAAGAGAGAGAGATACTGAAATCAGGGTGATACACCAAAAATGATGCCCACCCAGCCCGAATATACACTTTTCACCAAGATTACAGCCATCGGTGAAGGGGTCATGCATCAAAGGTGTTCTAAGACAGACCAAGCGCCTATATTCCTGTTGTAAACACTTCTGGCTGCAGAAAAAAAACTACAGTAGACATGCTGGAATCGATCTGTTTTGCATCTTGCTTGAGTGCAAGTCCAAATGAAGGTACATTTCTTTGTAAAAAATCTAGCAGAATCCATTCTCTTAGCCCAAAGGCAGAGCTCTACCCAAAAATCTCTCGGGCTTGTAAGGCAGGACTCTACTAGATTTTTTACTTCAGACATTTTGTCCAAGACATGAAAGAGCTCTCACAAGGACTGACAAGAAAGTCCGAAAAAAGTGACTAAGTGACTTTCAAGAAGGGTCTTTTGTATCTTCTTCTTGGTGAAAAGTTTTTTGGGTGGGTCATCATTTTTGGTGTATCAAGAGGTTCTGATTTCAGCATCTCTCTTTTCAACCCCCCCTTTTTTTATTTTTTGTTAAGAGGAGAAACCAGGGCCTAAAAGATACATCAGAGGGAGTTAGCCCTTACGAGAGACTCTTCCAGCTTCGCCGGTCCCAGAGAGGGGAGTTTCCATTTTGACGTGTGGAAGGCAGGAGCTAGGCGTCCTGCCCAAATCCACTGACAGGTCTTTAAATGAAAACATATGTCCCAACCAGCTCAAAAGATGATGGGTTCTCATCAATTGTTGTAACCTTTCCTTTACCCTTTCCTAGGATGTCCTACAGTTTCAAGTTTTTTAATCTTTCCTCTTCCTTTTGTCATGCATCTTCCCAATTAATCACTGCCACGTTTTCCACCAGGTCTTTACTAGCTTCTTAATAAAGTTGCGGTTTTCTCTTTGTTGTCTTCAATGTGCACAAAAATGTTATATTCTTCCAACTCAAAAAAAAACCCAGTTTGATCTCTATGCTAGCATTATTAGAATCCTCATTCTCCGATATTTGCCTTCCTTGGAGGTTTGTAACTCCTCCAAGACTATTAATATCCTCATCTACATCCAATTTTTGCCCCCACAGGAAAAATTGCCACCCCTACACTTCGGAACTTTCCCAAGTTTGTCTTGTGAATCAGTTTTGGGGTCCTTAAATGAGCATTTACAGCCACCCAAGTGGCGGGTGAAGTGTCATGCAGAGGTTTCCCTTGCTTGATTACAGCAAAACGTGCAAATACAGCCAAGATATTCAAGCTGTAAGTTTATTTGTTTTGTCTTACCAAGGAATTTTTCGGGTATAAGAGAGGTGGACTATTTCTTCGGACATTTTGTCCAAGAGAAAGAGCTCTCAAAGGACTGACAAAAAGTCCGAAAAAATGACTAACGACTTTCAAGGCTTTTTTCTTCAGGTTTTTTGTGCGAAAGAAAAGAAGAAAAGCACAGTTGAGAAGACAAGACAAAAGTCCGAAGGAATAAGGACCTTACAAAAAACCCGGGTGCCTTACAAAAAGCCCAGGTGCCCTACAAAAAGCCCGGGTCCCCTTCAATTCTTCCAAAAAGCCACTATTGAAGGACACTTGCCCTTGCGGAGGGCACTTGGTCAATAAAGTGGACCCTACAAAAGTTCCAAAGGGCACAGAGGAGAGACAAAAGCCCTTGCGGAGGGTAGAGACATAAACAGTGGACCCTAAAAAAGTTCCCGAAGGGCATGAAAAGATAGCCAAAGGAGACGAATTCAAAGGGCACACATACTTTTGAAATAACCTCTGCAAAGAGGGTAGAATATGTAATGTTTTTTCACCCCCAAAGTAGGAAAATAACTAAGACTATTCTTATGGGACTTATCAAAAAACACCCACATTTGACATGACTCGTTACAAGCTAGGACTTATTCCAACCTGAGACCAAACATAAACTGGACATTAGCTTGTGGTGTTACTTCAGGGTCCTGTTCCTTCATTGCAGCTTGAGCATTTCCCTGAGATGTCTAGTTCAGAGCCCCAGTCTTGGGGAGAGGCCTGTACAAAGAGGCATTCCATTCTCCCCCACGAATAGAGGCTTCTACATAAATCTCAGGCGTTGCAGCTTCCCTCTTGTTGCTGGACTGTTGGGCTTTGTTGTGAATGACTTTAGAAAGTCCTCTTTTGATCCTTTTTGTGGTTAGAAGTTGCTCTGTTGCCTCAGTCCTACTTTGAAGTTTTTTGAAATCATGGCTTAATTAGAGAAAACATTCCTTCTGTTGCATACATTCTTACAGAGCTTTAATGCATTATTTTTGCTGCTGGATACAGTTAACCATAAGTGCTATACATTTTTCCATAAAACAAATTTCCAATCTTTTTCCCACATTCAAAATACTTTCAGTGATAGCACTATGGGGTTTTATCAGAGCAGTCTCCTCTTTAGCCCCATTCATGGTGTGTTTAGAGGTTGCGTCTCCTTTAGGATAGTTCTGCAGATTTCTGGTAGAAATTGGGAGAAGCTCAAAGGATGATGTTGTAGACCAGGTGTTAAGCATGGAAACTGAAAAAGGCTGGAACCCTCCCTGCTAGTGTTAATCTGATTTCTAGCATGAACATTGAGCATATGTAATGGATCAAAATATTCAAGCTGGGATGCCTCACATGAGACATACTATATAGCTCAGAGACACAAAATACCTGGGTGGGCTGTTGATATCTGGGTGCGAAAGGTCGGGGGGCAGGCCTAGGATTTGAAAAAATAGATGGGAAGTGTGTAGTACCTGATGGTTGTGGCAGAACTCTAAGTTGATGAGCACCTTGCTGTTGAATATGGAGATTTTGCATCTCTCTAGTTGTCTTGGGGATAATTGTAGGCTCATCATCATCTACCCTAATTCCTTGATACTTCCTAGCAAAGGAGTTTTCCCTTGAATCCCCTTGCTGATTATTGAAATTCTGCGTTGTCAAATGTTTAAACCTAATTCTCTTTCTTTGATTGATTCTGCAATAAACTCTTAAAAGAGTATGTGCTAAAACATATATGCACTATATAAAAAAATTTAAATAGACCGGAAAACAGTACTATAAGGAAGTTGTGTGCTTCTAAAACTTGACATTAATAGACTCGGAAAGGTACTATATTAGATCTAAAAGTTAGCTTCTATGTCAGTCAAACATTCTAAGGATTAAAGATGTTACGATTTTTTAATGCTCTAGAATAATGAATGAGAACAACAAATTTTGAAAGTTTATCTAGTAATTTGTTGATGCAAGAGCCATTCAGGTCAACAAGCAATCTTGCATCAACCAAAAACATGAGTCGGTGTTTGTGCAACTAGTCGACTGTGTTGCAGGAAACACCCCATAAATGTTAGGGAAACTACCAGAAATGTCAGGAAACGTCCGGGTGTTTCACGGCATTTCCAAGGGATTCCAACCACAACAAATATATATATATATATATATGAACCAGGCAGTATATAAATAAAATAAACATTCAAGTATAAGTTTAAATTTAGATATGGATTATTTATATACTTTCAAGATGTTTGAGAGTGGTTTCGGACCTCAAGGAGCTATAATGCAAATTCGAGGTTTTGGAGGATTCTATCATATTTCAGACTTAGCCATATTTCAGGGTTTCAAGATTCCAAGGAGACATCATAGGAGGTATGAAGGCTGCATGAAGGGATGTATGTATGATAGAATAGTATGAGAACATCTCTTGCAAAGTGCCACAAGTCGATCACACCCCATTCCCTGTGCACCCCTTAAGGCATGCACTCTGAGAGATTCAATGCACAGGTGAGCCCCTGCAAGAGAAAGCATCAATAAATGATATAGTTGAAAAATAGTGGGAGTGCCATTCATGATTTTGAGTACAATCTACATGACTTTTTCTAGATTTGAATGTATTTGCAATGTCTACTTTGAACTTTTGAAGCAATGAAAGAACGAATACTATATATTTTCAAGTGTTTTACTAAAAAAATGAGTAATATGCACTATTTAACTTTATATATATATAATGTACAGACGTTTCAACGACATTTCCAAATCAAGGTTTTTGAAAAATGATGTTTCCGCATTTCTGAAACGTTTCCATTTCCAAACAACATAGCTTGTCAACAATGTCAACAAATTTGCGCATGTCGAAGATCATCAAAAGCAGTCCTAGAAGCATTAACAGAGTTCCAACATCTCAAGAACATGTGGAGCAAGATTTGGTCATCTTCCAGAGGTCAATTGGACACTTTTGGGCAGATCACAACACTGCCACTTAATGCAAGCGGCGGTTTCGAAACCGTCGGTCTGCATTAATTGGTAGTTATGAAATTTCCAGTTTGCAGTGACAGTTTCGCATATGGAGGTAGAACAAGTCAAGTAAATGCCCAAAATCAGAAAAAATGACATGTGGGTCATTTTCAAAGAACTACGAAACTAGAAGAGTCACTGCAAATTGTCAAAACAAGCGGGTGAGATTCAAATTAGTTTGCAAGAGCTAAGCAATTTCAGTTGGAAGGAAGTTAGTTCCAGCGTCCAAGAGAGAGAGGAAGATAAAGCAGAAGATTGGAAGAAGCTTGCTAGGGAGGTGTGTTCAGAACTGAGAGATGAAAGTAACAATTCCATTGAGGGACTAAACTGGTGGTAGCTCTTCTTCATGTGTATTTCATTTAGCTATACAAGTGTGTGTGTGTGTGTGTGTGTGTGTGAAATATCTATAACATTGTCTCTGGAGTTGAACAAAGAATGTGTGTTTGGTTTCCGAATCTAAGCTCGTGTTTGATGTGTGTCCAAAGATGAGTGAGTGAGTCTAGGCTGGGGATTAAGACATCCATTAATTTGGCCCCCTCGTTCTCATCTATATCAATTGGTATTAAAGCAAGGTTGTGTCTTGCTTGGTTGAGTGTGTGAGGCTCTAGTTGAGTCAGTTGCATGTTGTGAAAAAGTCTTGCATTGTCATTGTTGAGAGTTATGACTAGTAGAAATGGCACAAAGAAGAGCACCCCGTGCAAGGGGAGGAGGAGCACCAAGAGTAGTAGACTTGGCAAAGATGCTAAGAGGAATCCAAGCTAGATTGGATGCTATGGAGATTGCACAATGGAGAGGACTGTTGTTGCAAATTTGAGTGATGATGAAGAAGCACCAGAGGTGGAGATTGAAGAGATGGTTGATGAACTAGAGGAAATATTTTTGAAGGCTGTCAGCAAGATGGGAGGCAAAACCTAAGTTGGTCACCCCTAGCTATTCAGGTAATTTGTGCCTTGAGGAGCTCATTGATTGGATCACAGAGCTGGAAAAGTATTTTGACTATGAACAAATGGAGGATCACAAGAAAGTGAAGTTTCCTTGTACCAAGTTAAAGGGACATGCATCCTTATGGTAGGATCACGTGCAGTTGGAAAGAGTGCAAAGAGGCAAAGACAAAATCAAGACTCGGGACAGGATGGTAGAAAGTTGAAAGGTAAGTTTTGACATTTTGATTATCAGTTAAGTTTGTTTAAAAAGTTGTATAATTTGAGGCAAAGAGAAATGAGTGTAATGGATTACACAAATGAGTTTTACAAACTCGTTGTTGGAGTTGGTCATGTTAAATATGATGAAGAGAAAATCTTAAGCTATGTAAATAGTCTTTGTATTTCAATACAAGATGTGTTTAGAATGTTGAGCTTGGTAAAATATGTTCATTGAAGGTAGAAGCGAAGTTGTTAAGAAGGAAACAATATACAACAACAGGTAGAGGAAGATTTTATAGAAAAAGAGGACAAGCAAATACCAATGGAGAACAAAACACTCATGAGGGAGACGCTAGCACTTCTGAAAATGAAAATCATGCCCCAAGAGGAATAGGATATTATTTAAGATGAAGAGGATACTATGGTAGATGACAAGGTAGAGGATTCATGGGTACATGCTTTGAGTATGGAGATGTTGGGCATAAAGCCTTTCAGTGTCCAAAAGCAATTCAAAACAACAATAGAAGAAAAGAGGCAAGAAATCAAATTGCACAAGTGAAGGAGCAGAGTCTTTGTATCCCCAAATATCATCGAGGAGCCAAAACATAGAGACGCTCTCAAGACAACGAGAGTAATGTTAAAACCAGCCAAGGAGGAGAATGAACTGATGCAAAGAAAGAATCTTTTCCGAACCATATGCAAATCTAGAGGTAAGTGTTGTGAGTTTATTGTTGATAGTGGTAGCACATATAACTTAGTATCTAATGAGATAGTAGAGAAGCTTGGGCTGAAAAGAATAGTACACCCCAATCCATATACAGTGTGTTGGTTGCAAAAGGGGCATCATATTTTAGTGAATGAACAATGAATCATTAGTTTTTAGATTGGGTCTTACAAAGATGAAGTTTTGTGACTTTTATGCCAATGGGTGTATCTTATGTGTTTTTGGGTAGGCCATAGCAATTTGATAGAAATGTCATGCATGATAGCTGAGTTAATACCTACATACTTGTTAAGGATGTAAGGAAGTTTGCTTTAAGCCCATTGAAGGACAAGGGAGAAGAAATGAACAACAATCCTAATATTTTGTTAGTTTCAAAAAAACAATTTTTGAAAGAGGCAAAGAAGGAGAAGGCATGTTTTTCATTCATTCCCAAACCCATGTCAGTTGAAACAATGGACAAGGTAAGTGAAATTCCACTTGAAGTGCAAAATTTGTTGAGTGAATATATTGAGATTGTTTTATACATATTCTAGATAGATTGCCACCTATGAGGAGCATTAACTATTATCTAGATTTGGTTCTCGAAATCTAGTTTTCCAAACAAGGCAATGTATAGGTTGACACCTATAGATAATGAGGAAGGGAAGAGGCAAGTACAATAGATGTTGAAGAAGGGTTTGATAAGAGAGTTGGAGCCCAAATTCTAACAAACCCTACCAAATCCAAAACCTCTTACTTCAAAGAATTTGAAAATATAATTTCAGCCAATGACACACTTCAAAAAATGAAGCAATATTCAACAATTTTCTCCACCAAACCCTTAGGTGATTAGGGCAAAAATCAAATTTGATACTTCTAACCCTCCAAAAAATATGAACTGAGCTTTATATTGCAACCACTATTTTTAGAAGTCAAAATATTCAATCAAAAGTCGAAACTCAAAATTCTGAAATTTATTATTGCAAAATTACAACAGAAATTCATAAATTCACAACTTTTGCAATACTTGGAATTTCAATGCAAGTGATAGCTTGAAATGATCACAAAAATAATAGCTATCAAACAAAATTAGAATTAGAATTTTTCCATCACAAGAAGCCCACCAAAAATTGTCCTGAAATTTTCAAAACCCTAATTCACTTTGAAAATAATATAATAAATTCATAATATTATCTAGGGCACAAAATCACTCTAAATAATGTGCAAATCAACTCTCAAACAACTCTCCAAGCTGAAATAAATTGCTAAAAATACCTCTAACCGTAGAAGAGGGTTTTGAAGCCAATTAGCCCTCTTAATAGGGGTTGCCACTCCTCCAAAGCAACTAGACCAACCAAAGCTCTCCAAACAATTTCGCCCACCTCTTTTACCCGCACAAAAGCAATCACGAAGCCTCCAAAGGTGTTTGTCAATCTTTTGTACAAGGTGGTGTTCCAAAACACCATTATAGGTCCAATTTCATGCAACCATGCAAATCTGCAACACAATTACAGCCCTTAAATAGAGTTGCCCTAAATGTAAAAATTGAGGTTTTCGTGCTCAAACCCTTGTCACACTTGAAGGTTTTATCCTCAAGTTGTGGTGAACAAGCTTGACATACTTGATCAACAATTTCAATATTCCAAAATACATAATCCTTGAATAAACAACTCACCTTCCTTTTATATCCATGCCCCAAGTGTGGCACCCAAAATAGGAAACTCTTTTTTTTTTTAAATATTAAAAGAACCTCCTTATAATTTCACTTAATGCCTTAAGTGTCCATGACCCTTAAAAAGGCTCCAACTTAAGTGGAAATTAGATTATTATTATTTTATTTTATTCAAAAATGTTTTTTATTTTTATAATGTTATTATTGTAATTTTAAAAAGGGAACATTACAATCCTCCCCACCCAAAATTGTTTGTCCTCAAGCAATTGCAAAAGCTATGGGGTTGTCCCCACATTCTTCATGATGCAGCTACCAACTGAATTTGCTTATCACTAAAAAGAAGCTCCAATTTGAATTTCCAACTTGCTAAATTTGTATATTGGAAACTGCCCCCATGAGCTAAAAGTGTCATGACCACCTTTCAAAGCCTCCCAATATCCCCAAAGAAATAACACATGCCATATTGGTTTGCCTTTGATGTAGCTTCCCATAGTTATCAATGTGCCCTCAAAAGATGTTTCCAAAACTTGGAAAGAAGTAACAATAATCTCACCTTGAAACATACTTTGAATGAAAGTAGCACATAGATGCAATTTCCCTTGAGTGTGTCTCAAAACATGTGGCATGCCATCTCTCTCTGACTTCCCTTTATCACATCCTTCATGCATAGTAAAAACATCAAAATGATCAAATAAAAGCCTCAACCAACCTACAAGATAGGATAGTACATGTTGTCAACCTGGAGTTGCACCCTGAATCAAAAACGTACTGAAATGGCCAATCCTCTCTCCGATTGAAACAATGGGATCTTTTCACGAGGGTGGGTGCCTCAATGGTGAGAAGAACCTCCAGAGAAGGCTAGTTCCTGTAAGATGTACCAATGGATCTCTACTCTGTGCTACAAATCTACCATGGAAAAGGGAGAAAGAAACATGAAAGGGAAATCCTACCTAATGACAGTGATACACCAAAACATTGATCCACTCTACTTGGAACCTTGAACACTGAATCAAACAAGGGAAAAAGAAGACCTTTGATTTCAATTGATCACTATACATAAATATTTCATGAGAAGGTTCGATCCAATGACCAAAACATGAAGGAAAACGATGGAGAGAGGTCTGATACAAGACACTTTGCAGCCACCTAACATCCACTTACAGCTTCAGCAAAAGACATATAGAACACTGAACATGCCCTGCATAATATGATAAGCTAGCAACTAGGTACAAATCAGAATTTGGGAAGGGAGAGAAATCTACCACATGCAAATTGTTGAATGAATATACACTATGCCAGCACTTGAAATCTGAAAGTACAGTCCTTCTATTGATTGAAGAGGTTACACAACTCACCAATAGCAGTCTAGTCTTGCCAAGAGAGGTATACAATTCAAGGCTGAAAAGCCAACTTATATAGAAAATTACAACAGCCAATAGTTGGCATTTGAAAAATAAGAGAGGCTAAATCGTCCATCTCAACGTTTACAAAAAGTCTATTTGTCTTGCATGAAGCTCCTTAGCGTTAGAGGAAATGGACGGTGGGTTTGTTGAAATTCAAACTCTTATCATGCAAAATGCTACGCCCACCTCCAAATATGGACTTTCTCTTGAGTCGTTTGATAGTTTAACAGCTTTCCTTTGCATGAAATCAATGCAAATGCCAAATTAAGAATTACGTTTGAACCGCCAAAACATTTTGAGCTTTCGAGATAAGCAAGAGTGCGTGCATGGAATTTATTGTTGTTTGAAATGTTCAATGCTTTGCCTGTTCATCATGCAAGACGACTCTAGTTTCAGAACTGAAGCGTCTTTGCTTTAGTTTAAACGCGTTTACTTTGTTCGAGTCACTACATGTCAGTCTGTGCATGATCTTAGTTTATCCTGTCTTTGTCTTTATTCTGCATTTGTTTTATTCGTTGTTCATGCTTATGTCCATGTTCAGTTTTGCTTTAATCTTTGCTCATGCATCTATTTCTGCGTTTGTCTTTCTTCTTGTTCAATTCTAGCTCAGCCCTGTTTGTGCTTACGTCTCTGTTCATGCTATTTATCATGCTCAATTCACTTCGTGTTTTCTTTGGCTTTTCTCTCTCTGTGTCTTTTTGTTCAATTCTTTTGCAAACAAATTGTCTGCGGGTATGGTCTCTCTTTCATTTCCTTCAGACAAATTGTCCGAAGGAATTGTTTCCTTCTTTTGTTTGGTCTTTTGTAATTGTTTCGAGCTTTACTTTTTGTCCATTTCCTTCGGACAAAAAGTTCGAAGGAATTATGTCTATGCCTTTCTTTTAGAGCTTTTCCTTGAACTATTCATGTTCATTTCCGGTGGCTTTTGTCGATTTTATTTATTTCTTCGGACTTTTTGTCCGAAGGAATAAGTTTCCTTTTGTTTCCCCGAATTAATTCCTTTTATATGCCTCGGGCTTTCTAGTTTTCAAATTCCCGCGGGCTTTTTGGAGGTTGCGGACTTTTGTCTTGCATCCCCTTTGTCTTTATTCTATTTATCCCGGGTTTTTTTCTTTCTCCCGAATTTCTTCGGACTTTTTGTCCGAATGAATTACTTCGGACAAAAAGTTCGAAGGAATTTGTCTCCTTTGTGGGGTCCTACCACCGACCAAGTACCCTCCGCAAGGGCAGGTGTCCTTCAAAACTGGTTTTTCAGAAGAATTGAAGGGCACCCGGGATTTTTGTAGAGCACCCAGGCTTTTCGTAGGGAACTCGGGTTTTTTGTAAGTCACCTTATTCCTTCGGACTTTATGTTTTCCACACCTTCGGATTTTCTACGGACTTTTTGGAGGCTAAGGAGTTTGTTGGCCTCTCCTTTGTCTTTATTCTTTCCTTGTTGGCTGTGGGTTTTTTGTTTGCAAATTCTCCGAAGTATTCCTTCGGACAAAAAGTCCGAAGGAATTCCTTCGGACTTTTGTCTGAAGGATATCTTCCTTCCTTTTAATTTCCTTTGCTTTTGTGCATATTTCTAACCTTGCCTAAGGCATTAATTAATGTATTGTATGCAGTAACCCTATAAGAATAACCATGTTTGCGCATTGCATGCAAAACAACCTCTACCTTTTCAAACAGTCCAGATATGGAGTATGTCTTAACAAGTAGAACATATGTATCTTCAGTCGCAACGCAGGGCACCTATAACATCCTCAAGTAGATCATCCCATGCTTTATATGAAGGCTGTAGATGGCTATTTAAGGACCCCAAAAACTGATTTACAAGACAAACTGGTACCATAAGACCATCTTCCAAATAGTAAGGTTGACAATTTTGGCCTTTGGAACAATTGTCAACAGTACCTCCACTTCTTTATCAAGCCAAAAGCGTGCCTCATCATGAACGTTTCAGAATACACCATAGGTTGGAATTTATCAAAAAAATCATATTTTTTCCCTTTAACATGCTGCTGTACCTGCCACCCCAGCTCAAAATTTTCTGAGTGATCAAATTCAGAATTCATCCATGCACATATCCTTTCTATCTTGAGCTGAAGAAGGCAGTAATTTTCCATTTTTTTGTCCTCAATAGGCTGTTGTACATGACCCTCAAACTCAAAAATTTATGAGACAAAAAACAAGACCTTATACCATTGATTTCAGAATTTTCCCTTAGCTTAAAAATGTCAACAAAATTGAATTTGAAGAGGGTTGAAGGTGGTATATGTAGTGAATCAAACTCAGAATTTTCTGAGTGTCCTTGTGACCAAAAATCATGCAACAACTCACATCTTTCCCTGTTGTCCACAACTTGGGCCCTTGCCCAATCCAAAAGGTGTGTCAAGTCTTTATCTATGCCTCCAAAATCATGCACATACCTTGGCATACGGGGATGCCCAAAGTAAATTAAGGACTGCCCTTGCTAACCAAGTTTCTATCCTCCTCTCCTCTCATGGAACACAAAAATCAGAATTATGCATACTTATTAAAGAGGGTAGGAAACTGAATTTCCCTTGGAGCCATAGGCTGCCCATAATCAAAATTTGTAGCCTCTTGCCATGGCCTAAAAATCACACTTCCATCCCTCAACTGCTTTTCCATCTCAATCGATTGCCATTGTTTGGAAATCACCACATTCTTTGTATTACTCTTGGCTATAGCAATTCATCTCCCTAATGTTCCTACACATGGAACAAACAAATTAGTAAAAACAATGGTGTTTAGTAACACCTTTTTTATCACCTTATCAAGCTCTAGGATCGTGAAGTGCATCCCTTCTTGATGCCTTAATTCTTTCTTGCAACTCCCTACCACCCGGATTTCAAAAGGTGTGTTCATGTCCTCCTTGACATGGTTGTAACAAATATTTTCCCTCTTCAACCTTCCTCTTTTAGCGACTGAAAATTCACCCATATATGTGCGAACCACTTCCACGATGTTGAGATGTGAGAGGCACACCTTCCTAGGGTCAATACTCATCATGGCAACAAGAAACTTTGGGGGAAAAAAATTGAAAATATGAAAACAAACGTTAATGAATTACCAACGGTCCTTGCAATGACCCATGGATCATAGCACTTGTCGCCTATCACCAACTTCATGATTAGCGAAGTTGTTCCTTCGGTAAGTCCACATAAAACAAAATATAGGTGGGTTGTATAAAGGTTATAACAGCCATGAATTACTTGTTCTTCCCTCCAAAACATTGATACATACCTTGCAAAATTTGGACCTTGTGACCCTTTACAACAAGCCTTCACTACCCCAACATAGAATAATGTATTCCTTCTTATGTCATGGCTCTTGAAGCATGTTTTTCTATATGACAATTGAATTACAAATGTTGAAGTTGAATTATTGAAAATAACACATACATCAACCCTTGCTATTTGTTGTACCTTTCCACCTTGCATTCTTCCTCTATCACAACCATTGCATGTAGCATATAACATACAACAAATAAATTGTGATGCTTACAACTTTTATGGATTGTTTGCATGTCTTTTAACATGTCCTCCACCTTGTCTCTTTTCTTGGGGTGATCCTTATTACAAGTGGTTGCCCCACTTGACCCTTCTTCCATGGTGTACTTTGAGGTTAATTCTCTTGGTTCAACCACCTCTTTGTCTTCTACTTGCAACCCTTGTTGTTTATTAAATTTTTGGACACTTTCATTTGGTTGCCCTTGAATTTATGGTTCTTGTGGTTCAAAAAATTCAGTTTGGTCTATCTTGATATTCTCTTTTCTTTGCTCAGAATTTTCTGATTGTCCTTCTCTTGGTGGTTTCCCTTCAACTTCAGTTTTACGTGCCCCCAATTTTTCTAAATTTTTTTATCTTATTTCCAGCTGATTGTCCATCAGAAGAGGCCCACAATTGATTGAATTTTGACATCCAAATTTCAAATGTCCTTCCCTTGGTGGCTGCCCTTCAACTTCAATTTTACATGACTTCAATTTTTCTAAATTTTTGTGATTTTAATTCTAACCGATTGCCCATCACAAGAGGCCCATAATTGATTGAATTTTGTTATCCAACAAACTTATGAAATGGCTGTTGCTTGTATAATTGGAAACTAGGCTCGGTTTATTGTTTTAAGGGTTGTCTTTTATCCAATTGGAAGTCCTTGCTTGGTACCACTAGCGATCTTGGTTTTGAAAGCTCTGCCTTATCAAACTCGTCAATGATTCTCTCAAAAAACTACTTGTGTGCTCCAATGATGCTATGCCCTTGTGTTTCCCATACATGACACCACCATTCATGGGTGGCCTCATCTAAATGTTGGATGACAAAAATTAGGGCTTCCTTTCTACCCCTAAGCCTCAAATCAAGGTACTAATTCACCTTGTCCACCCAAACTCTCACCAGAATACCTGGATCACCATAAAAATTGGAAGAACTATCTTCCCCAAGTCGTCATGCATAGCTATGTGCCCATGGTGCCCTTTGTCATATCTCAAACCTAGCCAATACTTGAAGCTCCTTCCCTTTCTGTATTGTGGTGCAAGTGTCAAGTACTCATCATAATTTTCCATTAAATCCCAACGAACCAAAGGCTGGTCCTTCACCTTGAGGGGTTGATTCCCACGATCCTAGGCCTGAGTAAGACTTTCAATCCTACCCTTGTCCATGTCATTTTTTGATATAAACCTTGAATCCCACATACAACTAAGATATGGCTATGATACCACTGTAATGTCTCCAAATGTGACAATTAGGCAAAGTTAGGGTTTTCCAGCAAACCCTACCTAATCCAAAACTCCTTCCTTCAAAGAATCTAAAAATACAATTTTAGCCAATAACACACTTCGAAAAATGAAACAATATTCAGTAATTTCCTCCACCAAACCCTTAGGCGATTAGGGCAAAAATCATATTTGATACTTCTAACCTTCCAAAAAATATGAACTAAACTTTTTATTGCATCCACTAATTTTGAACATCAAAACTCAAAATTCTAGAATTTATTATTGCAAAATTACAGTGGAATTTCATAAATTCACAACTTCCACAATGCTTAATATTTCAATGCAAGTAATAGCTCAAAATGATCAAAAAAATAGTAGCCATCAAACAAAATTAGAATCAGAATTTTTTCATTACGGAAAGCCCACCAAAAGTTGTCCTGAAATTCTCAAAACCCTAGTTCACTGCGAAAATAATATAATAAATTTAGAATATTATCTAAGACACAAAATCACCCTAAATTATGTGCAAATCAACCATCAAACAATTCGTCACGCTGTAATAAATTGATAAAAATACCTCTAACCCTAAAAGAGGGTTCTGAAGCCAATTAGCCCTCTTGATAGGGGTTGCCACTCCTCCGAAGCAAGTCACCAC
Source organism: Torreya grandis (assembly GCA_037957365.1). Lineage (NCBI taxonomy): Eukaryota > Viridiplantae > Streptophyta > Pinopsida > Cupressales > Taxaceae > Torreya > Torreya grandis. The sequence goes on along the minus strand of JARHVA010000121.1, from coordinate 5,374,357 downwards.
CCTAGGGATGGCTTTCTAGACCAACCAAAGCTTTCCAAACAAGTTTGCCCACCTCTTTTCCCTACACAAATACAATCACGAAGCCTCCAAAGGTGTTTGTCAATCCTCCGTACAAAGCAGTGTTCCAAAACACCTTTTTATGTCCAATTGCATGCAACCATACAAATCAGAAACATAATTATAGCCCTTGAATAAAGTTGCCCTGAATGTAGGAATGAAGATTTTCATCCCCAAACCTTGTCACACTTGAAAGTTTTTGTCCTCAAGTTGTGGTGAACAAACTTGATATAATCAACAATTTCAATATTCCAAAATGCATAATCTTGGAATGAACAACTCACCTTCCTTTTATATCCATGCCCCAAATGTGGTGCCCAAAACAGGAAGGAAACTCTCCTTTTTTTAAAATATTAAAAGAACCTCTTTATAATTTCACTTTAGGCTTTAAGTATTCATGACCCTTAAAAAAGCCCCAACTTAAGTGAAAATTAGCTTATTATTACTTTATTTTAAGTATTTAAAAATATTTTTTATTTTAGTAATAATATTATTTTAATTTTAAAATGGGGGCATTACAATCCTCTCCGCCCAAAATTTTGTCCTCAAGCAATTGCAAAAGCTATGGGATTGTCCCCACATTCTTCATGCTGCACTCACCAATTGAAATTGCTTCTCACTGAAAAGAAACTCCAGTTTGAATTCCCAACTTGCTAAATATGTATCTTGGAGGCTGCCCCCATGAGCTAAATGTGCCATAACCACCTTCCAAAGACTCCCAATGTCCCCAATGAAATAACACATGCCATACTCGTTTTCCTTTGATGTAGCTTCTCATAGTTATCAATGTGCCTTCAAAAGATGTTTCCAAAACTTGGAAAGAATTAACAATAATCTCACCTTGAAACATACTTTAAATGTAAGTAGCACATAGATGCAATCTCCCTTGAGTGTGTCTCAAAACATGTGGCATGCTATCTCTCGTTGACTTCTCTTTATCACATCTTTCATGCATAGGAAGAACATCAAAATGATCAAATAAAAGCCTTGATCAATATACAAAATAGGATTGTAACTCCCCTTCTTTATCAAGTCAAAATCATGTCTCATCATGAACGTTTTCAGAATACACCATAGGCTGGAATTTATCAAAAAAAATGATTTTTTACCTTTCACATGTTGTTGAACTTGCCACCCCAACTCAAAATTTTCTGAGTGATCAAATTTAGAATTCAGAATTCATCCATGCACATATCCTTTCCATCATGAGTTGAAGAAGGCACCAATTTTCCATATTTTTGTCCTCAATAAGTTGTTGTACATGACCCTCAAACCCAGAAATTTCCGAGACAAAAAAATCAGACCTTATACCACTGATTTCAGAATTTTTCCTTAACTAAAAAATGTCAACAAAATTGAATTTGAAGAGAGTTGAAGGCGGTATATGTAGTGAATCAAACTCAGAACTTTTTGAGTGTCCTTGTAACCAAAAATCTTAAAACAACTCACACATTTCCCTACTGTCCACAACTTGGACCCTTGCCCAATCCAAAAGATGTGTTGAGTCTTCATGTATGCCTCCAAAATCACGCAAATACCTTGGCGTAAGGGGCTGCCCAAAGTAAATTGAGGACTGTCCTTGCCAACCAAGTGTTCTATCCTCCTCACCTCTCCATGGAACACAAAAATCAGAATTATGCATAGTTACCAAAGAGATAAGAAACTGAATTTCCCTTGGATCCATTGGCTGCCCATAATCAAAATTTGTAGCCTCTTTCCATGGCCTAAAAATCATACTTGCATCCTTCAACCGCTTTGCCATCTCAATCGGTTGCCCTAGTTTGGAAATCCCCACATTCTCTATATTGCTCTTGGCTATAGCAATTGATCTCCCTAATGTTCCTACACATAGAACAAACAAATTAGTAAAAACAATGGTGTTTAGTAATACCTTTTTTATCACCTTATCAAGCTCTAGGATCATGAAGTGCATCATTGCTTGATGCCTTGATTTTTTCTTGCAACTCCATACCACCCAAATTTCAAAGTGTTCATGTCCTTGACATGGTTGTAGCAAATATTTTCCCTCTTCAACCTTCACCTTATACTGGTTGGAAATCCACTCATATATGTAAGAACCACTTTCATGATGTTGAGGTGTGAGAGGCACATCTTCTTGGGGTCAATACTCATCATGGCAACAAGAAACTTCAAGGAAAACAGACCGAAAATATGAAAAACAGAAGTTAGTGAATCATCAACAGCCCTTGCAATGACCCATGGGTCATAACACTTGTCACCTATCTCCACTTTCATGATTAGCCAAGTTGTTCCTTCGATAAGTCCACATAAAACACAATATAGGTGGGTTGTATAAAGACTGTAACAGCCATGAATTGCTTGTTCTTCCCTCAAAAACATTGATACACACCATGCAAAATTTGCACCTTGTGACCCTTCACAAAAATCCTTTACTGCCCCAATATAGAATAATGTATTCATTCTTATGTCATGGCTCTTGGAGCGCGTTTTTCTATATGACAATCGAATTACAAATGTTGAAGTTAAATTATTGAAATTAATACATACCTCATCCCTTGCTATTTGTTGTACCTTCCCACCTTGCAATCTTCCTCTAGTCACAAACATTTGATACAGCATATAACATACAACAAATAAATTGTGATACCACTTTTATGGATTGTTTGAATGCCTTTTAACATGTCCTCCACCTTGTCTCTTTTCTTGGTATGATCATTATTACAAGTGGTTACCCCACTTGATCCTTCTTCCATGGTGTACTTTGAGATTACTTCTCTTGGTTCAACCACCTCTTTGTCTTTTACTTGCAATCCTTGTTGTTTAACAAATTTTTGGACACTTTCATTTCGCTGCCCTTGAATTTCTGGTTCTTGTAGTTCAGAAAATTCAGTTTGGTCTATCTTCATATTCTCCTTTCATTGCTCAGAATTTTATGATTGTCCTTCCCTTGGTGGCTGCCCTTTAACTTCAGCTTATATAAGCCCTCAATTTTTCTGAATTTTCTAATTTTATTTCCAGCTGATTGCCCATCATAAGAGGCCCACAATTGACTGAATTTTAACGTCCAAACTTCAAATGTCCTTCCTTTGGTGGCTGCCTTTCAATTTCAATTTTACATGACTTCAATTTTTTTGAATTTTCTAATTTTATTTCCAGCTGATTGACCATCACAAAATGCCCATAATTGACTAAATTTTGGTGGCCAACAAACTTATGGAGCGGCTGCCCCTTGTATAATTAAAAACTAGGCTCAATTAATTGTTTTAAAGACTGCCTTTTATCTAATTGGAAGTCCTTGCTTGGTGCCCTTAGTGATCACGGTTTCGATAGCTCCAGCTTCTTATCAAACTCATCAATGATTCTCTCAACAAACTCCTCGTGTGTTCCAATGATGTTATGTCCTTATGTTTCCCATCCATAACGCCACCATTCATGGGCAGCCCCATCCAAATGTTGGATGACATAAATTAGGACTTCCCTTCTACCCCTAGGCCTCAAATCAAGGTATTCACTCACCTTGTCCACCCAAGCTCTCATCGGAATACCTGGATCACCACAAAAGTTGGAAGAACTATCTTCCTCAAGTCGTCATGCATAGCTATATGCCCATGGAGCCCTTTGTCATATCTCAAACCTAGCCAATACTTGAAGCTCCTTCCCTTTTTGTAATATGGTGCAAGTGTCAAGTACTCATCATAATCTTCTATTAAATCCCAACAAACCAAAAGTTGGTCCTTCACCTTGAGCGGCTAATTCCCATGATCCTAGACCTGAGTAAGACTTTCAATCCCACCCTTGTCCATGTCATCTGTTTGATATAAATCTTGAATCCCACATATAGTCAAGATATGGCTCTAATACCACTGTCATATCCCCAAATAGGACAATTTGAAAAAGTTGGGGTTTTCCAACAAACCCTACCAAATCCAAAACCCCTTCTTTCAAAGAATCTGAAAATACAATTTCAGCTAATAATACACTTCGAAAAATGAAACAATATTCAGCAATTTCCTCCACCAAACTTTTAGGCAATTACAGCAAAAATCTTATTTGATACTTCTAACCCTTCAAAAAGTACGAACTAGGCTTTATATTCCAACCACTAATTTTAAAAGTTAAAATACTCACTCAAAAGTTGAAACTCAAAATTCTAGAATTTATTATTGCAAAATTACAACGGAATTTCATAGATTCATAACTTGCACAATACTTAGAATTTCAATGCAAGTGATAGCTCTGAAATGATCACAAAAATAGTAGCTATCAAACAAAATTAGAATCAAAATTTTCTCGTCACGAGAAGCCCACCAAAAGTTGTCCTAAAATTTTCAAAACCCTAGTTCACTGCAGAAAATAATATAATAAATTTAGAATAATTTAGGACATAAAATCACCCTAAATCATGTGCAAATCAACTATCAAACAATTTGTCAAGCTATAATAAATTGATAAAAATACCTCTAACCCTAAAAGAGGGTTCTGAAGTCAATTAGCCCTCTTGATAGAGAGTCGCCACTCCTCCAAAGCAAGTCACCACCCTAGAGATGGCTTTCTAGACCAACCAAAGCTCTTCAAACAAGTTCACCCACCTCTTTTACCTACACAAATACAATCACGAAGCCTCCAAAGGTGTTCGCTAATCCTCCATACAAAGTAGTGTTCCAAAACACCTTTTTACGTCCAATTGCATGCAACCATACAAATCTAAAGCAAAATTAAGGACTTGATTAAAGTTGTCATAAATATAAGAATGGAGATTTGCATCCCCAAACCCTTGTCATACTTGAATATTTTTGTCCTCAAGTTGTGGTGAACAAACTTGACATACTTAATCAACAATTTCAATATTCAAAAATGCATAATCTTCGAATAAACAACTCACCTTCCTTTTATATCCATGCCCCAAATGTGATGCTCAAAATAGGAGGGATACTCTTACTTTTTTGAATTATTAAAAGAACCTCTTTATAATTTCACTTTCGGCTTTAAGTGCCCATGACCCTTAAAAAAGCCCCAACTTAAGTGAAAATTAAATTATTATTACTTTATTTTAAGTATTTAAAAATACTTTTTATTTTAGTAATAATATTATTTTAATTTCAAAATGGGGACATTACAGAAAGATGGGGAATGTTGTATGTGTATGGATTCAAGAATCATCAATAGTATTACAATAAAGTAGAGGGTTCCATTACCTCGGAAGGATGACATGATGGATTGTTTGAGTGGAGCAATGTACTTCACAAAGATTGATTTACAAAGTGGATGATACCAAATCAAAATTAGACAAAGTGGTGAGTGGAAGATCGTGTACAAGACAAATGATGGTTTATATGAGTGGCTAGTTATGCCATTCAGGTTGACAAATACACCAAGCACAATCATGAGACTCGTGAACAAAGTGTTAAAACCTTATATGGGTATGTTTGTCATTTTTTATTTGGACAATATTTTGATATTAAGTAGAACAAAAGAAAAGCATTTGTCGCATTTGAGGCTAGTATTGCAAAAGTTGAAAGAAGAGAAATTGTTGATCAACTTGAAGAAATGCAGTTTTATGAAAGAAGAATTGGTCTATTTGGGATTTTGGATCTCACATGATGGGTTAAGAATGGCCCTGAAAAATGTAAAAGCTATTATAGAGTGACCATCACCTAGAAGTGTGTTTGAAGCAAAAAGTTTTCATGAGTTAGCTAGTTTCTAATAGAAATACATTAGAAACATTAGTGGAATATATGCACCCATTAAAGAAACAATAAAAGGTGATAGGAAAGAGTTCAAATGGACAGTTGTTGCAAAGAATAGTTTCATATTTTGAAAAAAGTGATGACAAAACAATCGTTGTTAGCATTGCCGGATTTCAACAAAGTGTTTCAAGTTGATTGTGATGCTAGTAGGACAACATTGAAGCATTTTCGAGTCAAGAAGGTAATCCCATTGCTTACATTAGTGAGAAATTGAAGGAAGCAAAATGGAAGTACTCTGTTTATGATCAAAAGTTTTATACTATAGTAAAAGTTCTCAAAAAGTGGATGCATCATTTGTTGTCCAAGGTGTTTGTTTTGTACACAGATCATCAAGCACTACAGTTCATAAATAGCCAACGTAAGCTGAACCAAAACCATGTGAAGTGGGTTGAGTTTCTTCAAAGTTATTCATTTGTTTTTAAGCATAAAAGTGGCAATTCAAATAGAGTTGCAAATGCATTGAGTAGGAGAAGCCTTGTGTTGAATGATATGAGAATAGAAGTTGTTGGGTTCAACTCTATGAGATATTTGTATGAGAAAGATTTGGATTTTCAAGATGCATGGGGAGCATGCAAGAGCCTAACTGACATGGATAGAACTCCATGAGTAGAATTAATTTTGCAGGATGGTTTTTTGTTCAAAGGACAACAATTGTGTATACTTCAAAGATCAATGAAGGATAAATTGATACTGGAAAAGAATAGTTGTAGAGTAGCCGGTCACTTTGGCATGGACAAAACATTGGCACATCTAAGTGAGAGTTACTATTGGTCGAGGATGAGCATGGATGCAAAGAAGTTTGTATAACGTTGTAGAGTTATCCAATATACTAAAGGCAAAAGTCAAAATCTAGGTTTGTATTAGCCATTGCCAATACTGGGAAGACCAAGGGAAGACATAAGTATGGGATTTTTCCTTGGATTACCAAGGACACAAAGAGATAATGATTCTATCCATGTTGATATATTTTCAAATATGGCACAATTCATTGCATGTAAGAAGACAAGTGATGCCACAAACATTGCAAATTGTTTTTCAAATAAGCAATGGAGTTGCAAGGATTTCCAAAAAGCATGGTTTTGAATAGGGATATAAAGTTTATCGATCATTTTTTCAGAATTTTGTGGAAAGATTTGGACACAAGGTTGAGTTTCAGTTGAACCTATCATCTACAAATAGGATAGGCAAACAGAGGTATTGAAACCTCAGTAACATGTTGAGATGCTTGGTAGGAGACAAGCCCAAACAGTGGAATGTGATTTTGACACAAGCTAAGTTTGCTTACACTAACTCAGTCCATAGAAGTACAGTCAAGAGTCTGTTTCAGATTATGTACGGTTGCAACCCTAGAGGCGTGAGTAATTTGAGAGATATAGTTGGTATTAGTAGATGAAGTGTTGAAGCAGATGACTATGCACCGTACATGCATAAAATGTAAAGGGAAATGGAGAAGTTGGAAAGGAGTGTCCTAGATTACAATGTGCAAATTTAATGTCATACCCTGTTTTCATATGCTTGTAATAGTTGTTTAATTCTGTTGTTGTACTATATCATATAAATTTTATTTGGATGGACCTTATGATGTTTATTTACTGTTTGAGTGCTTACGTTCATTGTGAAACTGAACAACTATATTTTTAATATGATTATTATGCATTGTATTGTTATGGAATTAAAATGGTTAATGAAATGCACATGGATCCAATGCAAATCTGACATGAAATTGTGCAGAGCAAAGAAACAGGATTGCAAGTGACGCATGAATGTGTTAATTCTTTAGCATTTATTGTACTTGCATAGTTGATGGATATTTAGATTTATTAACGATTAACAGGTTTTCACTCAGTGTGCGCTTGCAGCACGGTTTGCTACGACCCTGCAGAGAGGGAGGGTATCATCGAGGAGTGTTGAATTAGATATTGAGTTGGGAAATGAGAAAGCGATTACATCGTATGTTGAACCAAGCTTGGATAAGATTGAGTAGGCAACCTAGGTCAGGGTCTTAGTTTTGCCAAGCAGTGTCATCCTATAGCTTAGAGACCTTTTCCATAAATCAAGTAGAATCTGGTAGTTATTTCCTTATGTTGCATAATAAATATTTAATAAATGATAATTAGTTTGAAAGTTCATAATTGATATTTTTAATTATGTAACTTTTCATAGTAGGAAGTAAATATATTGTGTATACGTATTTTCTCTTGAGATAAAGATAAATGGAAAGCAAATAATATTAAATACTTTTTCTAAATCAAATCAAAATGGATCCCGCTTTGAACATGTCTACTTGAAGGACAAAATAATGAGCACCCATGAGGTAGAGCATCTTGGGGGACAACATGATTTATAACCCATAAACCATGTGAAGGAATGATTATCCTCACCATAATGAGATTCTACCACTCATGATGGCACATGGAGGGAGATGAAGGTAAGTGGTAATTAAAAATCTATTTATATGAGCCTTGGGAAGAGAAAGAGGAGAGTTGGAAGGAGAGGAGAAGATTTGGAGTCTTGGTTTGAAAATGTTATGTTGCAGGAGCAAGGAAGGAGATAGAGAAGGAGCTAAGTGAAGGAGGAAGCAAGAAAGCAAAGGAAGAAGGAAGAAAGAAGGGAGGAAGAACCAAAGAGGGGAATTACCTACGGAGCAAGCATCATTCTCTTGCTAAAAATATTCTTGAATTAACAAGATTAGTAGGTTCATTTGAATAATGCTTTTGAAATCATTTTTTCCCTCTCGACTCTTACTGCAAACATTGTCATTAATGGTATATGGTACTCTTTATCGGTTATAGGTTTTAAGTTTTATTGTTTCCTACGTTGTGTTATCATCACAAAGAGTGTGCAGTAGATCGTGCCATTTACCCATGCCCACGGATTTCAATCCATGTTACTCAAGACTACCTTGAAGGCGATGAAGAGCTTGAGATTTGTGGGGATGACGTTTGGGGATGTAGAGACATGGGAATACGTTGGCAAATAGGATAACAAAGAGCGCACTAACAATAATAAAAATAAGATTTTGGAAAGTGAAAGCCATTGGGGAAGAAATGGTTTATGATGTTATAAACATATATATATATATAAAGTTCAAAAGGGTAATAAATAACAGTGGAAGCTTAGAATAATGAAGTGCATGGTAATAATAGGTTATAAGTGGGAAATAAAGGCCACTCTGGGGGATGTGTCAGCTCTAAGCACAATGGTTGATTTTTAGTAGCAATCTCATAATTACGCACGAGGAATCCCATAATACAAAAGATTTATCCTCCATTATAAGGAAGACACGACTCTTCACTTTTAGGAAAAAGCGTGACAGTAAGCTGTAAGAATGACGGGAACGCCATAATATAATAATCATGACTTTTGGAAAAAAAATATATAAAAATAAATAAATCGTGTTGGTAGACATAGACGGATATCCTTGTTGTTTCCTCAATGCCTGACCTTCACGTGAAAAGGGAGGGGTGGACATTATCATGTCTGAAAAAGCCTCGAAGAGGTATCCTCTATTCTTGAGAAATATTGACCAAATATTTGTTGGTTATGTCCTAAATTTTGTGCATTTATGTTCTGGTAATCAGGAAATAGCATTTGATCCCATAATAGAACTGCACATAGAGGCACAGCTGAAAATTAATTACAGATATACTAAATTAATGTAAAAGAACAGGCGCAGCTGAAAATTTAATTACAACAGTCTTTTTGTTGAGTTTTGTTGCCCTTTTGGTTGGGAATGGAGGAAAATTTGTTGATACTCACTCTTCGCATTCCAGCAATGAGGTAACATTCTTTGCATTCCAGATGAGATAACAGAGTCTTTGCATTTGAAAATAACATATTGCTTGTATAACTGGTTGGTTATGAACAAAGGAAACCATATCAATGCATCAAAACACATGTATTAGCGCTATACAAATTCTATATTCTAAAGGAGCACTTTTTGTCAATTTTGTTTTTATTTGTATTACCTGTTTGGTTATGGCGCAGCTTAAGTCTAGTAAATGAAAGCGCTGAACTACTATATGGACAACTTTTGACTCCCAGCTTTGGCGCCTTTGTTCTAATCCCTACGCCTACATGTTTTCCTTCATTTTATGCCAGTAAATAATCTAAGCCTGATTATTATTGAGTACCAAGACATCTGTATATTGTCAAAGCCAGGTGTGTTTGTTCATCTACCCAATGAAAACAACTGTAGCGCCTTTGCTAAATAGAAGTAAAAATTTTAATAATCCACATACGTGCTGTATACCTGGCATCATATATCTACACAAACTTTTGCATAATGGCGTCTTAGTTTCAAGTGTTCATTTTGGTATTGGTGATTGAAATTGGTGTCTTACTTACACCTATATCCTTGGCATCATAATTAAGATGTTTATATTATTTTTTTTTGTATTGTTAATAGGTAGTATGGCATTCAGATTTTAGGGGTACATTCAGTTATAATTGAGCAGTCCAAATTAAAATAAAACTGTACATTACCCTTTGTTTAGACATTTTCCTTATAATCCAAAACCGCCCGGTTAAGTAGGTAAAACAATAATGAAGAATTGAGAACATTTGAACTTCATGATAAATATAACGGGAATAGTTTAATATTGGAAGGTGTAATCTAATGAGTATCAGGGGTATAGACAGTTTATGCATATATAGTTGACTAACGTAAGACAATTTTATGAATTTAATTAAATATTTTTAACTTAAAATGTCAAGATTATGAACATAAACAATAGCATCAACGAAATGTCCATAGTCACAATGGGCAACAGTATAAGTCACGAGATTATTTCGAATGAATGAAAGATTTTGATAACTTCCATGAAGCCAAGTAGTCTATTAAATATATCGCTTCATGGTAAAACGACATCACCATATGTGGTTGCCTTACCCATTTGGCAAATGGATGTTTTACCGCGTTAATGAGAGTGTCTTCGTCTATCATGTATAAAGATGAATAAGATGATAATTATAGCTTTTAAAAAAGAATTGGAATAATTTTAGTTTAGTATTTGAATAAGCATTTAAACATAAACCTGGGGGTTTTTAAATATTTTTTGGTGAAAGAAGAGTGTATCTAGTTCGAAGTCAAGAATGATTGATCTTTACCTTGACTTTAAAACTTAATTTGTTTTAATATAACTTCACCGGTGATATGCTTATTAAGATAGAGAAACCCTATTGGTGTAAATAACATAAATCTAGTAAGATGTATTCAGCTTCAGCCTATACTAGAAAATATATTTTGAAATGACTTGCCTTGATATGACAATTATACTTCCTTTTAGAATTCCGGCTTAATATAGAATATTTTCTTTAATTGTCCTTTTTAGTAAACGGATCATTCGTAAATGTGAGGACAAGACGACGATTACATGGGTGGTATGGGACACCCACGTAAAGCATCGTGTTGTAATCACATACCGATGATTTTAAGCAATTGGTAATAGAACACCTAGACCTAGCAACTATGAGATGTTTAGATCGTGGAGGCCTTGGGGTGAGAGCAGTGGATGCGAGACGTGGGGTCTAACTGTTGGGAGTGGATCCCAGTTAGAACCACACAGTAGCTCAGTTGTTTACTTAGTTAAAATTCAGCAAGGTGGACATGATGAATTTGAATCTTAAGGCCGTAAGTAGTGTATACAGGTAGTGCACATTAGGAATGTTTCTATCCCTATCTCGGTTCACAGTCACATGCGCATGAAGCTGCGTGGGGTAGTTGCAGTGTTAGCACGTTACACAGTGATCTCTTTCTTAGTTTCGGACCCATATCTATCCTACTCGTGAAGGATAGGGCCACTCTCAGTGGATGGAAGGTGCGCGGGGGATCCAAAAAGCTCTATGGTTGGAGGAATAGCCCTCTATGATACTCCTCTCTGCATCGACATGGTCTACTGCTGGTCTACGGTGACTTCTACTTGCTCAGTTGGCAAAAGAAACTAAAAATGAACAAATTGATTATTGTATTATGAATGAAAATTGTTGATGTAAGAGTTTCAAAGCTGTAAATTCTTAGAATAATGGTGATGGTACTAATATATGTTGCTTAGTAGTTGTTCTCAATCAAGTTCTCTATGTTCGTCATATTTTTGTAAACTTGAAGAGCATTTGGATGTTCGTGATTAGAAATTTTAATATGTATAGTTTTATGTCATAATGGGAGAGAAATTGTGTGACCAATACTTTATCTTTATTATTTGTGTTTCGAAGTGTTAATCTTTTGATTATAATTCATTATGTTTTCCGCAAAATATTGATGAAAGAAGTTCTTTATGAAATGATATTTTGGGGAATAGTTAGATTAAATATACATGGTTTATGGTGTAATTGTTTCATGTTAAATAATGCATGCAAAGTAAATTGAGTTGCACTTAAAGCAACAAAAGTTATTTATCTTTGACTATCAGCACATACTCATATTTAAAGTATAATGAACTGTGTGTCATACTTCTATACAAATTCAATCACTAGAAGTGTGATTGTCTGCATTCAGTAGAATTTAGAATGAATGGTTTAGTTAGCGTGATTTAACCTTCGGCTATGAAGTTAATCTTAAAAAAAAATCCTGGTATAACCTTACCCCGAAGGGGATGTCACATTGTGGTATCTGCTCTAATACCACAATATGACATCCCCTTCAGGTTAAAGTTAAACTAGAAAATTTATTTTTTTTTTTTTTTTAGAATATTAACTTCCTAACCGAAGGGAAATTCACACTACCTAATCCATACTTACATTCTGAACGGTAAAGAGTTTAGAAAGTGCAACTCATAATGATTGATTTTGCATTCAATACTAGTATATAAACAATATGTCAAAATGAATTTCATGTACTGATAGTCAAAGACAATTAACTTGCATCATACATAGGTACAATACCATTTATTTGGCATGCATCAATAAAGAAAACACCATTACACCATGTGTGATTTCGTTTAACCAAAAGCATTATAAGAAAACACAATGTGTTTCATTCAGATGTTGATACCTCAAAAATTAAGATAACACCTTAGTCAATAATTTTTCTGTCATCTCTTACAATCATTTACTTGCAACATAAAACTATATATCACAATATCAGATCACAATTCTTTTTATCTTTTTTGTTTAACCAGAACATTCAAATACCATTCCAAAGTTACAAAGGTATGAATAATACATAGAGAATTTGATTTGCTTGCAACTACTATCCAACAGACTAATTCTAACTTCAGAGTAAAAATAAATTACATTTTATAATAGACATACATCGATAGTTTACATCCATAAATACAATAACCAATTTGTTCACTTTTAGTTTCTTTCACCAACAGAGTAAGTAGAAGACCATCATAGACCAGTAGCAGACCATGTCAATGCAAAGAGGGAGAGTATCATAGAGGGCTATTCCTCCAAACACAGAGCCTTTCGGATCCCCCGCACACCTCTCATACACTAAGAGTGGCTCTACCCTTCAAGAGTAGGATGGATATGGTTCTGAAACTGAGAAAGAGCTCATTATATAACTTGCCAACACCGCAAGTACTCCACACAGCTACTTGCGAGTGTGCCGATGAACCAAGACTGAAATTAAATACATTGCTTGTATACTACCTATACACACTATTCTTATCCCCAGGTCTCCCTAACCTAGTCATCTCGCCGCTACTAGGTCTAGATGTTCCTATTACTAGTTGTTTATGATCATTGGTATTTGGTTATGAGACTACGCATAACTCATCGTCTTGTCTGCACAATGTCAAATGATTGCTTGACAAATTAAGATGTGCTTCCAAAATTCCTCTTTGCTAATAGGTATCTTTGACTCAAGTTCAAACTTCTTGTCATTCTACGATATCCTTCTAATGATATACCTCACTGCTGGTCAATCAGTTTGATTTGTATGCCAAACCTATACCTAGGTTTGTTCAAATCCAAAAAAGATATATCTCCTTAACGGTTTGGCTTACAATAAACAATATTCCATAGAGTCCCATTTTTATAGCAAGAGTACATATTCCGAAATGGTAAAAAAACTATTGATAATACTCGAATAAATCTCCACGATTCTATTTTTAAAATATAAGATGAGGGTTCATCGTTAAACTAGCTCCTCCGCTATTTAACACCTTCTTTAGAGTCTCATTTAACTATCCCAACGTTATTTATATAGTTTACAATAACGTTTGATGTTTTGCAAACCACTAGATACTCTACATTATTTATTCCAATAAGAGTTCTCTGCTGATATTTTAATAAATATGAATCTTACGATTCTTCAAAACAGCAATATACTACGGGACTAACATCAACCCACATGTGAGTCTATTATATCCGCCTTCTCACAATTGTAATGGATAGAAGAAGAGTTATTCTTGTAAAAGGGTCAATTATTCACAAGACTAGCAAGGCAACCCTTTGTGCTTTCATAGAGCAACTTTGATGTAACGATAGTCTTCGTAGTTTGCTTGGTTTCGTGGACATTAATAAAATCTTTCATTCATTCATTCAATCTTGTTTGAAGATAAAAGCTTCATAATCTTCTTATATACTAACTTGGCGCCATCAAGATAGTTTTCAAATTTCCTTATTCATTTATTCAACCTAATCTAGCGCTATGTCATTCACCGACTAAGAGATACAACCATAAGAGGTAAGAGGTGACATTTATAAAGAAAATATAACCATACACCTCATCTAGGGAGTGCTACAAACTGATTTACTATCCAAATCAGACCCAGGCACCCCAGCTGCCCCACACGAATTTCAAGTCATAATTCTGCCCAACCAAAGGCATCATAATCTCGGTAGTTAAATCTATGAAATTAAAGTTGACTACGGAAGAATTTGCAAATATAATGAATCTGAAATTTTCATTTTCAGTCAACTTGAAACACGCTTCCAAATCATGCCACAACCTTTCGTCATGATAATAAACTGATTTTAATACCAGCTCTACAATATCAGAGGATTATGATGTGCATATATAAATAGGTACGGAGGAATCTACTCAAAAATCAGACGCTGTAAATTCATTTCCAGCCAACCCATTCAGCTTAACAATAAAAATAATAAAGAGTAGGTTTCCCAGGTGGCGCCATACAAAATGCAATAATCAATTTGATGTTCATATCTCACTGGAAAGGCATTAAAACAACAAATGAATAGGGAAAGAAATTATATATATAAATATAAGTACGGTTATCATTACCATTTTATTTAACTCATTTATTCTTTTATCTTGTTTCCTTTTCTCTTTTCAAAGGTTCACTACAGCTGATCTAAGAGTCAAAATTATGCCTTCACTCCCAGCTCTGCACTAATCAAAATCTTCTTTGCTTAAGCATATGGGACGCCACATCCATCAAAGGCAATACAAGGAGTATTAAATCGTAGCAGAGGCATTTAAACTGAATGGAAAAATCTTTCCCAACCTTTTTCAGCCAATTAAGGAGTTGTAAAAGCTATCCAGGAGAAAAATAAACAACCCGGAATATATTCTTACCCACAAGCTACTATATGGCGTCCTAAAAAGATTAAAATCATGTACCTTTCTTTCTCAAACAACCAATAGAAGAGGTATTTTGATAAGAGGATAATGTTTCACACAAAACAACTATATTTATGGTATTTTAGGCAGATTTTAGCAAACAAAATTAACTATCCATTTTTCCAATAACACACAAACAGACAACTATGTTTATGGTATGGGGCCCTTTCTAAGAAAATAAAAAGCATGCTACAGTTGTAGCTCCACATTAATCAGAGGATTATTAAACCAAGTATAATTAAGGAGGATTTTGTACAGAAAATAAGACCCTGGATGCATTTACAGCCAACACTTTACAAAAAGACACTACCATCTAATTAAAGGACAACATCTGGTCAAAACAAAATGATTTAGCATACCAAAAATAAGGCAGAGGCGTTTTGTTCAAGAATATGAACAGCTGGAAAATCGCAGTGGTTGCACCGTCTTAAAACATTTTGACAATAATGAGTATTTGCTATTGTATTGCGCCATATTAGCATTTCCAGCTATCTACTAATGCAATCCTACGACTAACCCAGCCAAGAGAAATGGTGCCATTTACTTACTCATTTCCCAGATAATCCTCCTAAACAAGTGGCGCTATGTAATGTGAATTAATAAATTGATTTTATTAATTATTTACTGTATAAAAATGGGTGACGCAGGTGCGTTCTGTTCTTTAGCATTAATTGAAATTATTATTAGATCTGAGTAGCAGGCAAAACTAGAAGGCAGGATTGGGATAGAGGAGATCTTTAAGCTACACTTTTATTGCTGTTATTACCTATTTCGCCCCTTTATATATATATATAGACATAAATTGTGGTGGACAACACCACAACGCATTTCTCCCCAATGGCTTTCACATTCCAAAATCTTATTGTTATTATAGTCAACACACTCTTTGTTATCCTATTCACCAACCCATTCCCACGTATCTCAAGCTCTTTTCGCCTTCAAAGCAATCTTGAATGACTCGGCTCATAATCCAAGGTCATGGGTGAATGGCACTGATTGCTGCGCACTCTTTATGATGATATCACAATGCAAAAATAAATACTTAAAACCAATAACTAATAAGAATACCATATACTTCCAATGACAATATAAGAATAGTGGTTTGAGGTATGATACAAGGGCAAAATCGATTTCACAAGCATTATTCAAATGAACCTACTAACCTGGTTAACCGAATAAGGTTTTCAGCAAGGCAAAGATGCTTGCTCCGCAAGTAATTCCCCTCTCGGGTTCCTCCTCTCCCTTCTATCTTTCCTCTGCTTTCTTGCTTTCTCCAAGCTCTTTGCGTTCCATCTCCTATTTTTTCAACCTCCTTCTCCTCCTTCCTTGCTCCTTCACTTAGCTCTCCAAAGAAAATTCCGCTCTTCCATTCCTCCCATTAAACTCCTTTCCTTCTCCCCCAAGGCTCCCTTTTATAAATTTTTAATTAACTCTTTTGCCTTTATTCCCCCCCCCCCCCATGTGACATTGCAAATGAGAGAGAATCTCATTATGGTGGGGATAATCATTCCTTCACATGGTTGGAAATCATGTTGTCCCCCAAGATGCTCTACCTCATGGGTACTCATCAAATAGGCATGTGCAAGCGGGATCCATTTTGATTTGCTTTAAAAAAAGTATTTAATATAACTTGCTTTCCATTTACCTTTACCTCAAGATGAAAATACATTAAATACAATGTATTTACTTTTTGCTCTAAAAAGTTGTGGTTTAAAATACCAATTATGAACTTTTAAATCCATTATTATTTATTAATTACTTATTAAATAAAGACACACAGCATTTAGAAAACCAACCGCTGGTTCACTTGATTAACGGACAAGGTCTCAGAACTAAAAGACGACATCGCTTGATAGTCTAGGAAAATACCCTAACTTAGGTTGTCTACTCAACCTTATCTAATCTCGGTTCGTCATTCAATAAAATCTCTTTTTTATTTCCTGACCTACTATCTAGTCTAACTCTCGTCGATGATACCCTCCCTCTCTGCAAGGTTGAAGCAAGCTGTGCAGCAAATGCACACTAAGACAAGACCTGTTAATCATCAATAAATCCAAATATATATCAACTTATGCAAGCACAATAAATGATAAAGTATTACACATTTTTGCATCACTTGCAAACCTATTTGTTTACCTTGCGCAATTTGAAGTCAAATGTATGTTAGATCCATACGCATAATTAATGTTAATCCCATAACACTAAAATGCATAATCATATTACGAATGTAGTTATTCAATTCCACAATGGATACAAGCACTCAAACAGTAAATAAACATCATAAACTCTATCCAGACAAATTTACGTGTCAGCCACATCAACATGAATAAATAGTTAATACATGCATATGAAAACGGGATATGACATCCTCCCCCCTTGGGAGAGACATCAACCCGATGTCCTAGTCAGTTTAGGTTTGATTATAAACACAAAAGAAAGTCTCATACTTGTCCAACTGTATTGTTGATCAGGCAGTACTTTTGGAAAACATGAGTTGCTTTCAAAAATTACATTACTTCCATTTGGCTCCTTGTCAATGGAAACCAATAAGTTTACTTCCTCAGTAAGATTTGGTTTGATATTTATATTTGTTCACAACAAAATGTACATGCTAGAAAGTTTTCCACAAACTTTAGTTAAGTTTAACACCTATTTCAATTAGGGTGAAGAATGATAACATGTCTCGTAAATGTCTTATACCACTTAAGTAAAATGTTACCATAAATCACATGATCCTTTTTCATCAACCATACGCATATAAGATCATCACAAAAGCCAAAAACAAATGTCTAGGGAGAGTTCCACAAATCCTTTCATACCCTCTGCACACCTCTCTTACCTAGAGATTGTTTTCCTCATTTTCAAGAAAAATGTCAAAGAATGGACAATGTGTATAAGTCAATACTGTCGCTACTCCACATAGCCCCTGACAAGCATGACTGGTCAATACCGTCGCTTCCCCACATAACTCCTAACAAGTATGACGATGAATAGAATTGAAAATAATGAATATCCAATGTATACAAAAATACAATATTAAAGAATAAACATTCGTCAGTATACATGCTCATGGCTATAAGATTGAATTTGACAAGTCCCCCTTGCCAAATCCTAGATTCGACAAGCTCCCCTTGTCAGATCCAAACTTAATAACTATCGAGTCAATGTGAGACTAACTAGGATCCACTCCCATCTCTTAGTATCTCACGTTCATAATTCACCACTCATCCCTTAGGTCTCTTTGATCTAATGATCTTTAAAAAGTATACCAAACTGATAACAGAATCATATACCGCTACTCCCTAAGTGGTTATAAAATGGATAGCACAAAAATCATGCTATCAAAACCCTTCCAAAAAGTGCACATGGTACAATGTATGGCATAAACATTCCATAATTTCACTAAGTCGTCACTAGACAAACATAACTAGTATCAAATTTCATAGCTTAACCCATCTCTATTATATTCATAGTTAGGTCGAAACAATGTTAAAATTAACATAAAAAACAAAGGCCAAGGATCACACCGTCCTTACAACCTTATAAAAGAAACAAGCGAGACAATGCCTCCCCGCTTGCTCAACGAATTACACAAGTTATATGCTTATCTCAACCCCTTAGATTAGCAAGATGTTCTGCACATCTTATATAAAGCAACAATGAAGAACATATACCCTTTGCCATGCATTGATGATCTTTTTGATCAAATTGGGGGAGCGACGGTGTTTTCAAAGATCAATCTAAGGTTAGGATATCATCAGTTAAGATTTCAAGAGAAAGATATCCCAAAAACTGCTCTCAAAACTCGTTATAGGCATTACAAGTTTACAATTCTTCCTTTTGGGCTTATGAATGCTCCAGTAGCATTCATGAACTTGATGAACGATATATTTAAAAACTATGTAGATAACTTTGTTTTAGTCTTTATGGATGATATTTTGATTTATTCCAAATCTAAAGAGGAACACATCCAGCATTTGAGGTTGGTGTTGCAACATTTACAAGACCATAAGTTGTATGGCAAGTTGTCCAAGTGCACTTTCTTTCAAGAAAAAATACATTATCTAGGACATATTATTTCAACTAAGGGAATCTCAATTGACCTTGCAAAGATTCGACCCATCATGGAATGGCTAACACCTAAGAATGTCCACAAAATCTGCTGTTTCATGGGCTTAACTGGATATTACAAAAAAATTGTCGAAAGGTTTTCCAAGATTGGGAACCCAATCACTTCTTTGCAGAAGAAGAATCAAAAGTTCATTTTGACAGACAAGTGTGAGAAAGCTTTTCAACTTCTGAAAGAGAAGTTAACATTTGCACTTGTATTAAAAGTCCCAAATCCCAACGGTAATTTTACCGTGATTACAGATGCATTCGAGGATGGATTTGGTGGTGTCTTGATGCAAGATGGCCATGTAGTGGCCTACGAATCCAGGAAACTCAAGCAGTATGAGTTGAACTATAGGTCCCATGACTTGGAACTAGCAGACATTGTTCATGCGCTACTTATGTGGCGGCATTTTCTATTAGGGAAGCCTTTTGATCTCTTGACGGCTACTTTGGATTTAAAATATATTTTTACTCAACCTAACCTTGACGCATGGCAAAGGCGTCGGTTAGAATTTTTGCATGAATATGACTTTGACATTGAGTACATTAAGGGTAAGGAAAACAGAGTTGCGGATGCCCTTACTCGAAGAAGACATATAGCTACCATGGTAATGGTGAGAACCACTTTTCGGCAATAGATTTTGAGACAACTACCATCATATGAGTTTTATAATCAGGGCAAGACTGCTCTTGAGATTGATAGTCAGGATCATAGGTATAAGGGCTGTCAGATTGAAGGGGGTGGACTCCTTAGATTTAAGGGCAGGATTTATGTACCTGATTTGGGTGGTTTGTGAACCACAATATTGGAAGAGGCACACAATGCTCCTTACTCAGGTCACCCAGGGGTGACTAAGATGTTAGTTGATCTCAAAAGTTGTATTTTTTACTAGGACTCAAAAGGGATGTCGCTATTTTTGTGACGAGATGTTTGGAGTGCCAGCGAGTCAAAGCTGAGCACGTGCATCCAACCGGTTTGCTATATCCCCATGAGCCTTCGGAATGGAAATGGCAGATAATCAGAATGCATTTTGTTCAAGGACTTCCTTTGTCAAAGAACAAGCATGATATAATTTTGGTTGTAGTGGACAGGCTCACTAAGGTTGCCCACTTCATCCCAGGGAATCTCATAGATGATTCACTAGTTTTAGCAAGGAAATTTGTGCAAGAAATCTTCAGATTGCATGGAGTGCCTAACAAGATAATTTTAAATCGGGATAATCGCATGACTTCAAGGTTTTGGCAAACCTTGCATGCGGTTTTGGGAACAAAATTGAATTTTAGTTATGCCTATCACCTTGAGACTGACAGAAAAATAAAAAGGGTGAATCAAGTTTTAGAAGACATGTTGCATATGTACTATATGGATCAACAGTACAAGTGGGAGGAGTACTTGCCTTTGATAGAGTTCGCATATAACAATTCTCATCATTCGACTCTTGACATGGCTCCCTTTGAGGCACTTTATTGTAGGAAGTGTTGTACCCCTATTAGTTGTGATAATCCAGGTGACAAAGTTGTGATTAGCCCTGAAATGCTACAAGATATGGACGAACAAGTCAAGCTCATTCGAAAAAGATTGTTTGAAGTTGCAAATAAACAAAAGAGTTATGTTGATTAAAAAGGACTCCTAGACTTTTTGAAGGAGATAACGTTTTTCTGAGGGTAAAACCTCAGAAGAGTTCTATCAAGTTTGGAAAGTCTTCCAAACTAGCTCTCAGATATGTAGCACCTTTGGACGTCCTTGAGGTTATCAACCCAGTTGCCTATAGACTTGCACTACCGCCGACACTTGCTCAACTTCATAATGTGTTTCATGTTTCTTTGTTGAAACGTTATTGTGCAGATGTATCTCATGTTATTGATTGGAAAACCTTGCAGGTTTATGCTCCGAGAGTGGTTCTGGTAGAGCCTCTACGAGTTATTGATACTCGCAAACTGACATTGCGGAACAGTGAAGTCTCCCTGTGTAAGGTCCAGAGGGACCAATATTCTGAGGAGAGTAAGACATGGAAGACTATGATGTAGTCTTCAAAGCTTTTCCATAACTTTTAAGTTTTTTTTAGTTGTTTACTTATTTAGCCATCGGGCCGATGTCTCTTCCCAGGAGGGAAGGATGTCATATCCCGTTTTCATATGCTTGTAATAGTTTAATTATGATGTCGTAGTATGGCATGTAAACTTATTTAGATGGACCTTATGATGTTTATTTATTGTTTGAGTGTTTATGTCCGTTGTGAAACTGAACAACTATATTTTTAATATGATTATTATGCATTGTATTGTTATGGAATTTAAATGGTTAATAATATACACATGGATCTAATGCAAATTTGATGTGGAATTGCATAGGGCAAACAAATAGGTCTACAAGTGATGCATGAATGTGTTAATACATTAGCATTTATTGTACTTGCATACTTTATGGATATTTGAATTTATTAACGATTAACGGGTCTTGTCTCAGTGTGCACTTACAACACAGATTTGCTTCGGCCCTATCAAGAGGAAATGTATCATCAAAAAGAGTTGAATTAGATAGCGGATCGGGAAATGAGAAAGAGATCACGTTGTACGTTGAACCGAGCTTGGATAAGGTTGAGTAGGCAACCTAGATCAAGTTCCTTCTAGTTTTGTCAAATAGTGTCATCTTATAGCTTCGAGACCTTTTTCATAAATCAAGTAGAATTTGGTATTTATTTCCTTATACTGAATAATAATTATTTAATAAATGATAATTAGTTTGAAAGTTCATAATTGGTATTTTTAATCACATAACTTTTCAGAGTAGAAAGCAAATACATTGTATATACCTATTTTCACTTAAGGTAAAGATAAATGGAAAGCAAATAATATTAAATATTTTTTCTAAAGCAAATCAAAATGGATCATGCTTTGCACATGTCTATTTAGAGAATAAAATGATGAGCACCCATGAGGTAGAGCATCTTGGGGAACAACATGATTTCCAACCCATAAACCATGTGAAGGAATGATTATCCTCACCATAATGAGATTCTACCACTCATGATGGCACATGGAGGGAGAAGAAGGTAAGTAGTAATCAAAAATTTGTTTCTATGAGCCTTGGAAGGAGAAAGAGGAAAGTTGGAAGGCAAGGATAAAATTTGGAGTCTTGGTTTAAGAATGTTACATTAAAAGAGCAAAGAAGGAGATAGAGAAGGAGCTAAGTGAAAGAGGAAGCAAGAAAGCAAAGAAAGAAGGTAGGAGGAATCCAAGAGGGGAATTACCTGCGGAGCAAGCATCATTCTCTTGCTAAAAATATTCTTCAGTTAACCAGATTAGTAGGTTATTTGAATAATGCTTTTGAAATCGTTTTTGCCCTCTTGACTCTTACCGCAAACATTGTCATTAATGGTATATGGTACTCTTTATTGGATATAGGTTTTAAGTTTTATTGCTTCCTACGTTGTGTTATCATCACAAAGAGTGTGCAGTAGATCGTGCCATTTACCCATGCCCGCAGATTTCAATCCATGTTACTCAAGACTGCCTTGAAGGCATGAAGAGCTTGAGATTCGTGGGGCTGTCATTTGGGGACATAGAAACATGGGAATACGTTGGCAAATAGGATAACAAAGAGCATGATGACAATAATAACAATAAGATTTTGGAAAGTGAAAGCCATTGGGGCAGAAACGGGTTATGATGTTATAAACACACACACACACACATATATAAAAAGTTTGAAATGGTAACAAATAATAGTGGAAGCTTAGAATAATGAAGTGCATGGTAATAATAGGTTATAAGTGCGACATAAAGGCCACTCTGGGGAATGTTTCAGCTCTAAGTACAATGGTTGATTTTTAGTAGCAATCTCATAATTATGGTTGAGGAATCCCATCATACAAAAGATTTATCCTCCATTATAAGGAAGACACAACTCTTCACTTTTAGGAAAAAGCATGACAGTAAGCTATAAGAATGACGGGAAAGCTATAACATAATAGTCATGACTTTTGGAAAAAAAATATAAAAATAAATCAATCACACTGGTAGACATAGACAGATATCCCTGGTGTTTCCTCGGTGCCTAACCTTCACATGAAAAGAGAGGGGCGGACATTATTATGTCTGAAAAAGTCTCAGAGAGATACCCTCTATTCTTGAGAAATATTGACCAAATATTTGTTGGTTATGTCCTAAATTTTGTGCATTTATGTTTTGGTAATCAAGAAACAGCATTTGATCCCATAATAGAAGTGCACATAGAGGCACAGCTGAAAATTAATTAAAAATATTCTAAATTAATGCTAAAGAATGGACGCAGCTGAAAATTAATTAAAAATATTCTAAATTAATGCTTAAGAATGGACGCAGCTGAAAGATTAATTACAGTAGTCTTTTTGTTGAATTTTGCCACCCTTTTGGTTGCGAACGGAAGGAAATTTGTCGATACTCTTTACATTCCAGCGATGAGGTAACATTCTTTGCATTTTAGAAATGAGATAACAGAGTCTTTGCATTTAGAGATAACACACTGCTTGTATAATTGGTTGGTTCTAAGCAAAGCAAACCCTAACAATGCATCCCAACACATGTATTAGCGCTATACAAATTCTATCTTCTAAAGGAGAGCTTCTTGTCAATTTTTTTTTTACTTGTATTACCTGTTTGGTTATGGCACAGCTTAAGTCTAGTAAATGAAAGCATTGAACAACTATATGGACAGCTTTTGACTCCCAGCTTTGGCGCCTTTGTTCTAATCCCTACGCATACCTGTTTTCCTTCATTTTTCTGCCGATAAATAATCTAAGCCTGATTGTTATTGAGTACCAAGACATTTGTATATTGTCAGAGCCAAGTGTGTCTGTTCATTTGCCCAAGGAAAACAATTGTGGCGCCTTTGATAGATAGAAGTAAAAATTTTAATAATCCACAAATGTGTTGTATACCTGTCGTCATATATCTACACAAACTTTTGCATAATGGCATTTTAGTTCCAAGTGTTCATTTTGGTATTGGTGATTGAAATTGGTGTCTTACTTACACCTATATCCTTGGCGTCATAATTGAGATGTTTATATTATTTTTTTGTATTGTTAATAGGTAGTATGGCATTTAGATTTTAGGGGTACATTCTATTATAATTGAGCAGGCCAAAAGAAAATAAAACTGTGCATTACCCTTTGTTTAGACATTTTCCTTATAATCCAAAACATCCTCGTTAAGTAGGTAAAACGAAAATGAAGAATTGAGAACATTTGAACTTCATGATAAATATAACGGGAATAGTTTAATAAAGAAAAGTGTAATCTAATGAGTATCAGGGGTATAAACAGTTTATGCATATATAGTTGACTAATGTAAGACAATTTTATGAATTTAATTAAATATTTTTAACTTAAAATGTCAAGATTATGAACATAAACAATAGCATCAACGAAACGTCCATAGTCGCAATGGGCAACAGTATAAGTCACGAGATTATTTCAAATGAATGAAAGATTTTAATAACGTCCATGAAGCCAAGTAGTCTATTAAATATATCGCTTCATGGTAAAACGACATCACCATATGTGGTTGCCTTACCCATTTGGCAAATGGATGTTTTCCTGCATTAATGAGAATGTCTTCGTCTATCATGTATAAAGATGAATAAGATGATAATTATAGCTTTTAAAAAAGAAATTGGAATAATTTTAGTTTAGTATTTGAATAAGCATTTAAACATAAACCTGGGGGTTTTTTAATATTTTTTGGTGAAAGAAGCATGTATCTAGTTCGAAGTCAAGAATGATTGATCTTTACCTTGACTTTAAAACTTAATTTGTTTTAATATAACTTCACCGGTGATATGCTTATTAAGATAGAGAAACCCTATTGGTGTAAATAACATAAATCTAGTAAGATGTATTTAGCTTCAGCCTATACTAGAAAATATATATTGAAATGACTTGCCTTGAATGACGGGTGCGTGAACATCAATTTAAGGCTCGTGAAATAGCCGTTGATTTTGAAAATCAAAATGAAGAGCAAGGAACACAGCGACCCGGCAAAAGATAGCTTCGGGTGCTTTTAAGAAGAATTCCTTCGCAGAAACAGACAAACAGTCCGGCTTAATATAGAAGATTTTCTTTAATTGTCCTTTTTAGTAAACGGATCATTCGTAAATGTGAGGATAAGACAACGATTACATGGATGGTATGGGACACCCACATAAAGCATTGTCTCGTAATCACATACCGATGATTTTAAGCAATTGGTAATAGAACACCTAGACCTAGCAACTATGAGATGTTTAGATCGTGGAGGCCTTGGGGTGAGAGCAGTGGATGCAAGACATGGGGTCTAAGTGTTGGGAGTGGATCCCAGTTAGAACTACACAGTAACTCAGTTGTTTACTGAGTTAAGATTCAGCAAAATGGACTTGATGAATCTGAATCTTAAGGCCGTAAGTAGTGTATACAGGTAGTGCACATTAGGAATGTTTCTATTCCTATCTCAGTTCACAGTCACATGCGCATGAAGCTACATGGAGTAGCTGCGGTATTGGCACGTTACACAATGATCCCTTTCTTAGTTTCGGACCCATATCTATCCTACTCGTGAAGGATAGGGCCACTCTCAGTGGATGAGAGGTGTGCGGGGGATCCAAAAGGCTCTGTGGTTGGAGGAATAGCCCTTTATGATACTTCTCTCTGCATCGACATGGTCTATTACTAGTCTACGATGATCTTCTACTTGCTCAGTTGGCGAAAGAAACTAAAAATGAACAAATTGATTATTTTCTTATGGATGAAAATTGTTGATGTAAGAGTTTCAAAGCTGTAAATTCTTAGAATACTGGAGATGGTACTAGTATATGTTGCTTAGTAGTTGTTCTCAATCAATTTTCTATGTATTAGTCATATTTTTGTAAACTTGAATGGCATTTGGATGATCGTGATTGGATATTGTAATATGTATAGTTTTATGTCACAATGGGAGAGAAATTGTGTAACCAATACTTTATCTTAATTATTTGTGTTTTGAAATGTTAATCTTTTGATTGTAATTTATTATATTTTCCGCAAAATATTGATGAAAGTAGTTCTTTATGAAATGATATTTTGGGGAATAGTTAGATTAAATATACATGGTTTATAGTGTAATTGTTTCATTTTAAATAATGCATGCAAAGTAAATTGCGTTGCACTTGAAGCAACGGAAGTTGTTTATCTTTGACTATCAGCACATACTCATATTTGAAGTATAATGAACCGTGTGTCATACTTGTATATAAATTCAATCACTAGAAATGTGACTGTGTGTATTCAGTAGAATTTAGAATGAATAGTTTAGTTAGCGTGATTTAACCTTCGGCCAAGAAGTTATTCTTTAAAAAGAAATATATATGCCTAGTTTAACTTCACCCCGAAGGAAATGTCACATTTAAAGAGAACAAGAACTACAAGTAGGTGACTTGGTTTTGAAGCATTTGCAAAATGAAAGGTTCCCAAAAGGAATGTACAAAAAGCTCAAATGGAGAAGACTAGGCCGTGTAAAATTTTGATCAAGGTTTCAATGAATGCCTATAAGATACAATTATTTGATGGGATTGATATCTCGCCTATCATCAATGTGACGGATTTCTACCCTTCCCGTGAGGGAAAAAAAAGTGATGAGGATGTAAGTTCAGATTCTTCAATTTCGAATTGGAGACAACAGTTTCTGAGAAGGCAAGCGAGAAAATAGCTATGGTGATTGATTTTAAAATCATCAAGAGAACAAGAGGCAATGAGTATAAAAATTATCTGGTCAAATGGAAGGATAGAGTAGCTGAAGATGCAACTTGGATGAGTGCATCAGAGATTTCCAAGTATGGAAACTTAATGGAAGAGGTCACACAAGGTTCATGAGTAGGAGCTCGTGGATCATTTCATTTACCCATAGTGTTTAAGTTGGTGTTTGTTCTTGTGTGTGTGACTTGTCAACAATTTCGACAATGTTGAGGTAGCGAAGATTGTCAAAAGCAGTCCTAGAAGCATCGAAAGAGTTCCAACATCTTAGGAACATCGAGTGGATCAAGTTTTAATCATGTCCCAGAGACCAATACGACCCTTTTGGGCAAATGACAAAACTACCATTTAATGCAGGTAGCAGTTTAAAAACTGCCAATTTGCAAACACCAACAATTAAGTAACCAATGGTTTCACCGATCTGTGGTAACCAGTGGTGTCGCCTGTGGAGGCAAAACAAGTCAAGTAACCATCAAAAATCCAAAAGCGTGATAATTGGGCTGTTTTCCAAGAATATGAGCACTAGAAGAGTCAGTGCATATTATCAAAATAGTCAAGTGAGATTCAGATCAAGTTTGCAATAGCTGAGAAGAGCTATTTGGGAGGAAGTTAGTTCCAACTTCCAACAGAGAGAGGGATATAGAGCAGAAGCTTGGAAGAAGCTTGCTAGGGACGTGTGTTCGGAATTGAAAGAGGAGAGAAACCGCTCCCTTAAGGGACTAAACCAGTGGTAAATCTTCTTCATGTGTATTTCATTTAGCTATAAAAGTGTGTGTGTGTGTGTCAGATCCCTATAGCATTGTTTTTGTAATTCAACAAAGAACGTGTGTTTGGTTTCCATGTCTAAGTTCTTGTGTCTGAAGTGTGTGTCCATAGAAGAGTGAGGGAGTCTAGGTTTGGGAGTAAGGCAGCCACTAATTTGGCCTCCTCAATCCCATCTGCATCATAGGCTCAGCTTGATTACAATCCGATAAGGAACAATTCTTTTATTGTTGTCACCCAAAGATCTAGCCACAGAATTTTCAATCAAAGGGCATCTAGCCAAGACTTTGTCCAACACATTTTGGAAAATCCATAAAATGTATAAATTGTAAATGTCTCAAAAGAACCATTCTAGGGAACTATGTATATAATAAATCATAGGTAATGGTTGACTCCTTAAGCTTTTATATCATTGCCACCATGCAATCTTAGTGGAAATTTAAGGACAGTTTTCTATTATCTAGGGACTTAAAATACACTCAATATTAGTTGTAACTTAGTGTTCCAAATGAGTAATGAGAGTACATATAATATGTTCAAAGCATAACTTACCAGTACCAGCAAAATCTGTAATAAGTGCATATCCCAATCTCCTTCAATGCAACAAAGTCAATTAAGCAATAAGAATGTATGTTTAACAAGTCTAAGACTAAGGAAATTTTAGATAATCTATTCAACAAACAAAATACCAAAACACCGGACTGTTATTGTAATTCAGAAAATCAAATTGAACACAGCTTGTAGTTGCTATAATTTGGATAAACCTTTGGCACTTCTTGAGTAGAAAAAATTTCTTTGAGACTATATTTGAATTTTCTTTTTACTTTTTTGCCATAACACTATAGCTAGTGTAGAATATTCTAGTCAAATAATTAATGATGTATTTGGCTAATACTTTTGTTTAACAAGTGGAATCTACCTTATATATTTAATAAAAAGGCTAAAAACTATATTAGTTAAAAAAAAAACTACAAAGCATAAGCATACCATATCAGACCTTGGATCTGGAAGATTCCCAGATGCAGTTAGAAATTTTTGTGTTGATCAAATTATAAACCTAGATGGGCTGTAAAATCCCCTCATCAAGGCCATAATACTTCCAACCAAGAAACTCTTAATAGTCTCCGGAAAATTCAAAGTTGTCTTTTTCTATGTTTCCAACTTACCACCACGGTACTTGGTGCAAATTACAAAGTCTTTTTCAGCTTTGTTAATCATTGTTTCTGTGGTAAGAATTGTGTCTCCACGTCATGTGGTCCCATAGTCCTCCAGTTTAGGCTAGGTTTATGTCTTCCAAAGGAAGGTCAATGTCCCCATTAGCATGCTCCTTGCCACGTAACTCCATATTTTTATCTCCCACAAATTCTTATCAAAGTGTTAATTTGTATTGCCTTCTCAAATCTTATAGAGGTGGTCACCCCATTTCCTTTATAGTTTACTAGAAGAAGAGCCCCTTACCATGGTGACACTAATGGAAAACTATTGAATCCAACAGTTTCCGAAAGGATTGTTCGAAATCTCACAACGCTGCAAACAAAAGAATGCTTTTATTGAAAATAGTATATGCACACCAAGGAAAAAGCCTACAAAAGGAGACAATAATAGAGATATGTAAATTGGTGATTGAAATGTGTGGGGGTTGAGATTTTCTTTCCATATTCTCTCACACATGGCTACTCCATTATGATGGTGTATGCAACATTTACACTTCAGTTGTGTGGGTTGTAAAATCTCAACCCAAATCAGTCCCTTGGGACTCAATAGCTCATGGCGCTTGCTTTGTGCCTTCCAAGGCGGTCTTTTTGAAATTGTATTTATTTCTTATGAAACAATTAATGGTGTTTTGAGGGTCATGGGGTATCCAAGGCGGCCTTTTTGAAATTGTATTTATTTCTTATCAAACGATTAATGGCGTTTTGAGGGTCATGGGGATCATGTACCCCTCATCAGCAACCATGATATAACTAGGTATTACCACTTTGAAGGTGTCAATTTCTTCTAACATATAGTAATAATCTCTTATTCATAAGTCCAAGGTGCTTCTAAGCCATCCCTGTTTTTTTCCTCAACTTTATCTATCAGTTCAAGATTGAAGGCTTCCACAATCAATAGCATTATAAAAAACAAGCTTTTGGGAATCAACTGAGTAGAATTTTTTGAATCAACGTTTCAGATCACACCACATGATCCATCACAAAGATGAAAAGATGGATTATGTGGTGTGATCTGAAACATCAATTCAAAAACTTCTACACTAGTTGATTCCCAAAAGCTTGTTTTCATAGTTTACCTATCATTGTTAACTCTTCGCTAATAATCCCATCAAAGTTCAAGTAGAACTCAGTTTCTAGAGTAATCCCAAGCTGGTTCATTCCCAAGATCATTTTCCAAATTAGAAGCCCTGTTTGCAAGATGGTCAGCCATCTTAATATACTCTCTATTGATATGAGTGACTTTGTATGAAGTAATCTTTGAAGCAAGTCATGAATTTCCAAGACCAAGTTCCTAAGCCTTCGATTTTTTGAGCTTGAATCATTTTTTTTGTTGGAGATAATTGGCTAGGATTCAGGAGTTTGTCTCTATCCAAATTGAATCAAATTTCTGTCGCCTTGCTAACAAAATTTCTCGACAAATTCCTATTGCTGTGTCCCCATTGTTAAGATTGAATACCCAGGGTTTCTAGACACCATAATTGCAACTTACCCTTGTGAGCGCAAATAATTCTACCTATTCCAACCTGTCTGAGGTTACCCTTCAACGCCCCATCTAAGTTTAGTTTCATCCATCAAGGCTCCAATAGCTGTATTAGTTTTTAATAAACCCCCTTCCTAAGGACCTTTTATATATCAATACAATGACTAGGATATTAGTATTTATATGGGAAGAGAGTGTGAATTCTTTCTCATTAGTGAGTTTTTGGTGAAACAATGTAACGATTCATCAACTATCCTTCCAAATTTTTAAATTTGAATAGAAAGAGAATAACTTGATCCTCTTAGAGAGAATCCATCTTGGATATTGTGTTGCTATGTTCCATCTTCTTGATTTGTGGACTTCATGCATATCTCAGCAATAGGATTATCTTAATTTTTTTTACTACAATGATTCTCAACGTCTCCTTTTTTCCTAAAATTACTCTTCTTATATTTGAGCAATCTCTAATAGTGATATTTTTCTTTTCAAGCAGATACTTCTTCAACCCTTGACAGCAGTTAACCTCACTTTTCGAGCAATATGTTCAAAAATTTCAGTAAGTCCAATGATTTTTCCTGTCCAACCCTATTACTACATTGGTAGTCTTCCAAAGAGCTCTCCTCAATGTTCAACTCTGACTGGCTCCCCAAACAGGCACTTCCACAAGATCGTAGGTTTGATATCTGAACCGTGTAAGATTTTCTCAAGTGCAGCAATTGCAGAAATAAAAACATAAAAGAAAATATAACACGATGGAGGGAAGAAGAAAATGATTTATTATAAAAATTATTTTACAAAATTACATATAGATACAACCTTACGCCCTTCACATTTCAATAACCATACAATGTCTATTTATTGAATTTTCCTAAACCTTTCACTTTCCCAAGAACTCTCCCAATTTTCAAGTCTATAAATAATTCTACTACATGTGACCCTATCATATAGTTTAATGTTTCGATAACATATTCCAACACAAGCTAGAAGGGGACTTGCATGGGTGGTGTAATCCGGATTCCAGTAGATGAACAAGAATGATGCTAGTTTAGCACAATACTCATAATGCCATGTGTGGCATAGCATAAATTGAATTGATTTTTCTTGCTGGTAATGGGGCTATGAAGCGCTGAGGGAAACTAAATGGGCCCCTGAAGTTATGATATAGAAGTGGAACCACATGTGAGCTGATACCAGTCATGGAGTGTGTGTGCAAGGGAATTAAATATTTTGTTATGATAGCTGGAAAAAACATGAATGAGATATGCAATTATGTTTTGCATCCAAATGGATGACCTGACTATCCACGAAACTATTGATCAGTTAGCCTATTTGCACTTGTATTAAGATGGAAATTTGTGATGGAAAAGATAAGAAATAGACACAAATTGGTCTCCAAGACAAGTATGATTCAGCCATCTAACAAAGTGTAATAGCCAATTAGATACATAGCTAGGCAAAGGATCAATGCCTCAAGTTGATTGTTGGTTGATTTACAAGATATGAAGAAGAATCTATTGTCAAGCCAAAAATCGGCATCAAGAGGCATGCAGTTGAGTTCTTGGGAGTAGACAAAGAAAGGAAGAAATACAGGGATGATTTTAGGAAAGCATCAAATTTATAGCTACAGTTTATCTCGGACTAGAGAAGCAAAACAGAAAATTCAATTGAGGGCAAAGGAGTTAGAGTTTGAGGCATCCAAGAAGGATACCCCGACAGAGCTCAAAGAACAATTTGATCATTCTAAATCAGTAGTGAAGCAAATGATGATCCCAAAGGATTTGGAAAATTACAAGAGAGGTGTATCACCTTTCCCATCATAGACTCCTAGAGCAATTAAAATTCCACCATCACGCTATTACACTTCTACTCCACCTATTGTTCTAGTAACAGCCAAACAAGAATTCTGCATCAAGCTGGCACCACATCTACTTATGCTTCTCACCCTACCCAAAGCAATCTTCAAGGATGATAACTCACAAAAGGCAAATAGATGTAAGAGGAAACTTTTGTACTTTTAGAATTAATGATGAATAAATGCATAATAAAGAGTCATTATGTTATGTTAGACTGATGTACTTTATTTGTTTGATTTTTCATGCCAATGGGTTATTCTTGATGGGGATGGTGGTTCCTCAACCATCGTACCCATTCTTGTAGCTTGGCATATGTGAGAATTGGAGATATGGTTACTGATATGGATTTTTGTGGGTTTTGATCGTAGTTCTGACATTGTACATCATATTATGATAATGGAAAAGACTGTTTCATTCTCTTTGCTCCCTCTAGGAGGTGGAGGCTGAGGAGCACTTCATTTTCAAATGCCCTATTTATTATGAGATCGAGGGGAGATATCATTGTCTTTATAGAGACTCAAGCAACTCTCTATCTACTTTCTTTCAGTAGTCAGACCAACGATACTTGGCCTTTTTTCTTCAAGAGGTTGTCACCCTTTATCATAGGTCCCTGCAAGGAGCCCCTAGAGCCCCAAGCTGATCACCTCTTTCTTTTAGTCCTTAACAAAGGTTGGCAGCATTAAGCAATCTTTTGATATTGTTGCTTCACACATTGAGGGTGCTAGGTCACTGAGATGGCGCTCATCTCGGCACAACACTACTACTAAGGCTCCCCAGCACACTAGCTCTCAACAACGAGGATCCACCCCTGCTCAGCATCATGGATTTGCTCCTCAGTGTCATGGATCTGCTCCTTTGCGACCGCTTCCTAGACCATGGGGACAAGCACACATTATGAGCTTCTTTGCTACCTTGGGAGTTTCTTTGGCCTTGGATGTTAGGAGGGATTCTACCGGGAGTGTTTTGCTTCCTCCTAGGATTATCCAACCTAGCCCCCTTGGCCCTAGACAATCCCCAATGATCATTCTCAAATCCTGCATTGGCCCTTTCAAAGTGATAGACGATGACACTGATGATTCCTTTATCTCAGGCATGGTAAGTGACATTTGATGAGGCTATCATCCAATTTCTCTGACTTTCATCAGTCCATGCTCTTTGTGGGGTTCTTGTTTTTGTTCTTGTTCTTGTTCCCCCCACACAGCTAATTATATTGGTACCTGTTGTAGGCTAGAATTGCACCCTTGTAAGAGAAATTTTTAGGATCTCTCACTTCCAACTACAATATTGGAACAACCTCAGGCTGTGGGTATCCTGTAATGAGGTTGAACCTCTAGGCTTTTTAATGAGGCTAGCTCCTCAGATTCTTCACTTCAAAATTGTTTCCCACACTAAAATCTATTGTTGATTAAGGAAAAGGGAAAGAAAGATAACATGAAAGGGAAATCTAAGCTAAGGATGGTGATGCAACAAAATATGAAATGATCCACTTTCAGCCTGGAAACCTTAACAACTACTAATGAACCTAACCAAGACACAGCCTACTCTGATCCTATCTCAAGGCCACAAGCATAAGTATTTTGTGTGGAGGTCGAATGGAAACCCTACAATTTGAAGGACAAAAAAAAATAGGTCTGTATGAGACACTATAAATTTGTGACACTTCAAGAAAGGCACCAATGTCTAACACTTCACACAACCTACAAAGAACTAAAGGAATTAAAGCAAGATACGTAGAGAAACTATAGATGATGAAAAAGGGACATACATCTGCAAATTAAACTTCAATAATGTATACTTGACTTCAAACCAAAATCAGGAAAGTTTATCTTATTGCTTCAAGAGAGTGTTTACAAGGTGATTTTGATAGAGTAACTTTATCCCCAGTCGAGGGCTCCCTTTTTTAGACTCAAAAAACCTCTATATATAGAAGAAAGGGATGAGAGAAAAGGGGGAGAGAGAGAGGAAGAGGGGAGCCTGTCGAGACATGACAGCTAAGTTGCTACCTTCCTGTAATGAATGCTCCACCATCCTTTTGACCAATTAGGGCACCGTTTTGTTTTGTACAAAAGAAACTTTGCTTTTTTTCATAATAGCCTTGAGCTTCCTCGTTGATCGACAAGCATGCTAGAAGACAAGAAAATCTCCAAGAACGTCTTTAATGCTCAAGATACCTTTTCTAATCCCCTGGTTTTTACCCATCATCCCCACGCCATCTTTCACTTGTCTTGCACATATAAGGACAAAATCCCCATAACTTTGAATCTGTGCCGAGCCATGTTGCCTCTACGTTGAGCCGCTGTTTGTCGGAGATGATGGCCATGTCGAAGGACGAGGGACTCTCTATTAATTGCACCTACCAACTCTTGCTTTGAAACCTGGACCATATCTTTCCTATAGGTGGAAAACCAATCTAAGGACATTGGTTTTCTTGTACCCATTTATGTCGATGTAAGTCCATACAAAGCCAAACGGCTACTTGCAAGGGTTCAGATTTTGACGTTTGCAGGCCCGTCATGGGATATTTGAATCCCAACGACTATTTTATGAGCTTGAACTTTGACATTGCAACGAACGTCATATTTCCTTCGGACACTTTCCTATGGGCCTTTTCTTTCAGGCAATTTGCGTGAACAATTTCCGCGGACTTTTTTCCCGAAGGAATTAAACTTTGGACTTTTTGAAAATGACCCTTCGGATTTTGAAAAGTCCTTTGGAGAAGTGCCCTTTCTGAAGGAAAAGCATCTTTCGGCCACTTCGAAAATGCCCCTTTCCAAAGGGAAAGTACCCTTCAAAACTTTTGTAAATGTCCTTTGGCTATTTGAAATGAACCGTCGGCTTTGCAAGTACTCCCTTTTGCCGAGAAAAGTGCCCTTCGGCATTTGAAAAAATGCCCCTTCCGAAATCTTGCGAATGTACCTTTTTGAAGGGAAAGGACCCTTTGCCTTTTTTGAAAGTGAACCTTCCCGAAAGGAACATCCCCTTCGGGAAACTTGAAAAGTCCCTTCAGATTTTTGTTTCGGCACTTCTCTTCGAAGGAATTCCTTCCTTCGGCTTTCTTGAAAATGAACCCTTTGCTTCGGAACAAAAGTTCCGAAAGAAATCTTCCTTCGGAAAAATTATCTTGGACAATTTTCCCGAAGGAAATGTATCCCTTAGAAAATTCCTTTGGCCTTTTGACTTCGGAAAAGTGCCCTTCGGAAGAATTGAAAATGCCCTTTGGAGTTTTTGTATCGGACCATTTCCCCGAGAAAATCCCTTAGGAAAAATTGTCTTGGCCACTTCGCTTTGAAAAAGATATCTTTCAGAACTTTTGCTTGGTACACTTTTCGAGAGAAAAATCTTTCAGGGCTTTTGTTTCGGACAAATGTCCGAAACAATTCTCCCGAAAGAAATAGGTCTTCGGGGAAATTGTTGAAGAACAATTTCCCCAAAAGAATTCAGTCTTTGTCTTTTGCTTCGAACATTTTGTTCGAAAGAAATATCCATTCAGAAACTTTGTCTCAGACAACTTGTCCAAAAGAATTCAACACTTAACACTTGGCCAAAAAGGGTCCCGAAAGAAAAGAAACACTTAGTCCCCGCAAAGTCCGAAAGAATGAACAAGTAAAGACTTAGCTGAATAAAAGATTTTGTAGTTAGCTTCTGGCTTGCAGGCTTATCTTTGAACACTGCTACTGGATCCTTAGAAAACCTTGCTTGGAGCCTCTCTATTTGCAAATGTTGGATCCATTTCTAGGCCTTTGATCCACTGCTTCATCAAACCATGCAAGAGCTTTATATGTGGGCCAAAAATGGCCAACGGTACCCTAACCACATGGGTTGGAGCTTCACTATGTTGCATTTATCCCTCATTTACTTTAAGTGCTTATGTTCTTCTTTTGTTTAGTTAGTTGTTCCTAGGGTCCTTTTACCCTAGCACTTTCTATTGTAATTGGATGTATTCTCAAGTCCCATTGAACTGTTTTGGTCATCTGTGAACAATTATATCATTTCTTTCTTTCTTTCTTTCTCTATCTTATTTCTTAGTCTTGTGATGTGATGATTCTATTTTACAACTTGCGTCTGTATTCTAGAAGGATATAATTTGTGTAAGTTTCCATCCTACAGCCGCCTCATCTTCATCTTTTTTCTTCTTTTTATGTTCCTTCATATCTATTTACGCACACATCTCTTCCTGTGTATGAATTTCTTTACAAGACGGGTAGGTGAGCTGGAGGAAGTGGTTCTTCCTCCTCTTTTTCCTCCCTTACGTGGCTGTAGCCTTGTCTTCCTTTGTCAGAACCAACACTTTTCCACTATATGACCAAACAAATTGTTTACTGACAAGAACCTTATGATCACTTTCTACATGCAACTCCGATGCTCCCGAGTCCTCGCACAGTCAAAAAAAATGTAGCACATATTCCCTAGAAATGTTCAGTAAACTTTTCAGGGAAATAAGAAATATACTTCTGCACTTTCCCTCCCATTCTCTAACAAAATAATGTCTTCAATCACCTGCAGAAGTGATGATTGCCATCAATCATCTTGGCTGCTTCACGGTGGGACTTCCCATTTGGAAATGCAGATATTTTCCTCTTTTTTTCTCATTTCTGCTTGCCTCTTCTGCATATTCTCAATTTAATGTCCAGGCAGGAATCATTTTATTTTCTCCAGAGTCAAAAAGAAAACCATGAAAACAAACCTCCTTTTTTGTAGGCTACTACATACATGTCTACCAAAACAGTTGTGCATTCTTCACTAAGAGGTGGAAATGGCAGTCAAATTTTCAAACTTGATACACCTCATTTTTACTGGAAATTTCATTCGACTTCTTTGTTTCTTTCCTACATCTTTATCTTCAGACTGAAATCAAATGATTTTCTATAAAATTCTTCCTCCTCTACCTCCTCTGAATATGCAGCCTTCTTTAGTTTCTTCTTGCAACTTCCAAGGACGATAATGCTGGCTATTGTTTTGAAAATTCGCAGTTTCCTCCTGCAAATGCCAGCAATCTCAGTTTTCTACAATCCTTCATTTACTTCCACAATTCATCTGAAAAATCTGAAAATGAGGGTTTCTCTCTCTTCCTCCTGTAAAATTATTC
The DNA here is from genome assembly GCA_037957365.1 of Torreya grandis. NCBI lineage: Eukaryota > Viridiplantae > Streptophyta > Pinopsida > Cupressales > Taxaceae > Torreya > Torreya grandis. The sequence continues at coordinate 5,336,786 of JARHVA010000121.1, read as the reverse complement.
TCCATTCTAATTCATTCTGGTGGGGACAATTTCCTTAGCAAAAGGGATTATACCCTGGGCCACTCTCCATACCGTGCACTTCTTCCACATTATTCACTGGCATGAAACTACATGCTGACAAAAATTGCTGAGCGGAATCATTCTTTTTCTTGTTTGAGTTTAGGGAATTCAAAACAGCGACATAGCAAGGCATCTGGAGGGAACGCAAACATTCCACTCCTCTTTCCATCCCAAACCAGCATAACCAGAAAACAAATAGATTCAATCTAACAATATACATTCAAGCTCTAACTACCAATGCAACCATCCTGGAAGAAGGAATGAAACCAAAGATGCACTAGTTTAAAAATCCATACATTGAAAATGCACGTACACAACTGTAGGACTTAAGTCCCTCTCAGAATTCCATTTTCAATTTTATACATAATCATGGCAGTCTCATTCTCTATGCATCATCCCAAATTTGGAAAAGTAAATTGTAGAAATAAAAACTCCTTGCAAATGGTGCCTTGATGCCAATATTATTTTACTATGTTGAGTAGGAAAGATACTTGTGGAGTCCAAAGAGTGTTAGTGATATTCAGCCAAGAAGCCACTAGTCGCTTCATAAACATGGAAGCCTCAAGATCCAACCCAACTCCTTATAAATTTGAAATGAGGGAAAGATGCTCGATGGAAATACAATTACAAAAAGGGGATTTACAACTGATGATAGACAAATTCATTACTTTGCACACAAGAATGACTAATAAAGGAAAACATTTTGAAGCAAAAAGTTACTAAAGAAGCCTAGGTATATTTATGTGAGTTAGTGAAGCTCAACTTCATGTTGACAAGATTACTTGATATGAACAATGCTCAAGATTTCAATGCATAATACCTTCTATCAAGATGTCATACAAGAGTATTGTACTTGACAAGGGTGACACCTTTGAACTCTAAAATATTCTATGAAGTTTTGAAAATTCTAGCTTAAGGAAAGAGTGTCACATGAGCCATCCAATGTAGTTTGAGATTTGGGCTAGAAAACTAGTCAATCGCAATATAAACATTAGACCAAGCTTGCACCCTAGTGACTGTTTACAGCAAAATGCTACACTATTTTCAGAAATAAAATCACATACCATGAATGTTACATGGGCGAATATAAGAGAATAACTGCTTTATTGAATGAGGTAGTATACAATACAATGCTTGATAAAGGGAGGACATGTCACAATAGTGTCTTTACCCCAACATTCAACGTACTATTTATGGGACAAAACGGTTGTCAGTTAGGACACAACTATCAAACCCAACCATTCATAACCAAAGAGTGCTGAACACACTATCTAAGGCAACAATAAAATAAAGTCGGCTACCAAACGTTGATTTTATTGATACACTTATATCAATACTTAATGATGACACGACAGACTACATTATTCCCCCCTCCCCATCCCTTTTTAAACATGTCTAATCCCCTTTTGAAACTGTTAGACTAATTAATTAGATCATAGTCTAAATAAGTGTTTGTGAAAATACTAAATATAATAAGTGCTGGTGTAAATATTAAATGTGTGCCTAGAAGTCACATGTGTCACCACCTTTTGTAAATGCCACCGTTGGTGTGATATGAATTTGAAGAGCTTATACACAGGTTTTAACTCATGCAATGGAGCAATGGAGTCATGCACACAGGTATAATAATTTAACACGCAATAATATATTTCTTTATTATAATTCTCCTTCGAAAACCAATACAAATATATAGGATATGTGTATCCTATAATTGAGGATGCTCCGATCCCTACAAACTCTCAACAACTAGCTATATTAATACGAGATATATTGTTAACTATTTAACAATATATATGTATAACAAACTAACCAATATAAACTACTAACATACCGTAGTAACCATACGGTAAATACAATGTGAACATTAGTATGTTCTAACATTCACCCCCTAATGTGAGCATGGAGATACAATCACATTCTCAAAAGATTTAACCACCTCCTGAAAGTGCTGCCTAGACCAAGTACAAACTCTATAGATTATCTCTTCACCCTCGTGAAGGTGTAATGGCAAGCCGAATTATGCAAGACTAATCCCTTCCTCTTTAGGTTCCTGTGGGACTTTCCCTTCCTCCTCAGGAGCCCAAATTCTGAATCTTCAAGATTCAAAAGCTTGGCACTAACTAAATAATCGTCCCTGAGTTTACCTCAAAATCTCCCCTACTCCCCAAAGGTGAGTTTTCTGCTAAACATGAGTTTTTCCGGATTTCTACAAAGGGGTTTATTTGCAAAACAACACACTAAAAATATGAAACACACACAACTGAAATAAAATGTGCCACGAAAGCATATCTGCAGCCCCGTCGTTGGTGACTAGACAAGAGGCGTAAAACGCCTCCTTCCTCTATTGCCTCCAACCTCCAACATAGGGAGCTACTTTCTTTATAAGTGCTTGATGTATTCACGTGTAGTAAAGCGTTGACATTTTTGAGGTCGAACTAGTTCAAGGTCAGTGTCTGCATCATACCCTGCTACAAGATTTTTGCGAATTATGTTGTCTTGACACTTGACATTTTGGATGTCGGTTTCAACCGAAAATGCATCCTTTACAATGACAAATTTGGACATGGACGACTCTATTTTTGGCATTATCAAATTTTTGAAACCTATGACTATTTTAGGCTTAATGACACTCTTAATCTATTTGACTTAGACACTTTTGGATAAATAAGACCAAGGTTTCAAAACGTACTAACACAAATAAAAGCTCAAAAAAAGACTTGACATATGACCTTTTGATATGAACTTTTTTTTTTTGTTAATTTGACAAGACTCTAAAAACAAAAGATTTTAATAAAATCCAATTTAATATTGGATGACGACTTTATAAATTCTAACATAGTGTGACCAATAAGAAAAGGAGTGATAGCTCTTGTTTTAGCTATATATATCCACATCTCTATGTACTTTGAATATGAATGTTGAATACAAGAAATTATAATTTTTGCTATCATTTGGTATCAGAGCAAGAGCAAGGAGATGAGGGAGAAGTGAGAATTTTATTGAGTCTCATGCACTCAAATTTCTTACAATTGAAAGGAGAAACACAACATTGCTTTCTTATTCGTATTTTTTTCCATATCTATATCTACTTTGTTTATTATTTTGGGAAAGCTCCGAAGCATTCCAAAAATTACTTCAGAGGATAGAAAGCCATCAAAGGTGTACAAAGGCCAAAAGAAATTAATTCTAATTACAAGAAGCGCAAGCTTTCCTGTGAAAAATATTCATAGCTAAATTGATCAGGAAATAGATCAAAGGAAGAGGGAAGAAAAGAAAGAGGAGCACCATTACACTCAAATTCTTCTTCTTCATGTGTGCATGTTTCAAGCGGCACAAGAATTTTATTATTCTCCTTTCTTTTTTTTCTGAGAGATGATTTGAAAAATAGACAAAGCAATTCTATTTTTTTTCGTAAGTGGGAAATTTTTTGGAGATATTGTGGAGATTTTTTCCAAAAAATCGTGACTACCTCGTAGAATGTTTTTCTCCTCACACAAGTGTCTAATTCAAACAGTTCTTTTGCGGCTAGAAAGAGGACTTCAAGAGCTTTCCGAAAAGTGGTCATGCTAATGATTCTGAGTAGCATCAAGGGATATAGTGCGATCTGAAGTTCACCTTGCAAACCTGATTTTTGATGATTTTTTTATGCACGACCTGTGAGGAAAAAATTTCATATTTTTTATTTCAGGTGAGAAAATCAGGTGTTTTGTGTAGTTGAAAATAAAAAATTAGATATATTTTTATACATTATTTTATTTTCAGATAATGGCATAAAACAAACAAATCAAGAATTTTTAAACTCTACAAAACTATGTATTTTGCACACATGTAGTGGTCGGTATATGTGGTGCCTTTGGTTCATATTTACGAGTAAAGTCATCGAATTAATCTATTGCATCCAACATCTAACATAGCTACAACAACAGCATCTATGACATCGTCCACTTGAATCGCCAAGGAGAAATAAGGATCATAATTTCATTTTTACCTTTCCCTCCATTACCCATTTGTCACTATCATTAGACGTAAATCCTGAAAGATTGAAATTTTAAATATGTTGGGAAGTTATGCCTACGTACAAGGTATTCTCTCTAAGCAGGTGTCATTGATAGAACAGATCATTTTCAAATATTGTCCACTACTACGTGTCATTCTGCTCTCACGTGCTTTAACATCTCTTTCACATACTGTCGGTATATAGAAAGGACAAGATTCTTCCATATACCGCTAGGTATATAGGAAGGTTGAGCATATAAAGAGGCTGGTATATTGGATTGACGGTATATAGAAAGGAAGACCTATTGAAATAATAAGAAACCAATCCATCTCCTACAAACATTTTTGTTCAAATGGCTGGAAATGGTCCAAGATTTGTTCTTACATATTCATAGTTTCTTCATGGTAATACTACTAACTATGCTACAAGGAAGACCAAGGTGAAAACTCCCCTGAAATTTAAAGATATTTGGTTGGTTGTTGATGACTCATACACCCTACATGCCACAGACATTGGCCAACAATGTAAGTTTCGACAAAGCAAACCAAAAGGCGAAGTTGATCATTATGTTCATGAGGTATAGTGTCATATCCAAAATGCTACTTCAGCCAAAGAGGTTTGGTACAAACTCAACACCATTTATGAGGCCAAGACCTAGAATACCATTTTGTTCAAATGACTGAAAATGGTCTAAGATTTCTTCTACCAGATGCACAGTTTCTTCATTGTAATAACTATGTTGCATGGAAGACCAAGGTGAAAACTCACCTGAAATTTAAAAATATTTGGCTAGTTGTTAATAGCTCATACACCCTACACACCATAGACACTGACCAGAAGCTTAAGTTCAACAAAGCAAACCAAAAGGTGAAGTTGATCATTATGTTCGGGGTATCAGATGAGGTACAACATCATATCCAGAATGCTACTTTGGCCAAATACATTTGGACAAACTCAGCACCATGTATGAGGCCAAGAACCAGAATACCATTTTTCATCTACAGAGCCAACTTCACTGTCTCAAGCTGAAGACGGGGAAAAAGTTGAAAATTTTATTCATGTTGTACAACTACAAGCCTCACTCCAAGCTTTGGGTGAAGAAGTCTCAGAGGACTCCCTAGTACTTATCATCCTAAGAGCACTACCCCCTGCTGTAATGTCCCATTCTCAAACCTGATCTTCACAGTGACCGTTGGCCTTGTTTTGGAAACCCGAAGGCTAGTCGAAAGGTGCAAATTAGGGTTTCCTAGTTTTTAGGATGTCCTTGCTCGGAGTTTTGATGGCGGATTCTTTCTGGGTTTTTCGAGAGCTTCACAGGGGTATGTTTGTCTCGGCTTTCTGAGCATTTCCAAGAATTTACTATTTTTAGTAAATTCTATTTTTGGCAGCTAACAGGTTTGTCTCAGGGAGTTGACTTTCCCTTTCAGTTGACTCATTCAGTTTTGGGCTTCAGAATGCGGTCTTGGGGAAATAAGTTTATTTCACTTAAAAATAACATTTTATTTTAATGTTATGACCTTGGCCTAGTCGAATAACTTAATGTTATTTTAAAAGGTGGACTTGAAGGGGGGGCGCCATCATTGCTTGGAAAAGGGCGCCACTTTTGGAGTTAGGGCTTCAAGGGAGGCCAACTGAAGCCTATAAAAGAAAGCATTGAGTTCTCATTTGATCATCTTTGTCTACAGGAATGTTTTGCTGCCAGATTGGCTTTGGAATCGCTTCGAGGAATGAAGGCCTCCTAGCTCGGGCATCGCTTCTTGTTTGAGAGACAACTAGTGGTGATTTAGTTTAGTTTTGTGAGTTCATTGGGTTTCGTGTATTGTAATCTGCATTGTGTCTAATTAATTTCTGATTTTTGCATATTAGAGGTTTCCAGATCTTGCATTTTAGCTACAGCAGATTTGAGTTTTAATTTGTAAATCCAAAAATACCAAAAAGATTGTTATGGGTATTGTTTCTTTTTTCATGTCTTGGCTAGGCGCCCCTTTGTCTTAAGTTGTAGAATTTTTAGAAGAGTATACAATTTTTAAATGCAAGTCGCCCTCTTGCTGGGCCGTACTGTTTCAGATTTGCATTGGGTTGCGTGCATCAAATAAATAGTGTCTTTTGAGTGAGTTTCAGTGTTTTGATTTGGTCGCAATCATACTAGAGTCATTGTGCAATTCATTTCATGAAAATTGATGAAGTTTTGAGCAAGTTGTGAGTGAAATTGTGAAGTACAGGGCTGCTGTTCGTGCACACGGAAATCTGGACTGTCATAAATCAAAATGTGAGGTTGGTCTGCTTGTACTTTCAGATCTAATCCTTGTTATTTAGTGAAGGAAGTTCAATACATATTATTGCAGCTTGATTTATATGTTGATCCACATTCAAAGCAAAACGCGTTGAAGATCTTATCATTCATATTGTAAACTGGCAGTAGTACTGACAGTATAGTTATTCTTGCTCATCATAGTTTGTAATGTTCAGCTTCTCGTTCAGTAATTGTTTGTAATAGATAAATCTCCGCCCTATGGTAGCTACTCTCCCACTCTGGGTTAGCAAGCACATTCTGGGTGTTGAGTATTTCCAGCTTTCAGCATTTTCTTTCAAACACTGTTATTTGTAATCACTCCGTCATATGGTCGCCCCTCACTCCGCATTGGATTGGGTATCACATACTTGACGTTGAGTTTCCTTTCAGCATTTCCCTTTCAAGCAATTTTATTGTAATCACTCCGTCATATGGTCGCCCCTCACTCCACATTGGATCGGGTAGCACATACTTGACGTCGAGTTTCTTTTCCGGCTTTTAGAATAGCAGATCCTCTGACCAATGCTCGCCATTCTGGTTAGAGTTACAGCATAAGTAGTTTGTTTTAGATCCTCTGACCAATGCTCGCCATCATCGGCGCCATTCTGGTTAGAGTTGTTTCAGTACGTTTGGGTTTATCTTCTAACCTTAACGGGTACTTGCTTGTAATGTTGAAATCTGTTAATTAAATTTTATTTTAAAAAAATTGGCTCGGGATATTTCACCTGCCTACAAGATCTTTGTGACTACTCTGAATATTTCAGAGAGGAATCCAACTTTTCAAAAGTTAGTTAATATGTTGCAACAGGAAGAATCCATGCACATAGTAGAAGACGATGAAGAAGAACATGCACTTGCATCATGACAGATGGGGAAAAGGCCCATGAAGCCTTCAAAACAATCCCCGAAGCAAAATAATCAGCAACACCAGCAAGGGAACAAACCTCATTCCCATAAAGTCTGTCTAATTTGTAGAAAGACAAGTCATGAATTAAAGGATTGTTGGTACAATGTGTTTACATAAAGCTCAGCCAGTAACAAGAAGCCCACTATAATGTCCCCAAATAGGACGATTTCATACAAAAGGGGTTTTCCCCAAAATCCACAAATTTTAAAATTAAAAATCAGCAAACCCTAGCTACTGCAAATGCACTTCCAAACTGAAATTTAACTCCAATTTCACCTTGAATTAAATACCAAATAAATACCTTGTGAATTTGGCCACGAATGGCTCTTGCCGCAATGAAGAAAGAGCTTGAAATTGATGTCTTAATCCTCCAAACCCTAGCGCCACACTAGCTGAAATGAATTCCTTCTTTCCCACTCTAATCTTTGCTCAAGCTTAGTCCAAACCAATCATCAAAACTCAAAAAATTACTGCAATAATTAATTCATGACGAAACTCTTACAAATCTATCCTCAACAAATATTCTTTCCTACGAACAGCTGAACACTTCAAAAATTCATAACTCCCTCAATATTTGGAATTATGATGCAAACAAGAGCTTAAATTGATCATAAAAATAAGGACTATCAAATAAAAATAATTTAAAAAAAATTCTTCCATAATAAAATCACCAAAAACTGCTCCGAAATTCTGAAAACTCTAGTTTCCTATCAAAAATAATTAAATAATAATCTAAAAATTATTATTTAATTTTCTATCAATTTAGGACTTTAAATATTCCACAAATCTTCTCACAAACCCCACGCTAATGTGCAAAAAATTAGCAGTTAATCTCATAATATTAAATTGCATAAATAGACTCTAAAGGGGCCTCCAAAACCTCAATCAAACCTCCCAAAATAGTTCGCTCCACTTGCAAAAATAGTGCAAATATTAATTAGAAATAATATGCAAGAAAAGAGACTCAAAAACCTCACAATAGCTCCTCAATCCAAATTGCCCCACTCTAGTGCAAGTAACAAGATCTCCTTAGCAAAGGTGGCGTCAAAAGACACTTTTTGGTAGATTGATCAACACCAACACAGTGAACACCTATTGGGCATGCATCCCAATAGTTTCTTCAAGCATAAAAAAACAATTATCAAATTCAACGTCTTCAATTGTGATCTTCACCTTGTATTTATACCTTCCAAAAGGGGGGCAAACCAACTTGAAGAGGTAAAATACCTCATAAACCTCGCTTGCCCTTTTTAAAATATCTTTTACTTTCTTTACTTTAGCTCCCAAGCCGACATTCATTTTAATTTCACTTTAGGCCTTTTTGAATTAATTAAATAACTTGTCTTAATAAATTAGTAATTAAAATTACTTTTTAGCAAACTAAATAATTAAGTCCTTAAATAATTAATTAAATTGATCTAATAATTAAAATGATAAAAATCACTTTTCAAACACTTTATTGATTATAAAGCCCCTTAAAATAATCATTAAAATTACCCTAATTTTTCAAATGGTTAAAACCACTTTTCCAGTAATTCGAATAATTATCCAAGATAGTTCTATTTTAATAATTAATTGTCTTATATTTTCGAATGATTGAAATCATTATTCAAACAATTTTATTAATTATTAAAATTATATAAAAATGAGACATCACAGTCCTCCCTTCCCAAATTTGCTTTCCCTCAAGCAAATGCAAGCTCATATGCCCAATTACCATGTCCAAATGGTAAAACCTGCTATAGCGCTCAAAAAGCCTTGCTCCTGTACCTATTAAGTCGAATAACTTTTGCCAAAAAGCATAGTGTGACATACCTCAAATGGATTATGAATGCCATTCCACCTTGCCAACACGTCCCACAATGCAAACCCCTTCTGTATATGGAAAAAATATCCAAATCAATCTTGAACTTATAATACCTATATTTTAGGGAGTGCCCCAATGTGTCCCAAATCATAGGAAAGTCATCCAATGGCTCATTGCACCTGTATGCCCCCATCTCACTCAAAACCGAGTGGGATATGAAGGGGTATCCAATCATGTTGACCCAACTATGTCCTCCAAAAAATATCCAACTCCATACTTCAATCCTCAAAATAATCTCCCAAAGATGCAATGTAGGAAAAAGAACCATATATTGGAAGCAACTTACCCTTCCATGAAGCCCACTAGAATAGGTTGCTCCCATGCAAAAATTATGATCAACCCAATGCTGCCCCTCCTTGTGAATGTTGGGTGGGAAAGTGACCTCAAAGACAACCCAAACATTCAAAAAATACCATGTAGAAAACTGTTGTACCTATACCTTAAAATCAGACATGTACTTGGAAAGAGGTAAAAGTAAACACAAACCTGATTTTTCCTCATGTCATAGGGACTGCCTGTAGGTGCCATAAAATCAGTCAACAAATGTTCTTCAAAGGGCTGTATACAAGTCTTTTCCCCACCTTTTTCATCCTTATTAAGTGGCTGAAAATTCTCTTTTGACACAGAATTTTTGGATGCAAGATTTTCATGTATTCCAACCAACTTTTGAATATTTGATGCCAGCTGTAAGCAATAGAAAAAATCAGACTTTCCATACCTATGAAAGGGCTGTAATGTGCACTCTTTTTTCTCCTCTTTGTCCTCAATCGGTGGTTGGCAATGTTCCCCATACTCGGAAATTTCTTAGGCAATAAATTCGGACTTTATCCACAACATTTCAGAACTTTTACTTGGCTGTCCCATGCCAAAAGAGTGTTGGAAATATGATTGGCATTGATGTCAAAAGAGACATTATGAGCATGTCATTGATGTTCATGTCTGAATATGATGATTAGAGGATATGCAAAGGATCCTATCAGAGGTCAAGGATGATTGGAGTGCTTGTGTGCATGAGTTGAATTCATTCAGTTCTTCATATTGATCATCTAGACATTTTGGGTCTATGACAAGAAAATCTGATAATGCACTTTGCTAACATCACCATTGCCACGTGTAAACGAGTCTGGAGGAGCTGGTCATATGGTTGTGATCACATTAATCCCTAGTTCTTATGTGCCAAATTTGAGGTCATGCGATGAAGTGCAGTAGAAGATATGGGGATGCAAAGTTGGCTACTCAGACAAAAATCACTAAGTTCCAACACTTGGCCAAATTTGCAAAAGGGTTCAATAGAGCCAAGTAAGTATATTGATGAGGTCAGCATTTGCACACATGGATGTGTCAAAACAAAATGATCACATGGGTTTGTTCATTTTTGTGCCTATATTATATGCACTAAATCTCAGGTCACGCGATGGAGCACGACAAAAGATATGCTTGACCAAAGTTGGGCTCCCAGGCATTTTGATAGTGTTTTCCAACACTTAGTCAAATTTGCAGGTTGCAAGATAAAGGTAAGTAGGCACTTTGATGATGTCATATCTTGCACATATGAAGGCTTCAAGAGCAAATGAATATATGGATGGAATCCTCTATGTAAGATGATCTTATGCACTACATTGCAGGTCATGCAACTAAGCGCGACAAGAGTTATGCAAGGATAAAGTTGGCCTTCCAGGCAAGTTTGAGGCATAGCTAGCTCTGTGGCAGAATAATTTGAGTGAACAAATTAATGGCATGATATCTCGCACGTGCGAAAGCTTCAAAAAGAAATGAGCATATGGGTTTGTTCATTATCGTGCCTAGTTTATATGGTCCAAAATTTAGACCAGGCGGTTGAACAAAACAAAAGATATGAAGGTGCAAAGTTAGCCTTCCAGGCATAATTGAAATGGTCCCCATACTAAGACAAATCTGCACAAGGTAAAGTTTGAGCAAGTCTGGAAGAGATCAACGGAGCGTGTTGGCTCCAAGATGCCAGGATGAAGCAAGATGAAGACAGGTGGTCGAAGTTTAAAGCTTGATCAACAGCTATCGCTTAATCGTACATTGAAGATCCAATGAAGCGTAATGAAGTCAATTTGTCAAAGGCACCTTCACTACTGACAAGTGTCACAATCATGAAGCATTGGACAGTAAATCTACAATGCGGTTCAAAGTCAATAAGTCAATGATCAATGCGAGGATGCCAAGTGTCTCAATAGCGAGAACTGACAGCAATGTGTAGAAGGCACGTGCTAATGCCAAGTGTCACATTCTCAAGAGCTAAGCAGAGATAAAGATCGAGCTTGTCAGAAGATCTGACAGTGAGTAGATGATTGTATAAAAGAGATCCAACGGAGCGAGTGGACTCAAATGGGATAAAGTGCTCGAGGTTTATCGACACAGTGGCAAGTTAAAGACTGAGCAAGTTTGAGAAGATCGATGGAGAGTAAGCTATCCAAAGACTCAGGAAGCAACGAGATGGAATGAAGAGCTCAACGTTTAATGATTAAACAAAAGTAAAGATCGTGCATCTTCGGAGATCGAACGACACGTGGGAGCTCAGATTAGGAAGATCAACGAACACGTTTTAAAGTTGACAAAACTAAAGTTCGAAAGCGTACAAGGATCCAACGGGTAACGTGTGCCTGTCAAAATGTGATCGAACGGACGCATTTTAAAGATGAGCCATTTAAATGAAGACCATCAGTTCATGGCACGAAAGATAAGATCAACGATCGATATTTAAAGATATGTTCAGTCTAACGGTCAGATACCTGAATATGCAAGTAAGCCATGAATGATGACACAGTCAACGAGATTGATCGATGTAACTGATCAAATCTATGTAAATATGCATGTGCATCAAAACTAGAGTCCAGCAAATGCTATAGATAGTAATGAGACCAGGAACCACAGCGTTGATGCATGAATTCTAGACACAGAAAACTTACAGTTCAAGAGATAATGAACTGAGTCCAAAAAAGAGTGTGATGTGTTTGTAAACAAGTGTGAACACAACAAACATATGGAACCCTAGATCAATTGCTTATGTATACGACATCTAGTTTACAGGCAAAGGTTGTTGGAGCTATTGCTATTGAGCAAAGTCGAATAGAGAGATAGAGGCAAAGAGCAAGAGAAATGACGTGTCTTGAATAGAGATAAATATAGACACAGAGATAGAGTAGAGAGAAGAGAAGAGAAGAGAATGTGTAGAGTATGGGCAGTTACAGACCGGACTTGTAACAAAGGATTGGATTCATTTGTGAATCTATGTTGTAATTTAAAGTTGTTGCTTCATTATAGATCTGATAGGTTGGTGCCATCAGATAAGCTGAGTTGGTGCTCAGATTATGAAGTGAGTGTTTCCTTAGAGTTGAAGCTCTTAAATCAAGGGATTGGTGTCTCCTTAGGGTTGGTGCCCTTAAATGTGTAACCAGTGAGGTTTTGACTGTGAAACTGGATTAAAACAGTAGATTCTAGCAGCTATTCTCACCGTGGTTTTTTCCATTGGATTTTCCACGTATGCATCTAGTGTCATGTGTATTCGTGTGTGATCTCTGCATATTTGATTTGATCTGCATATATCTTTTAATCTGCTTTAAAAGTATTAAAATGACTAGTTTTAGTTGATATGTTGATTCACCCCCTCTCAGTATCTAGTTGTGTTCCAACAAAGAGTTGCCTTCTATGTAGAATTTGAACCATGAATGTAGCAAAAAATCCTCAAAAAAATTTGACAAGAGAAGACAAAATTTGTTCAAAAACATACCTTCAAACCTTTCTTTCCCTTTTCTCATGCTTACACCACCATTATCAAACATAATGTTAGATGAAGATGTAGGACCCTCTTCATCATTCAAGTCATGCCAACTGACTTCCTTGATTGCCATCTTTACAAGGGATCTCCCAAATAAACCTACACATGGAACAAACAAATTAGGAAAATCATCGGTGTTTAATATCACCCCTTTGATCCACATGTCAGATTCTAGGATCCTTTTTTGATGTCTTGATCCTTCCTATCGATTTCACACAATGGATTGTTTTTTACATTCCACAATAAGTTGGAATCTTGATCTTCTGCCATATCCATTTTGGTTGTAAGTCCATCATAGTGTTTTTTCCTTCAAACATTCCCTCATCTCATTGTGCATTGATCTATCAAGAAGCTCCTTTGTGCCATTCAACCTTATCAAGGCTCGCACTCCCTTCTTATTTGTGATTGGGAATTGTTCCTTCCAAACTCTTTCATCAAATTTAGTGTCATGCAACAAATTTGAACAATTATTAGATACCAAACAAAAATCATCATTCAACTCATACATTTCTATGAATATTTCAATTTCTTTGGCTTCTTCAAAATCAACTTTTTGAATACCAAAGTTTGGGGTACTTGGCTGCCCCAAAGCACCTAACATCTCATTTTCATCCGTTATTTGCAGTCCTCTTTGCTGCTCTAAAAACTCAGATTTTTGGTTTTCACAATTTCCCACTCTAAGCTGCCCCAAAGTGTCATATTTTTGTAACTCATCTTCCTTCTTCAAATCTGATTTTTTTGTTTCTTTGGCTCCTTCATAGGAACCCTTATGAAGGGTTGTCCCTTCATTCTTTCCTTCCAACTCTCCATGTAGTTCAATCTTCTCTTCCTTTACATGCTCCACTATTAAATAAGGCCTCAATTTTTCCTCACAATCAATTGCAACATTTTCAAACAACAAGTGTGCAATTGAAAAATTTTCCTTTTCTAACCCCAAACCTTTCAACAAGATAGATAATTATGGTTTGGAAAGATCATCACTCTCATTGAGTGTCACGGTCAATATTTTTTGCATAGAAGCTACAACATTTTTGGTGGGATTCTTACAAGCAATCGCAAAGAAATGTTGAAACATCTTAACAATAAGTTCATCATACTCATTATCTAACATCAAAATACATGACCTAGTTGAAGCCATAGTTTCTAAAATGTTGACCCTTTTAGCAAAAGAACTTGTGATGTCAGCAAGACCTTCAAAACTTTCCACCATCAACTGAAATATTTCCTTCATGATGTCATCACTGTATAGTTGTTCCGAAGCTATTATCCTTGTAATTTCACTAATACAAGTGATAACTATAAGTCTCACATCCAAATTTGGATGTTTCAAAAACTTGGGTCTAGCCAACTAAACCACCAAAAGATTTATTGCCCAAAACATAGACTTAAAGTTTGATTGTCCTATCATGGACAAACAGTTTGTCGCTTCCTCCAATATATTGAGCAAAACATTTTTTAAATGATGTGAATGCTCAAGCTTTTTTCCCAATCTGTGAAGCTTTCTTCTTAATTCACCTTCAATCATTAACTCCATGATTCATAGATTATGTATCCAAATCTATAAACACAAACCCTCACAGGCTTGACAAGATCGGTGCTTTGATACGACTGTAATGTCCCCAAATGGGACGATTTCATACAAAAGGGGTTTTCCCCAAAATCCAAAAATTCTAAAATTCTAAAATTAAAAATCAGCAAACCCTAGCTGCTGCAAATGCACCTCCAAACTGAAAATTAACTCCAATTTCACCTTGAATTAAATATCAAATAAATACCTTGTGAATTTGACCACAAATGGCTCTCGCCGCAATGAAAAAAGAGCTTGAAATGGATGTCTTAATCCTCCAAACTCTAGCACCACACTAGCTGAAATAAATTCCTTCTTTCCTACTCTAATCCCTACTCAAGCTTAGTCCAAACCAATTGCCAAAACTTAGAAAATTATTGCAATAATTAATTCAAAATGAAACCCTTGCAAATCTGCCCTCAACAAATATTATTTCTTACGAACAACTGAAAACTTCAAAAAACCATAACTCCCTCAATATTTGGAATTATGATACAAACAAGAGCTCAAACTGATCATAAAAATAAGGACTATCAAATAAAAATAATTTCAAAAAATTTCTTCTATAGGAAGGTCACCAAAAACTGCTCTAAAATTTTGAAAACCCTAGTTTCCTATCAAAAATAATTAAATAATAATCTAAAAATTATTATTTAATTTTCTATCAATTTAGGACTTTAAATCTTCCACAAATCTTCTCAAAAACACCACACTGCTATGCAGAAAATTAGCAATTAATTTCATAATATTAAATTGCATAAATAGACCCTAAAGGGTCCTCCAAACCCTCAATCAAGCCTCCCAAAATAGTTCGCTCCACTTGACAAAATAGTGCAAATATTAATCAAAAATAATACGCAAGAAAAGAGCCTCAAAAACCTCACAATAGCTTCTCAATGCAAATCGCCCCACTCTAGGGCAAGTAACAAGATCTCCTTAGCAAAAGTGGCGTCAAAAGACACCTTTTGTAGATTGATCAACACCAAAACAGCGAACACCTATTGGGCATGCATCCCAATAGCTTCTTCAAGCATGAAGAAACAATTATCAAATTCAACATGTCTTCAATTGTGATCTTCACCTTGTATTTATACATTCCAAAAGGGGGCAAACCACCTTGGGGAGATAAAATACCTCATAATCCTCGCTTGCCCTTTTTAGAATTTCTTTTCTTTTATTTACTTTAGTTCCCAAGACGACATTCTTTTTAATTTCACTTTAGGCCTTTTTGAATTAATTAAATAACTTGCCTTAATAAATTAGTAATTAAAATTACTTTTTGGCAAATTAAATAATTAAGTCCTTAAATAATTATTAAATTGCTCTAATAATTAAAGTGATAAAAATCACTTTTCAAGCAATTTATTGATTATAAATCCCCTTAGAACAATCATTAAAATTACCTTAATTTTTCAAATGGTCAAAACCACTTTTCCGGTAATTCGAATAATTATCCAAGCTAGTTCTATTTTAATAATTAATTAATGGTCTTATATTTTCGAATGATTAAAATCACTATTCGGGCAATTTTATTAATTATTAAAATTATATGAAAAGGGGACATCACACCCACACAGCAACAATCACCATAAGGACAAAAGTAGTAACAACCACGGTCCACACATACTTGGAAATAGAATCCTTCATCAGAGCAGCAACATGGGAACATTGTAGAAGATAATGATTCCTCAGATGAGGATTTTATCTATGTTACATAAACAATTGAGGAGATCTCTCCTCCAAATTCAATTTGGTACATGGATTTTGGTACCACAAGGCACATGACTAGCCGGAAAGATTGGTTCACCACTTTGAACCATTCACCATATTGTGCTAATGTATCTCTCGGAGATGACACATCATATGGTGTCCAAGGTACATGTGGCATTTCCTTACCACTTGGTAATCATGGATGTACAATTACTGACGTCTTATATGTTCCAAGCCTAACAAAAAATCTATTGTTTGTAAATCAATTGCTTGATCACAACTTTATAGTTGAATTTGATTAGCAAAATGACAAAAATGTGTCTCATTCGAGACAAGTCTCGAAGCTCGAAAAGTGTTGCAAGAGCTTCCAGTGTAGCCAAAATGTTTAAGCTTGATGTCCACAAATCAAGCTCTAGTTGTCAAAGATACAGACTCAGCCATTCTACGGGACAGAAGATATGGACATTTGAGCTTTAAGCACCTAATTGCATTAAGTAGACACAACATGGTGAGAGGCCTTCCCTCACTTAAGAAGACCACTAATTTGTGCTCTAATTGTTTACCTGGAAAACAACATAGAGCTCCATTCAGCACAAGTACATATCGAGCAACTAGTCCATTGGATTTGGTGCACACCGATCTATGCGAACATTTCACTCCTAGCGTCAGTGGATTTAAATATTTTCAACTCTTTGTTGGTGACTACTCGAGCAAAATGTGAGTCTACTACTTGAAGACCAAGGATTAAGCCTTCCAAGTGTTCAAAAAGTTCAAAACTCTAGTTCAGCGACAATCTAGTTGTGACATACATATCCTCCACTCAGATCGTGGGGGGGAATACACCAACTATGAATTCTCAGTATTTTTGAAGGCACATGGCATTCACCATCAACTAACTGCTCCTTATACGTCACAACAAAATGGTGTTGTTGAGCGACACAACCGTAACATTATTGAAATGCTGCAATGCATGTTGAAAGATGTCCACCTAGCATGTCCATGTTGAGTAGAAGCAATTCACACAGTGGTTTACTTATTGAACCGTTTACCCACCAAAGCTCTCCATGGTGTCACTCCAACAAAAGCATGGTTAGGGAATAAGCCTTATATCTCTCATCTTCATGTTTTTGGTTGCAAAGCACATATGCACATTCCAAAGAAGAAGAAGAAGTTGGATGAAAAAAATTTAGAAAGTATATTCTTGGGTATAGTGAAAAGTCAAAGGCCTATCGACTCATGGACATAAGACCAAGAAGTTATATATCAATAGAGATGTTGTCTTTGATGAGAGGGGTGAGTCGAATCCACCCTCCAAACAGGCACTTAATATAGGCCTTAGTCGTGTAAACATTTCTAATTTTAATAGTGTTAGTGAGGATGAGCACAATGATGATGGTCAACCATGTCCCCCGGCGCCACCAGCCACTAATATTGTTCAACATATTCCCAATTGGTATACAAGTATAATTTGAAATGCAAAATTGGATGGAGTCCTAAATACTTCCACTTCAGGGCCGAGGACTCATAGCATGGCTCGTGAAGAGGTGAATTTGGCCCTTATGAGCACATTTGCATAATCATTTGAGCCCTCAACGATTTGTGAAGCACAAGAGTCAAAACCTTGGAAAGACGCCATGGATGTAGAGTATCAGTCATGGATGAAGAACTGTACATGGCAACTTGTTGATCATCAAACAAGGAAGAAGCCTATTAGTTGCAAGTGGGTCTTTAAGACCAAGTACAAAGCAGATGGCAACATTGACAAGTACAAGGCAAGACTTGTAGCAAAGGGCTACACACAAAAAGAAGGCTTTGACTATGAGGAGACTTTTGCTCCCACAGCCAAGATAAAGACCATCAAAATGGTCTTTGCTATGGCTACTCTGTTCAAATGGAAAGTCCATTAGATGGACGTTAAAAAGTGCCTTCTTGAATGGAGATCTACAAGATGTTTTCATGACCCAACTAGAGCATTTTGTCACACCTAGTCAAGAACATAAGGTATGTAGACTCATCAAGTCACTGTACGGTCTCAAGCAAGCTCCCCAAGCCTGGTATATCAATATCGACAAGCATCTCGTTCAGCATGGATTCCAGCAGAATCCATATGATCCGAAGTTCAAACCTCTACCTCAAAGAGCAAGGGGGAAGGTTGTGATTATGATTTGGAGCTGTGGCAAAAGTTATGGAGGTATGGCAAGAGTTATACATCACATATTTATGTCTCAAAATAAATATGCCAAGACAATGCTTGAGAAATCCCAGATGATGGATCGTAAGCCTATTCCAACACCGATGGAGACAAGACTTCAGTTATCTAGTTATGATCCAATACCACCATTAAATGCCACTCTTTATCGTCAATTGATTGTGAGTCTCATTTACTTGACTTACACTAGGCCAAATATCAGTCGTGTTGTCAGTTATATTTCAAGATTCACGCAAGAACCAAATGTGAGTCACTGGTAAGTAGCAAAGCGAATATTGAGATATACTTGAGGTACTTTGGAGCATGGCCTAGAATACAATAAGAATGATAAGTTGTTCTTGACAGGATACATGGACGTAGATCATGCAGGTTCTATTGATGATAGGAAATACACGTATGGATTTGTTTTCTTTCTGGGATCTGGTCCTATCTCATGGGGGAGCAAGAAGCAGAACTTTGTTTCTCAATCTTCCACTGAGGCAAAATATCATGCAGCAGCCAAAGTTGTCTGCAAAGCGATATGACTATGTCGCGTACTTGCAGGACTAGGAGGACCACAGGTATAGTCGATAATTATGTACTGCAACAATTAAGGTGTTTTGCAACTTGTTCGCAATCCAATGTTTCGTGATCGCACGAAGCACATTGAAATTCAAATCCATTTCATATGCGAGCATGTTCAACAACGCAACATTCTGCTCCAATTTTGCCCCACTCAAGATCAATGTGCAAATGTCTTCACCAAGTCTCTTGCACATGAGAAGTTTCAGGGATTCAGAAATTCTCTCTCTTGTACTCTTAAGACTATTATGAATTATAGGGGGGAATGTTAGAATAATTAATTAGATCCTAGTCTAAATAAGTGCTAGTGAAAATATTAAATGTGATAAGTGACGGTGCAAATATTAAATGTGCACATGTAAGTTAGTCACATGTGTCACCGCCTTCTGTAAATACCACCATTAGTGTGGCCAATAAGAAAAGGAGGGATAGCTCTTGTTTCAGCTATATAGATCCTCATTTGTATGTACTTTAAAGATGAATGTTGAATACCAGAAATTATTATTTTTGCTATCAAAAACAACCCAGATACAAAGTGATGAAGAATTTAAGATGGGGGAGGGGAGGAAGAAGTCCCTGGAGGAGCTACTCCTGGTAAAGGAGTTGTTATTTTTACATGCTGAGAAAATTAGAAACCATGAATGCAAGACTTTTCTCATAAATTTCAGCCTACAATAAATTCATAGTGTTCTCAGCAAAGAAGGGTATTTGATGATGGACCGATTTTTATAAAAAATCATGCCTGGATTATTTCTAATTAAAAATCCCTACACTCACAATTTCTTTAGAACACTCTTCACTTTTAATCTACGTCTAATACAGATACAGGCTGGATATGCAGGGGATACGGGCAAGGTACGTCCTGCACCCTCTGGCTACCCCCGGATACATCCCTAGACATATCCGCAGGGGGTAGGACGTATCTTGCCCGTATCCCCTACGAATCTACTACGAAAAGATTTTTTTATTTTTATTTTATTTACAATTTGACTTAATAAAAAGTCAAACATGGACTTCAAAAAACAATTAAAAGTATACTCTCAACCCTAAAAGCAACTTTCACACTCTATCAAAAGAAAACAAAACCAACATATTTACCTTTCATTGCATTTTTCCCTCTCATTGCACATTTGTTCTCAAGACTTGGATGCCTCCATTACCTACCTTTCATTGCTCGACACAGAGCTAGACAGTGCTTCACAGGACCTGCATAGTGATGCTACTAGTGGGAGTGGCATTGCTGCTACTTGTGGTTCTAATGAACCACATGATGATGCTCTCGATGAAGACATTGCAGCCGAAGACAAATATGAATATAGTCAATAATGAATATCCTGATTTGTCTTTATTTTTGTCCATACATTGTAACATTTGCAGTATGTACATGTTATAAGACTAATCTAAGTTCGACCATTGAATATTATGATATTTGCCATTGAATTATGAGTATGTTTTGTGGTTATTTAACTTATTTTGTTTCCTCTATGCATATTATGTGGTCAATTTTGCTTATATGGCTATATTTTTTACTTTTTATATATATTTTTGACGATCGTATCCAAATATGTATCCAGGCCCAAAAAAAATCCCTGTATCCATGTATCCGATTCCCATATCCATATCTGTACCCGTATTTGTATCGGCTACTTAGCTTTTAATTGATGCTTCTAATCCTCCC
Source organism: Torreya grandis (assembly GCA_037957365.1). NCBI lineage: Eukaryota > Viridiplantae > Streptophyta > Pinopsida > Cupressales > Taxaceae > Torreya > Torreya grandis. Next base: position 5,316,132 of record JARHVA010000121.1, on the reverse strand, counting down.
ACTTTTCCATTTTTTTCCAAAATTGTTTGGTTTAATGCAAAACCCCACTTTGTTCACTAAAATTTTGATTTGTTCGTCTTTGTAATTTGCACAGCTTATTCAAAGTATTAGAACAATGGCATACATGATCTACTATTGTTCATATGACCACAAGCCTTGAACAAATCTGCATAAGGGGCTCCAATTTAGACGTATAATGTATGATGGGAGGGGAGACGTTAGGCATACTACAGCATGCGTATCTAGTGGAAGGACTATCATATGGTAGAAGGCATGTACTTTAGTAGTGTTGTATGGAAGAAGGGCATTTGGAAATAAGGGGCATGACAATAGGGTGGTTAGTAGTAGGACATCCAACAACATGGTGGTTGATAGCAGGGTGCTGATAGCAAGGCATCCAACAACGTGGCAGCCATCAGCAAGGCAATCAATAGGAGGGTGTTCAACAATAGGGAAGCTGACAATAAGGAATCCAACAAGAAGGCAGCCATAAAGGAGAGGATCAAACTACGACAACAAAGGAGCGATGTAGGACAACACACTAGCATACGATGTATGGTATGATTGTAGGGAGAAATGACTTTGAGGGGATCATACATTGTAGAGGAGAGCTGGTTGTTTGGTTGAACAAGTATCATATGGCAATGGAAAGGAAGGGTCATATGCTTGGGACAAAAGGGGCTCATACGTTAATGGAAAGTAAGGGTCGTATGTTTGGGACAAAAGGGGCTTGTACTTTCTGGAAGACTTAAATCTGAATATGTTGTGTACTTGCACACAAAAACTGACCAGACCTTGAAAGCTTTTGTTGGAACATGTTTCTCTCCATTCACTACTTCCAACTAGGGTTCTTTCTTTTTTTGTGTTGAAACTGTTCTTCTTTGCTTGTGAGCCCCATGATATTTGTGAATGACTTGAACATGTCCTCTTCAAAATCATGAATTACTAAGTAAATCATATTCACGGTTTTGGTTTCAATGGATACTTTAATTTGGAATCGTTTACTGTGTCTTCGCAAGTCGTGACATCCATATTTTCTGACCTTACTACTCCATTCTCCAAAATTTCTTGTATCTTGAGCGGTCTCACCGGAAATACTTTAAATTTGATTGGTTTTGTTTCTCTTTGGTCATTATAGTTTCAAACTAATGCTCCCAACTTGAAATGTATTCTTCAAATCTGGTTTTTATGCCAATGCTTCCTCCTCTTTAACAGGTTTGAATTTATGCACCTCAAATGTTGATCATGGCAACGCTTCCTCTGTGTCGACATGACCTCGGTCACCCACTATGCCCTTACTCTCTTTTCATCAAGGTTGATCATATTTGCATCTAATTGTACTGCAGGAGTACTCCATGTCTCACGAGTTTTTCCTTCACCTTCCATGCTAATTTTATCCTCAAACCCCATGTTCATGCTCACCATAGTCAGATATTTAAGCTTCACGTTGGCTACTAAAATTGGTTGACCAGATTATGAAGTTTTTATCCTCTACATTTTTTTTGTAAACTCAAGAGGGTAAGCTGGTTGAGGCATTAGCGGTCCAAAATGACTCAATATCAATAACTTATACTTCTGGTCATCTCTGTACAATCCTTTTTCTATCTCCATAATTTCAATCCTATTGTATTTTGGCTAGAACACCTTGTTTCTTCCATTTTCCAATAGAACACAGCATTGAATACATTTGTCTCGTCTTCAAAACACTGCTGAAACTCCAAGACCACTACATCATTTAACTCCATAGGACCCTAGTTTCCACCTTCTAAGCACTCTTCTTCAACTCCCAAGACCAACAAGTCCGAAGAAGCAATTTCCCTGCTTACTCCCTGAATATTGATATCTATCACGTATTTTAGGCATTTATTTTCACTAGAGAATATATTTTTCTTCCAGTTGTGATCAGTTATGGCTGATATCAACTAACCATGACCCAACAATGCATCGAAGGCCTTCTTGCTTAATAATGACTACAAAGTTCAACAAAAGAGATTGGGTTCCAATAAATACCTTTTGTGCCATCAACACTTCCAACACCTTTATGTTGTATTGATTGGCTCCTACCAACTAAAATGTTGAAGGCCAAATAGTTGGTTTCCCAAGGATTTTCCAAGTATCTTATGTAGTAACATTGACACCATAGCCACCATCCACAATAGTCAAAGTTATAATTCTCCTCAACATTTCCACGTGCACCAATTCCATTTTTCGGGCAAGATTCATCGTCAAGAACATAGGATCAATCACTTGGTAGCCTAACAATGGGGCTCGACCACAGGTTCAATATTCTTCCTCTTTTTCTACCCACTTCCTGTCCTCAGGTGTGTCATCGCTTATTCCCTATCAAGCAATTGTTGGGAACATGTACGATAGTGGTTATGGAATTCTTGAGTTATGGAGTGATTTGCAACAAATATGCTACCTTTACTAGTACCATAGCTTGCAAGACTCGTCTTGATATTCCCTTGTCTAACTCAAATCGACTGATCACTATACTTGTCCAATTATGGGATTGCCTTTGTTCCTCGACCATGGCCTTCTCTACTTGCACTCTTGCTTCGGTGAGCCTTTCCTTCTCCATCCTTAGGTTTAGATATAAGTTTTTCTTCACTTGTTTTTTAATAATTCCATTACTTCTTTGTTGTTGGCTACATCAATCATGTTGACATTCACTCAAGATGCTTGCTTCAGACAGTTGGCATCATTATTATTTCCCAAACCACACCACCTACAGAGAAGTAAAGTATTATTTTGGTTTGTGGAGAAATCTCTTGCGAAATGTTCCCACTCCTTACACTTCTAGCATTGCATGATTAGTCGACATTGGGATTCGTATTGAATCAAACTACCACCTCCATCATTTTTATTCTAGCATCAATTTTTATTTCTTTTAATTGGATTTTTCAGCATGGTGGGTGTTGTCGATTGCTCCCTTTGAGTGAGTACTTGCACACTCTTTTTCTTTAAGTTGTTAGGGCTATCCTTGATGGAATTCCCTGTAACGTAGCAATTTTTGCAAAACATATTCTTTAGGCAATGATCCTTGGTGTGACCTTTTGTCTTGCAATCAATGCAACAAATATCCTTGCCTTTCTTCTTAGTGTCTTCCTTTAGTTCTTTCATCATTCAAAGCATATCTCTTTTGAGAGCTTTCATTGATCCTATTTCACTATCCTCCTTGGACTCTGACTAGTCATATTCGCTCCTCTTTCTTGTGCGTGTATGTTTTATTCTCACTCCATATATTCATCACTTTGTAGTATGCATCTTTGTATGACAAAGGTGAAACCACCTTCATCCTCCATAATAAGGGTACAAGATCCTCAATGAGACACCACTTTTGCAGGCTATTGAGCGGTTCCTTGTCAAGTTTTCGCCCCCCACTTCCCTCTCACCCCTACCCCGTCCTCCATTCTTGTTCTATGTTCTTGCCCCTCACCCCCTCTCTAGCCTCGTTTCCCCTCTCCTCCACCTCCCCCCAGTTTCTCTTTCCCCTTGTCCCTCTTTATCTTGTTCCTCGCTTCCCCTTTCTCCCCCAGCTGCCGACCCACCCAACCGCCCTCCACCTTCTCTTCTCATCCATCTGCTCTATCTAGGCATTCATCCTATGTTTCCCCATCTCGTTTGGATGTCCCCTCTCCACACGAGCTCTTAGTTTATTGAACTAATTATGAGACCTCAGCATCTAACTCTGAGTATTTCTCCACTCCAATGCCATCTGCCTCTCTTGGGATTGTTCCTTCCCCAAGTATTATGTCAACCCTCAATGTCAAGTGAATAAGTACATAGGCAGGCAGTTGAATCTCACTCTACATAAGAACAGAGCAGAATTTTCGGGAAAATATAAACAAAAAAACCTTAAACTCATACTTTTTACACTCGAGGGGGAGGAGCCATCCACTAGCTCAATGAAGTGCATATCCTGAAATATTTTAGGGGCTTCAATGCCCCTAACAAAGATAGGCTGGTTAAACTCCAGCTGCAACTTCTTCGCCTGGATGTTGTATTTCTTCAAGAAACTATAATGTTAGTAGTAGACTTCATTTCTTTTGTCAAAAAACACTCACCATTCTGGGAGGCTCTTGGAACTGATGCCAATGGTGAATATGTGGTCTTGGGCTCCTATGAGATTCAAGAAAGGTTATCTGCTCTTTGGTCTTTGCAAGCAGAAACTGGATATTTGTGACATATGCAGCTCCTGTGAACCAATTGAATTCAAAGCCATCAATGTTTACGGGCGAATCACATTGCCCTGAAAAAAAGAATATGGGATGAACTTCAAGTTTTATTAGATATGCAAAACCTCCATCTCTCCAAGTTCCTCTTCAGACAGGATTTTAATGCAATTATTTCTGACAAAGAGAAATACGGTGGGAGAAGTTATATTACACAATCTCAAAAATAGTTTGCTTCTTTCATCTTGCAAAGTGGATAGTTGTACCAAAGGAAGGTCTTTACATATGGACACACAGATGCACAGGTTTTTGTGGTATAACGGAAAGACTTGACAGGTTCATAGTGTCTGAATCTTGGTTGGAGGCTACTAGGGCTTGCAGAAGCTCATATCCTCAAAATTTGAGGATTTGATCATTCTCCCATCAGCCTTGACATCGTACCAAATTCCTGCCCACCCCCTTCCCCTTCAGGATGCCCCTTCAAATTCGAATTAATGTGGCTAAAGGACTGCTCCTTCGATGGGAATGTGGTCAAATGGTGGAAGGAATGTCCTAAAATTCAGAGCACTATTTATCTTTTATCTTCATGTCTAAATTAAGGTACCTAAAGAGTTGCATGAGAGATCAGAACCATGGCACCTTCAAAAAACATCTCACAAAAAAAAAGATTGAGGAGGATTTTGCTGTCATCAACGGAGATATTCAGATGGGAGTTTGCTCTGATAATACTCTCTTGGTAGAAAAAAACCTTCTCTCCTCTCTTGAAGATATTTATTCCAAAGAAGAAATTTATTGGAAACAAAAGTCAAGGAAATCCTGGCTTGTTAAGGGAGATACAAATGCCAAGTTCTTCCACAAATCTACCATCAGGAAACAATAAGCAAGATTCAAAATAGCAATCAACAATATTTGGAAACCCCTGACGACATTTGTCAGGATGCAGTCACTTTCTTCCAAAATCTTCTGACTGAAAGAGCTCCCTCGTCTGATAACCAGTTACAAGATTTTCTCTCAAATCCTGAGCCTTGTATCAGCTGGATAAATTGCAGCACTGATAGCTCCTTTCTCAGCTGAAGAAATTCAATTGATAATCTCCAAAATACACAATGATAAAGCTCTGGGTCCTGATAGATTCCTTGCTGCCTTTTTTCAGATATTTTGAAACCTCATGGGCAAGGAAATCACAGATGTAGCAAATGAAGCGCGCAGAACGATTAAAAAAATTTATAACATTTGAATTGCACATTCTTGGCTCTCATTCCAAAACATCAAAATCTCGCTTCCTCCTCTGATTTATACCCAATCTCTTTATGCAACACAATGTATAAAATCATTTCGAAAGCGCTTGTAAAAAGACAATTTTTTTTGCCAAATCTTATCTCCCGGGAGCAAGGGGGTTTTGTGAAAGAAAGACAAATATTGGATGGAGTAATACTAGCGCATGAAAGAATGCACTCTTTATCTATCCCCAAATTCAAAGGCATGATTGTCAAATTGGATATCCGCAAAGCCTTTGATCATGCTTAATGGCCCCTTCTTTTTAAAGTATCAAGGAAGTATGGCTTCTGCCCACACTGGTGTGATCTAGTCAAAGGCTGCATTACATCAACTAGAATCAATGGCAGCCCAGCAGGTTTCTTTTTGGCCACAAGGGGACTAAGGCAAGGAAACACCTTCTCCCATTTCTTATTCATTCTGCTAACAAAATCACTCAGCCAAGCCTTCCAGAAAGCTACTAATGATCTAAGAATCAATGGATTAAAAGCAGCGGAAGGGGCCCCTGTCATCTTGCATTTAATATTTGCAGATGATATACTACTCTTGGGAACGACCTACTTGAGAGAAGTGAAGGTCTTTAATGAAATGCTTAGCACCTATTCTAGTCTATCAGGGCAGTACATCAGCGAGGAAAAGTCTGAAATCTTATTTTTCAATACTTCTCCTCAGCTACAAAAAAGACTAGCTGCAATTTGGGGATTCTCCATTGGAAAGCTCCCAAGTAAGTACTTAGGCATCCCTCTTTTCACTAGCATAAGCAACAAATCTCTATGGAAAGAAGTAACAGATAGAATGGACTCTAAACTTTCATCTTGGAATGGAAGATGGTTAAGATTGGCAGGTAGAATTACTCTCCTTAAGCCAGTTCTTCAAGCTTTGCCTAAATACCTCATGTCAATACTAAGGGCTCCTAAGAATGTCATTCCTTCGTTAGAACAAAAAATGAGAAATTTCCTATGGCAAGGTACTGCACTGCACCTCACCTGAACACAAAATCCCACTAATTAGTTGGAGAAAAGCATGCCTCCCAAAGAATCTGAAAGGAGCTGGTCTTGCAAATATTCATATCCACAATACAGCATTGAAAGCAAAATTATTATGGCAGATTTTTATAAATTCTGAACAATTATGAAGTAAAGCTATTCATAACAAGAACTAAGATTCCTCAAACCCGGACATAATCTTCTCTACAGTTCCTCTGCTAAAAGGTTGACATATTTGGAATTTTATATCTTCATGCAGGCAACTCTTATCAGATCATTTAACCTGGAACATTGGAAACGGCAGGAAAACACACTTTTAGGTTGACTCCTGGAAAGGCAATCCACCATTCTCAGCTTAGCATGGTCTCCAGAATATTTAACTTTTAACAGAATCAAGATGGGGAGATAAAGTTCACAATTACCTGCTCCCCACCATTGGAAAGAAGCTCACAAAACGACAATGGAAAATTTCGGCAGACTTGGGTCCCCCCGCTTCCCCCCCCGCCCTTCAACTGAAATCATGGCCGCCCTTCAACTGAAATCATGGCCAAATACACCCAAGAGGAATTGATCTTTCCATCACAACAGGAGGAAACAATCAGGCCCGAATCCGATCATAGGGATTAGCCACGTTTAGTTCAACATCTTGTGATTAAGGGGGGGTGAAAAAAGTATAATGATAAGACAAGGGGAGAACCTTCAGCACTGGCAGTGATTTTCCATGAAAATGTTGGTTACTATTCAGAAGCTGTTGGAGGAAATCAACCATGTTTTTTGTACTAAATCATTATTTTTGGATTTTTTATCTGAAACTTGTGTTAATCCACTCCCATTTTTCTCAGGACAAGACAAGTTTTGGGTGGGGAATGATGTTTGAGGCCAAAATAGCCTTCCAACATTTTGGCAATTGACATGTCGATCCTCAACAAGTCAATTAGTTTCTTGTCCATAGGTTACTTTTAAATTAGCCTCTTGTTGATGGGTAAGTCCATTTTCCATTGTTCCTATGGTGTTTGTCTTTAAGTATTCTGATCCATTTCAAAGGCACATCGGTCAAGGCCTTGCAAATTTAAACATATCTCAGTTGATAAACTGCATAACTTAGCAATGTGCAATATATTTAAGATCGGCCATCAAAAGTTCATCAATTAGAAGTTGAATCAAATGATTCTTAAAGTTATCTCGCTGATCATTCTTTTAAGTTCATAAGGCACTAATCATAATGTTTTTAAAAAAAATCTATGGTACTTTGGAAAAATTGTCTTCCAGCACCCACGGCTGCACCAAGTTTGTTATATGTTTTGTAGCTCAAATGATGTAATTACACCTCAACTTTATAATTGAATAGCCAAAAGTGTAGGAAAAATAAAATCCTTGCAGTTCAAAAGCTTTATTTAGGAATGGAGGATGAAAGGCATGGACACTCTATTCAGAGGTTTACTTGATCTCTGACATTAATCATGTAATCTCTTATATTCCACAGTGTCTTAAGACAGCCACCAAAATCTTTCTAGTATAATCTTTCTTCTCGTACCATTTGGACCTGCATCTCCTCCTAGCTATCTTTCACATGCCTCTTTGGTTCTCTAACCACTTCTGAGCACAACTCATGATGATGTTAGGTCCCATCAGAATCCGATTGACCAACTAAAAAGGCCCTCCCCTCTTATTTGTTTCTGTCCATCCCTACAAAAATTTCTTGAAAACATGTGAATTGCAATGTCCTCATATAAGCTGAGCACTGAAAAGATCCCACAAAAACTTGCAACCAATAGTTTTTCACGCACCTCACCTAGGCACTGTCCCAATTGAGTTCATGACATGGATGGAAGCCAGGGCAGCCTTTCCTGCCTGCAGTAGGCCCCAAAAATTGAATTCTTATAGCAACATAATCATCCGCAGATTCTTCCCTAGATCTTTGGATATATAAAGCAAGGTTTGATGACCCACAAAGAAGATGAAAGGATTCGCTAGGATAAAGTACCAGAACTGTCATGCATAAACCATCCCTGAGCCCTCGCCATATATTCTGTTGTATTTTTGTTTTTCTGCAGCTGATTTCCTACTCACAAGGTAAATTGGAGAAAAAAAGCATCTGAATTTTCGATTTTAACTCTTTCTATTTCTACTGACATTTATTTAAAGTTGTGGTGGACTCTTCAGCACGGATTTCTAAAATTATCCTCGGGCCTAGTGCCTGATATGGCTTTTATATGGTTATTATTTGGGGTGTAATTTCATTCCACCCACCTTTCTGATCGGGAATGTAATTATTTTTAATTTTTAAATGAATATAATAGCATGTTTTCAATAAAAATTATAAAGCCTATAAATTAAGCTCACCGAAACCGTATAAGTCTATAATTAAGCTCACCATAGACGTATCTCAAATAAAATAAAATGCATATCATGTCTTGAATGGTTTATGTTTCAATTTTGAAAGTTCTAGCTTCTTTTTTATCGTGAGATGGTTGTCTGAAAAAATCTTAAACTTTAAGTTTCTCCTCGAGTTTCAGTATAATAAGGTTTTCATTGTATATCATTTTTTAATTTCAGAACAAGTTGCTCTTGCACTAGTTTATTGGAAATGTTGTTGTAGATCATTCTTATATTCTAGGAATCTGCGCTTTTATTTCAGAACAAGAGCTACAAAACAAACTAGTGACTTGTAACAATTTTTGGATATTTGGATCTGAAGACCTTTTTAAAAGTTCAGAAGCTAAACATATAAGAAACTAGAACAACATGTTCTCGTCGTAGATTTCAACTTGGAAACTTCCAATTTAAGATACTTTAGCCTAAGGACTTTCAATCTGCACAGTGCACACTTAAATTTTATTGTTTACACTTGCTCTTCTTGTTGTTGAAAACTATTCTGAAATTGAATGTTATTTCCATTTCTACTGGTTTAAGAACAGGAAAATTGTCTCACCGCATATTGGATTGAAAAGAGTTCCCTTCTATAAGTTGGAACAAAGGAGCATTCCAAGCACCTTTAGCATGTACCTACATAACATGATTATTGAAGTTAGTTTAACAGTATATTTTATAAATATCAACCATCATAGTTGAGCCTTAACCTAATTTCCTTCAATTTCTAGGTCCTTTTTTCCTTATAAACTAAAAGACCTTGCATCTTATATTTCACCTTTAGTTTTACATTCTATGCTGTTCTTCACTGCCCAACTCAAGAGTGCAGATCAAAATTTATCCTATTAGTAAATTGAGAGGAGAGGAGTAGAACCAATTGTATTTTTTCTGATGCATTTTGACCTCTCTGTGCAATTCAAATGAACACATACATCGTTACGTTAAGAGAAGCTTACTCTAAGGTACATGCTAAAGAGATTGCAGCATTCCCATGGAAAAGGTACAAAATAGAAATAACATTCTAAAGGACTTATTATATTGCTTGGGCCTAATAAATATCACTAACATGTGCAACTTCTTTGAATTTTCTATTGAAAGCATGTGTGTGTGGCACTCAACTTCAATGATCATATGAGAAAGGATTCCAGTAGATATGATTCTTTGAGGGTATGATCTTGAGGATGGGAACTCGAAAAAGCTATTTTAATGTCATCTATTCTAGTGACTTGTCATACTTTTTGCAACAAGCAGGAAAATATGATTGATAATCATAGATTAGTATCAAAAAATAGTTGACAAGCATCAATTAAAATACCTAGGAGTCTTCATGGATTTATGTCAAAAACTACACCCAAGAACACATCATAAATGCAATAATAAAGCAAACAGGAAAAGAATAATGAAGACACAGATTTTTGTATTGTTCATGTTTTTCCAGGAAAGTTATTCTCTTTGCGAGCAATCTTTCATTGTAAGCACAAATGGATGAATTCAAGAAACAATGGACACCTTCAATTTTAGTCTCTCTGGTCTAAACTTTGAATATCAAACTCAGATAACTTTGAAGTCTTAACAGTGAAGGCATGTGTGTAGTGAATTCTCCTATGTCCCATACAATATTCACATGGTTATTTTCCATCTTTTATTGTGCTAGATTCCAACTGAATAAGTTTTCATGCCTCCACAACAGCAAAGAGACTTTAACAATTTTTGATACCATATAAACTTTAGGCCCTGCAAGATGAGAACACCATGTAGACCCTCCACTACAAAGAAAATATTTGACACCTGCTCCCTAATTTACAATTCAAATACATTAGTGGAATTAAAGCCATGACCCACTCCATGTAATTGTTTAGAGGAGAGAGATCAAAATCCGGGTAGCCTTGGCATAAATATCTACCATGATGGAAGTCATTAGAAAGGGGAATAAGTAGAAGATGTTTCAAGTAGAAAATCATAAATTGAAACACCCTTTAAGAATAACATGGTTTTCCCTTATATAAAAGGGAAGGTTGTCAATCTCGTCTCAAAGCGCTCCAAAATTCAAAGAAATGTCATTTGTCGAGATGAATAACCTTCGTTAGTCAATATATTGTACTTTTGTAATTTTGGGATGCTGATTTCGAGGCCTAATTATTTTTTGTGTTAGTTGTAATGATCAGTTCGAGAGGATGAGGTGAAGTCATTGCAAACTATATACATCAAAAATGGTTAATAACATTTTTTATTGTCAATGACACAATGAACTTCCAATGATCATCTACGGCACATTGGTGGGTTCAGCCTAGAGCTGAACCACATATTGTTGACCCTTAGCCCTAGATGCCTTTGGTCGACTAAACATCGCACTGAATTTCTTCATCCGCCAATCATCATTTTCTCCATTCATTAAGGTTCGTTTGGATTGCTAGTCATCCCTCCACTTCCTTCCACCAAGCCCGTTGTTTAGCCTTAGACTCTTCTAAGATGTTCTTGACTTGCGCCAAAACCTTTTCCAGCCAGTGTCAAATTTGTCGCTTTGGCTGAGATGCCCCTTAGGGTCTCCCCTCCAACTGACTCCTTTTATCCCTTTTTGGCCTGCTTGCATTTTACCAAACGAAATTGTCCCCTTTAAGGAGTTGACCTATCAAATTTGGAAGGTGTACTTATACCTTCAAGGCAACACCCATTCCAAATCAGGCGAAAGCTAGCCTTGTAATACACTAGAAAATTCAGCATGCTCTTACATTCCTCACCCTCAAAGTCAAAGCTAGATTTTTGCCTCAAGGAAAAGGTCAACATGCAGCAGCAGTAGATCCGATTGTAGAAGAAACCCCAGCAATCTGATAAGAATATGCAACCTTCTTTCCTTGTTCACAAGGTGTGCCCCTATTCCTTGCCATCACCTTTAGCCACCTTACCCAAGACATGGTTCAGTTCTCAGCCCAAGTGGGGTTTCAATGAATCAAATCAAGTCCTATAGGTATGTACTTTGTTGTTTTCGGATTTATATTTGTTGCACCATCCTTTATTGCAAATCACCATTATTTGAAGTGATTACATACTGTTTGCTTGATAAGAAAGCAAAGACTTACAAGTTTACCGGACTTAATGATGTTCCATATAATGGGGGTCTGTATGCACTAGTGGCTAATGCAAATGATGCAAATCGGTTGTGGCATGAGATGTTAGGACACCTAAAATTCAGAAGTGTGCAATTAACTGGTTTTAAGGATAAGGTTCATAGCTTACCTACTATATCTCCATCCAGGGTGTGTGTGAAGGATGCGTTCTCAGAAAACATCACTAGGAAGATTTTGAGAAAGGTAAGGCATGGTCTGCTAAGGGACATCTTGAGCTTGTTGATTCCAATTTATGCAGTATGAATCATCCATCTCTTGCACAATTGACATATATTTTAGCTTTCATTGATGGTTTCTCTATATATACATGGGTTTACTTTGTGAAAGCTAAGTCCCTTGCTTTGAAGATATTCACTGAATGGAAAGCCATGGTCAAGAAACAATCTGGACATCATCTCAAGTGCTTGAGATTAGATAAAGGAGCAGACTATGTAGATCATGCTTTGTAAGATTTTTGTACCAGTCATGGTATTGTTGGCAGCTCAAAATTGCCTATACTCAATAGAACGTATTGGCAGAGTGGAATTATAGAACTTTGGTTGAGATGGCACGTTTTATGCTCCAAGCCAATGGTATGCATGACAGATTTTGGGCTAAAGCTATTTGTTGTGTTAATTATATTGTGAACATGGCTCCTAGAAGGGCTGTCCGAAATGTGGAATCATATGAGAAATGGTGTGGTAGGTAGCCTATTATTGTACACTACATGGCAATTGGTAGTGTTGCATTGGCCCATATTCCAAATAAGAAGCGGAATAAGCTTAATCTTGCGAGCCCCAATAGCATCGTGATGGGATATTTGGAGGAGTTCAAATCCTACAAATAATGGGATCCAAATAAAATCCGAATTATCATTCAAAGAGACGTCATATTTGATAAGGTGATTCCTTTTGTTGATGCATAGAAGAGCGTTGATTATTCCAGTAATATCCTAATTCTTGATGTAGATGAAGATAAGACACCTAGTTCCAATTTGAAGGTTCTTTCAGTTGTAACTTTTGAGGATTCTTCATGGCATGATGTGTTTGTTCAAGTGATACTAAGATAATCACAAAATGCATTTGCATCATAATTCTTGAATGATCAAACTCCCTTATTGGAAGTAAAGTAATCATATTGCACTTAAGAAATGACTTCAAGACTTGTTGTGGACTTTCGCTAAGCCTAGTAAATTTCCTACACTCCATTTTTTTTGGGTAAAATGAGATTTTGTGATGGTTGTTCAATGGCATTGACCACATTCTTCTAGTCCAAAAGTTTTTCTTGTTTGGAAATTTTGAAGCATTGGGAGCATAAACATTTGATTCATACTTAAGCATGTTTGTATCTAAAAGTTTGATTCTTTTTCTTTTAGAGAATGACAGTTCCTCAAAAGAACGATGAGTGTTAAAGACCACTTTGTCTCTAATAATTGGAAGCAAACTATCAACAAAGATACTTTGGAGCTCACTATTGAGTGGCTGATATGTCATCTTATTAACCATAGTCTTAAATCTAAGAAAATATTCACTAATGGTTTCATTCGATTCTTGCTTGGTTTGAGCTAATTTTGCAAAATTAACTTTCACACCAATATTGATTTGAAAGTGAGTTAAGAGATTATCAACCAATTTGGTGAATGTATGCATAGATCCACTTGGTAAAGTAGTGAACGAATCAAGGGTGTAATCATTCGAGCTTCTTAGAAATAGCTTGGTCAATAGTTTGTCATTATGAGCGAAATCTATGCAAGATGCATGAAAGCTCTAATGTGATGTGAAGGATCTCTTATTCCATTAAACATTTCAAACTTTTGGAACTACAAAACTTGTTGAAAAAGGATATACAATTACTTCATATGCCAAAGGATTTAAAAGAATATCATTGGATGTAATTGTACCATTTGGCTTGTGAGACCCTTTGAGTGAGGATTTTAATTTAATTTTGCATGTCACAAGGTTTATGCATCATAGTAGTCATTCCAAGAGTTGGAGAAGAACTAGTAGGTGGACAAGTAGCCTGAGTGAGGATAGAAGAATTTTGAAAAATTTAAGGATAAGCACCATGTTGGGGAAATAGAGGAATGTTCTAAGAAAGAGATGGTTAAAAAATAGATGGAATATTAGCACCATAAACATGTTTATAAGTAAAAGCATATTGAGAAGGAATGGTAGAAATATGTTGAATAGTAGGATGAACATTAGAAGCAACAAGAATAGAAACAAAAGTTCGAGAGCCAAGTTGGTAGATAAACATTGGGAGGCATACTTTAACATGCAACTTCTTTTAGCACATTCATGAATCCTAAAATTTCCTCTGGGTTTTCAAAAATATATTTTCTAAATTGAGCCTTAGCCCTATCTTGATCATCTAAAGAAGTTTCTTGATCAAAAAATTCTTCACCATTTTCATTTACGTCAACATATTGAGATCCATTACCATTCATAACATTTTGATCATTGGCATTCAAACTAGACACATTAACATTTTGCTAAGGCACATCATTCATATATTTTGTTAAAATAACCTTAGTTTTTGCCCCAGTAAACACACTTCTAGATTCCATTTTATTTTTCAAGCTTGACCTAGGATTAAGAAAAGGAATTTCAATATCTATAGGTTTTTATTAAGTCTATCAAATTTCCTAGTTGTAATCACAGATCTAATCAATTTAGAAGGCATAAAATGAATCAAACATAAAAAATACACCCCATACAAACACACTAGGGTTTGAATAATTTTTCACAAATTAACCTAGGGCTTGGGACCAAGCAAATCAATTAAAATGAAGCTAAGACTATTTGATCTAAGAGCATGCAATGAAATTAACACTAAAAATTTTAGAGAATTTGAGATCTAACATAATATGGGCAAGATCTACCCTAGGAAATATAAGACTTTTTGGACTCTCAAAAAGGTGAAGCGCTAAAGGCCTAAAAGGGGAAGGATACCTCAGATACACCAACATGTATTACAAAAAATTGATTAAAACTAAATGTGACACCAATAAATGCAATACATTTCATTAGGCATGGCAAAAAGTTAAAACTGTAAGTACAATAAATACAATAGCAAGACCTGATCAACTATCTTTGAAAGCAATTATGAAGGCATACACACAAGGTTTGATGGTGTATCTTGAATTATTTAGAACATGAATATAGTAGCTTGAGTCTAAACCTAAAGACGTACACCCAAAAGTGTCAAGAACCTCGCATGGAAGTTTGGATCTGATCAAGGTTGAATGTATGAAGCGTTGGGACACTTCTGACAGATGTATGAAGCATTGTGATGCTTCTACTAGGTGTATGAAGTGTTGGGACGCTTCTGGCATAGATCCCAAGAGAAGAGAGAGAAAGGAGAGAGAGAAACAAAGGGCTAAGGCACTGACAAGAACGAGGGCCATCAAAAAACCAACAATCATGCTAATAGCACCTAATTTGGACCAATAATCAAAAAATAGACAAGTACCCCAAAATCATGCTAATCAACAACTAATAAATGCCTCAGGGCCATTTTTAGGTGTCTTCACTGCCAATGACCAAATGATCTTAACTGAAGGTAATCCTTAAAATGATTTGAATGAATTTATTCATGGAAAGTGTTGATCCTTATATTCTCTGATATAAGCGTCGCAAGAAAGGAAACTCGAAATTCAATAACTATGAAGTTAGTTGACCTCAAACTAAACATGGATGTGACTCTTGGAAAATCATATTAATTTGGAAGTTTAAAAAAAATGCTATGGATCTTAGGCTATAAAATTTTGGCATTACAAATTGCCTTCAAAGCCAAGAAATTTGCACATCTATGCCCATTAGTATTAAACTCCCATGTTTCCCTGGATTTCAATGGATTGTTGGTTTTGCTTTATGAATGTTCAGATTATATTATTAGATGTAGTTTGTTGTCTACTCCCTTATAAATGGTTTGCAATTTTCCCAAACATCTAATGGGCCTCTTTCTAAGCCCAATTTCGAATGTTTTTCGCATGGGTGGAGTATCCTTTTGTTATATGTTTGTTGATGCTATTAAGATTACTATTATTGTCTCAATTGTATCTATCTCGATAGGGAGATAGTAAGTATAGAGGATATTACAAATGAAGGATTTTTCTATCTATTTTTGGATATATTTCGGAATTTTTTTTAATTCTAACTCTCTGATTAGGCTATAAGTTTTGTATGTATACTATTTATTTGGCATAGGAACCCTTTATGGGTTTAAGAATTGTTGAAAACATCACCATACAACTGTCAAGAGCTTAAGACACATAAGTCCATACTCCAAAATGATGAAATATACAAAAGCAACATTTGCGCCCTCTTACCCTTTTACAGGGAAGGAGTGGAGGGTGGTGGTCTATGTCTCGATGTTATCACTCTCGACTTGCCACCTCTCTGAGTGCTTAAGGAACCCATGGTGAAACTAATGTCTACATGTGCCTTTGGTTAAACTTGACTATGTGGAATCTTCATACTCATCTCTACAGAAGCCCCCTCATTGGTTGGTTTGTCTAACCAAGTTGAGATCTCCATAACAAGTCTATATAACTCAACCACAAAGTCTAAAGTAGCACCATATCATCCAATAATACAACGTCCAAATCAGTTTTCTTTTGCAATTGCTTCACCCACAACCAAATGTTGGAAATATTGTCATTGATGTCAAAGGTCTAGCATTGGTGATAAAGGCCCCATAGCATTCAATGATGTTTTTAATATTCATATCTTGGCTAATGTGTGTTAATATTTATTTAATATTAACGTATATATTTTTGGTTGCATAAAAGTCAAAAGAAGGCCCATGAAGAAGTCAAAGAGTCACAGAGTAAAGAGAAAAGAGGAATGGGACGCATTTTCCCATGAAGAGTCAAGGAATTCCAAGAGTCACCAAGTGAAGACAAAAGAAGGCATGGCGCATTTTTCCATGACGAGTCACCTTAAGGAATTTGAAAGGTCACCAAGATAAAGACAAACGAGGAACGGACGCATTTGCTTATGAAGGGTCACCATGTGACTTTTCAAATACAAGGATACGAAGGGTCATGCAAGTTTGGCGCCATTTTCTATGAGGATTGAAGGGTCACAAAGGGTGAATGCCAAAGGTCATTTGGAAAGCTATCAATAAAGGCTTGAGAAGCCATTTGTAATATGCAAGAGTGCATGGTTTTGTAATTGTTTTATATAAGAAAAGAGGAGAGAAAAGCAGGAGATATTGTAGAGTTCTATCATTTGTTGAGTAAGCAACATTTTAGTTATGTTTTATACACAAGAGCGGTTGGTGCTCCTGTGGGTTGGTGCTCACAAATCTTTGCAAAGGGTTGGTGCTCACAATTAATTGTTGTGTTCGTGCTCGGCAAAGGGGTTGGTGCTCTTGCAAGTTGGTGCTTGCGAACTTTGTAATTTGAGTTGGTGCTCATTCATATACTTGAGATTGTTCTCCGTGGTTTTTCCCACTTTGGGTTTTCATATAAAAATCTGGTGTGTCTCTCTCTCTCTTGTGTGGTGCATGTTATTGTTTTAATTTTATTGCATATCTTGAATGTGTGATTAAGTGGCTGCAGAAAAAAAATCAGATTAAGTAAAAGATATATAATATACTGATTCACCCCCCCCTCTCAGTATAACCCGTGCTTAACACCAAAGGTTTTCATAATACCAAGCCATTTAGTAATCCATATGCCAATCTGTTGTGCTTCTTAGAGTGTATTATTTCAAACATGACCCAATTGCACTCAAAACCAATCCAATACAAGTTTGGTTGTGGGACCCAACGGAAAATCTATGAAGATTTGGTGCCTCAGTCCCATTTTCATCCAACCATACATCTATAATAATAAGAATAAAAATTAGAAGGATAAGAATAATAACAACAATATAAGAATAAGAATAATATGATAATCTAATAACTTGAATAACAACAATAATAATAAAAAGATCCAAACAACATACTATAAGATTGAAATGTAAAGAACAATCTGAACAAAAATTGTTCATATACCAACACTACATTCCTTTTTTGCACTCCCATGTCAAAGCCAAAACAACCCCCAAGCACTCTTATATGACTCCAACGCAACTTCTATGGCATGTCATGTAAAGAATCTAGTCATCACCTCCCCAACATAGTCAAACTACTCAAAATAAAACAATGAAGGGTTGATGAAGGCCCCCTACCACATGAATTGGACAATGTAGCATGATGTTCCATCACTAATCAATCAAATCCCAGATGAACATTAACCTCTCCTCCTCACCAGGTGGCTCATAATATGCTTTTATGACCTTTGTAGCATTATTGATGGCCTCATACAGGCATTCCATAGTAGGTTCATCATCATCAATCAACCTACGAACATTTTATCGAAGACTTGCTCGCAAAAGCCACCTCCTCAACTGATAGCAAAAACTTTTGCAAACAATATGAGCACATTGCATCCCTTACGCTTCCTGCTATACAATGAATCAATCCATTTAAAAAACAAACAATCTCTTCAATTCAGGCATTTGATTTTGAATTAGTTGAAGAGAAATGAAATTTGTTGCAAAACAAGTGAGAGCAGACCACGCCAACTCCTCAGTCTTTGTGTAAGGTCTCATCAAGCTAAAGATTGTCCATTATTGTAAATAAATTTGGTAATGGTATTTGCATCCTTAACAACTGTCTAAACAAACTTCAATTTGCATAAGCCCTCCAACATTAGATCTATGCAATGAGCTAGACAGAAACCAAAACAAAATTGGATACTGCTTGATTAACATTTTCCATTGCTACAAAATTGGCTGCAATTTTGGTTTTTACTTGGACAAAATGTTTTACAACTCATTCCAAAATGAACTCTTCCAACAAAGAGAAAGAAGGGCAGTATTGTTAACATGGGAAGAAGCATCAACAGATTTCATAAGCATTATCCTTCTAGGACAAAAAAATGGAAAATTAAGAATACTGCTCCACTCCCCATCAGTCCATCCAACATAAAAGTGCTACCTGCTTTTGCTCACAATTATTTAAATTCTTAAAATGTCTTTTCTCTCTGAATAAGTGATGCTCTAAGCTCCTCGTGAGTAGAGGCCTTATATCCAGGCCAAACTATAACAGTAGCATCAAACATTTTCTGATAGCATGTGCTATTTTGACAATGTTGAATGGTATCACTCCACAAAAACACATCCACTTACAATCCTGTTTGCTTCTGCATTTTCCTACTTCTTAACCATGAACAAGGAGACTAAGTTATGAGCCTACTTGAGTTCTAGGGAAAAAACAGGTACATCACAGCACAAGTAGGCATCTATAAGCAGTTGTTACATTCCCACTTGACTCCTCAATACCTGGTCAAGTCTAAGAAGTTGTACCCTTAGTTGCAAGTCCGACATTAAGGGCAGTCCAGTCTGTTTTTTTCACATACCTCTGAGGGAAGCTTCTTGTAGCAACAATTCTTGAGGTTGCATTGGGAAAAGATTCCATATTATGACCTGTGATTCTTGCCAAATAAATTTTGAACAGATAGATACCCCTGGAAAGATTTAGGACATAGGGTACACCAAACTCTTTCCCTCAACTGGCTTTCCATATGTCTAAAATGTAGCTTCTTTCCTTGGCCTGAAGATATGTATTGTGCACTAAGGAAAGACCAAAAAAAAAACCTAAGAAAAAAAAACTAGTTCTTTTTAAGTCCATTTTTACATTTTCTTAATGAAGATCAAATTTTGTAAGGACGATTTGGATTGTAAATGATACGAAAAGCAACTGCAGGTTGAAGAAGTACCTAGGGGTGATTTTATGCCATGCCTCTCAATTAGTGGTAGAAGATTGTTTTTCAATCCAGTACTAAAAACCCCTCTTTTTCTGTTTTCAAAACCTTTCAAGAAACAAAACTTTGAAATGCCTAAATTTTCTTTGAGACTCCTAAATATTGATCAAAATTTGTCTGGAATGACAAATATGTATTTAAGTGTTGTTTTCTAATCATTGGAGGAATCTCACAAATTCCCACAAGTGAAACTGAGAGAAAAACTGAAAATAATAACATTTTAAATACACCTCCCTGTCAAGGTGTTTTCTTGAAAAAATTACAAGTAATTTCCACATCATTGCTTAATTGCCAATTTTGGAAACAAGGGTGTTGCAACCAAAATCTCTATTTTCAAAATGAAAAGGAACTCAAACAGATGTGAATGCACCTATTAGGTTTGCACTATTTTTTTCTAGTTGAAATTTGAAATATATAACAGTAGCGATGTGATCTACCTCTTAACATTTGTTATGAGAATCAAACTGGTGAAATGTAGTCCTAATATGGTCTTGTAGGAAGAAACAAATTTGTTTTTCACAAATGAAGGTTTCTACTTTGTAATGCCCACTTCTTCTAAATGAGACATTAGCGGAAGACTATTAGCCTATTTTATTCCCGTAGGCTAAGTCGGGTGATACAAGGGAATATTAGTGTGAAATCACTATTCATGGTGATGTGACAGGTGATGCAAATGATGATGTAGCAGAGAATGTGGCTTGTGGATGATATGGCATGGCCCACGAAAAATCTCACATGAGAACAAGTGCATGTGAATGAATTGGGGCATACCACTCCACTAAAAAGACAAGTTTAATTTCTTTAATGTTCACATGATTTTGTTTCTGGGTGGAAAAGACAAAGGGTAGAAGTGTGGTGCATTTCTAGTTGGCTTCATGATTTGGAGTATGTGGAGAAGTCAAAAGGATGTTGGAACATTTTTGGAGGCATGTAGGCACATGGGTGGATGATGATAAAAAAAATTATCACAAATTCCCCTTCACATGTGTGAGAGAGGTGTCATTATGGAAGCATGTGGAAAGGAGATGATTTTATAAAAAGTGGGAGATTTACTTTTGACTCTTGCACATGGTGACAAGCTTGTCACTATTGGTAATTTGTCCCCCATGTGAAATGCTACGCCCCATTTTACCTCTCCTCGTTATTCTTTAATTTATCCTCCTTCATTGTAAATTCTATAAGTATAAGCTCTCTCCCTTTGTAATTCATCTTTTGAAAATCATAAACCCCCCCATTTTCAAAGCTTGAACCTTGTGTTCAATTTCTTCTCTCCCAAGACAAAAACCATTGGAGTGCTGAGATTAGAAGGACGAAAACCCTCTTATTCATATGAAGTGATTCCATCCGAGAATTACATTCGTGCTTCAAAGCAAATCCAAAATACCAGTGTGCAGAGTGTGAGCTGTGTGCAGGATCTCCAATGAAGTTGTGTGGAGATTTGTAGGTGTTGCAAACCTGTTTAAGTGTTTATTGCTATATATCAGCGTTTGTATTCAATGTAAGAGTTGTTATTTATGGATATTGACTCCAGAAATATCATATGTAATTCAGTTATTTGAATTTGAAAATCTGAAAATTATAGTGTTATTGGTTTTTACTGAAAGGATTATTATAGCAAAATTCAGATTTCTCTAATTTATCTTAGAATGCACCTATCAGGTTTGCACTATTTTTTTCTAGTTGGAATTTGAAATATATAACAGAAGCGATGTGATCTGCCTCTTAACATTTGTTATGAGAATCAAAATGGTGAAATGTAGTCCTAATATGGTCTTGTAGGAAAAAACAAATTTGTTTTTCACAAAAGAAGGTTTCTACTTCTTGGTGTTAATGTCATTCTAAACCCGTAAAGTAGGAAATATGGGGTTCAATTTGAATAAAGTGAATAAATAACATAGATTTACCTGATCATTTTAATGTATGTAAATCCTACTTCAGAATTGTTTAAGCATGTACGCAAAAACTTCAAGGCATCGTAGTGTTCCAGTCTATGTTACATTTGTTTCATTTTTCTGTAAGCACATGGAGAAAGTAATCAAATAACAAAACTTGTCGAGTTTTATCTGTACAAGATAAGATGGCACAAGAAGGAAAACAGAAAGAATTGGAACCATGGTTGGCTCTGGAAAACCTTTTCAAAATCTTGAGACTCTCGAACATCAAGAAAAACTGCCTCATTGAATTTTGCTTTGTTGTATGCTTCCTTGCATCCAATACTTTTCAGATTTCTCTCTGTAAGCTTTCTATGTACTTCTGCAAGTATTAAAAGAATTACTTTGAGAATGTTAATCATCCTATACGAATCATATCTGGAATAAAACACAACTAATATTAATATATTTTTATTCAATTTTTTTTAGGCACAAGCTTGGCAAATGACTACAGAAAATTCACTGGGAGGTAGAGTTACTATTGTTATTAGAATCCATAAGATCAATAAACCATATGAACCCAAATTATGCTGTTACAAATTCGACTACAACCGATTTACCTATGACAGGTTCAACCACCATATAAGGGTGGCAGAAACATAATTTTTTTCCCTTGTGGTTTGCGGAGTAAATGGAGATTGGTTTAGCATCAGAAGTGCAGTTATTGACTGTTTTGAACCACAAGATTCTAATGTCTAATATTTTAATAGATGTATTGTTTCTCATCCTAATCATTTTTTCTCCCAAGATCTAAAAGAAGTTTTTCTTCACATTTTATTCATATTAAACCATTTATTTGTTTCAATCCTAGCTTGATGAAAACCTCCTGCTGCCTTGAGCAACATTGTCTGCATAGAACTGTAAATAATCCAACCCTGAAAAAATCCATTTCCACTCTTCCAAGAAGTTCAAACTTCAACAGTGGTTATCTATTTCCAATTTTACTCTCTTGAATCCTCTTCGAGGCATTTCATTCTTTCCATTTCACACCTCAGTGCAATTGTGTTATGACTTGTTCCAATTGTTTATGTATATTCTCACAGCATGGTTACCATAGATATTCTTAACTCATGATCTTTTTATAGATTGAAAGCTTTCACGTGCAACTGGCATTCCTCTCTTCATGACCTTCCAACCTATTATAATTTATAACCTCGACTTTAACACCAATTTTACTCTATTTTCAATTTTACTCTTTTGAATCCAAATTATGCTGTTACAAATTCTACTACAACCAATTCACCTATGACAGGTTCAACTACCATATAAGGGTGGCAGAAACAAAATTTGTGTGCCTTGTGGTTTGCGAAGTAAATGGAGATTGGTTTAGCATCAGAAGTGCAGTTATATGACTATTTTGAACCACAAGATTCCAATGTCTAATATTTTAATAGATGTATTGTTTCTCATGCTAATAATTTTTTCTCCCAAGATCTAGAAGAAGTTTTTCTTCACATTTTATTCATAATAAGCCATTTATTTGTTTCAATCCTAGCTTGATGAAAACCTCCCGCTGCCTTGAGCAACATTGTCTGCATAGAACAGTAAATATTCCAACACTGAAAAAATCCATTTCCACTCTTCCAAGAAGTTCAAACTTCAACAGTGGTTTCTATTTCCAATTTTACTCTCTTGAATCCTCTTCAAGGCATTTCATTCTTTCCATTTCACACCTCAGTGCAATTGTGTTATGACTTGTTCCAATTGTTTGTGTATATTCTCACAGCATGGTTACCATAAATATTCTTATCTCATGGTCTTTGTATAGATTGAAAGCTTTCACGTACAACTGACATTCTTCTCTTCATGACCTTCCAACCTATTATAATTTATAACCTCAAGTTTAACACCAACTTTACTCTATTTTCAATTTTACTCTTTTGAATCCTCTCTCGGGCATTTCATCCTTTCCATTTCACACCTCTGTGCAAATGTGTTATGACCTGTTCCAATTGTTTGTTTATATTCACAGCATGGTTACCTTAGATATTCTTATCATCATCACAATTTGTAGCTGGTAGGGCTGACTTTGTCACTCTATCCTAAATAGGTCACAGAGATAGAGAGATCTGTTACATAATAATGCGAGTGTCGCTCCTCTAAACTACTATTCCCCACCTTCATCTGAATCCTATATTTGTTCCCTTCAAGCTGCCCTCTTAAATGGATATCCAACTCAAGTTGTGAGGTAAGTGGTTGTTTAAAACTAGGAAGAGATAGTGAGTCATTTGGAATAAATTTGTGAGCCAACTGATATCATCTCCTATAGAAGAAAGAGATAAAGAGTTGTCCCTTGTAATGTTTTCTCTCATAGTGAGTCTAGTGGACTTGATAAACATATTGTCAAAAACTATAGGTAAATCAAATGCAGATATTGAAATAAGAGAAGGCGAAACAAAAATACCAGTGCATACAAAAACTAGAATTTAGTCCTCTAAATCATTAATAGTTAGAATAGGATAAGGCAAAGACCCTTGGGGAATTCCCATCCTCAAGGAGTACCTAGAAAAAATGGGTGATCTGGATTGCATTTTGTATATTATCTCTTCCTCATTGGAACCATCTTCATCCTCCTAGGTACCAGTTCCCCTTCAAAGCAATATTTTCTCAATCAGGACTCAATGTTCGAAGGAGTCTTGTGCTCTTCATCACATTTGTAGAAAATGGGGAATAACCCAAGATAACCTCTCCAACACATATATCTCCTCAAAATAATGGCATTGCTCCACAAATGACTAACAAAAACAGATATTAGATTGCATTCAAGGATGTCCAACTGGAGATTTCAAGCCAACAAAACATAGATGGTAAGAGTATTTATAACTTAAGCAAAAGCTAGTTCCCTTTCTCTTATTGGCCACAAAATAGGCAAATCTAATTTCCCTATGAAGTGTTGACTTCTTATTGAATAGCATAGAGGCTAATCCTTATCCTATTCTAAGCCTAGGAAATTGTGCACCATGCGCTATTTCTAACCTTAGAATAGAAAATTATCCTAAATTAACGTAAATTAGGTACACATAAAATATTGCACCAACCTCCCTCCTTAAGTGCAACTTAAGGAGGTTTATACAAAAAAAGGAGGGTTAGAATCCTTTAAAATGGGTCCTAGTAGCTAGGTCTAATCAAGTACCCATGTACAATGAAAACCTATATAGAGGAGGTCTACACACATTTCCCCCTCCCAAGGACTACTTTCTTCAAATGATATGCCGAAAGCAGTGAAGGAATGTAAGTCTCAAACTGAAAAATGTCATTGCTGAGGGCCTCTACCTAAAAACTAAAGAACGTTTAGATAGTGCAACTTAGGGAGGTTTATACAAAAAAGGAGGCTTAGAATCCTCTAAAAAGGGTCCTAGCAACTAGGCCTAATCAGGTCTTCATGTAAAATGAAAACATGTATGAAGGAAGGTGGACTGCACACACCCTCCCCCCCAGGACTACTTCCTTCAAATGATATGCGGAAGTGGGTGAAGGAATTTAAGGCTCAAACTGAAGAGTGTCGATGATGGGGGCCTCTGCCTAAAGACTGAAGAAGATCCATCTACACCAAACAACATTTTTACCTTTTGCAAGAGGAAGGGCAAAAGAAGTGTGCTGAAAATTTGCCCAATCCACAAAGGAAGGCAATGGCAGTAGTATGAAGATCTCTGAAACTGGTCCAAACCAAGTTTTTGTCGAGTTAGAGTGTTAAAACTATGGGCAATACAGTTATGAATTTTGGATTCATGCAAACTTGGAGTTGTTACCGTCCACGGGAGACTTGATGGCTGGTAGGAGTTATTCAGCTCATGACGGAGTTACTCAAACTAGATTGTTGAGGATGTGGAGCCCACGTTTACCGAGGAGGAGATCACAACTTTTGAGAGGGAAGTGGAGGAAGGGGCAGCGGCAACAGAGGTGCAGGAACAATGATCTGAAATTTGGATCAAGAAGATCATCCAATTCAATCAATAAGACAATCAACTGTCAAATAGGGACTCAGGGATCCTAAAAACGACTAGTTTCTAATACAGGGGCTAAATCAGCATACGATTGGCATCAAAAGTTATTTTTGAGTACGTATTTGGATTCCTCTCGAAAAATCATGCATGTTCCAAAAAAAGGCATGTCAATAAGCGATTGTATGCAAAAGTTATGACCTTCGAAATTCGCAAGACATTTTCCCGCAACAGTGACATGGATTTTCAAAAAAAACCCATGGCATTGCCGCAAATGTCAAAAAAAGGCGTGGCATTGCCGCACTTTTCAATTACAAGAAGCTAAGGGAAAAAGAGATGTTTTGTCTTCAATTCCCGACTCTTAGGCTTCCTACTTCAACCCTGAGGTTTTGATCTTGTATATATGAACTTGTAGAGTTCATGAAAGACATCAGAAAAGATTGAAAGACATCAGAGATAGGCAATTGGCAGCAAAGTAAGTATAATGAGTGAATGGGAGCTTTGTGAAGTGCAGAGAAGGAAATCAAAGGCAAAGCATATATGAGGTGAGGAAAACAAAGATAAGATGGCTGAGTTCAGTAGTCTCTCTTGTTGAAGAAGCAAGTCATCCACCAAAGAGTGCATAGATCATTACGAGTGTAGAATCCATTGAGAAGTTGTTGTTCTTGTAGGCCTCAGTAAGGCATAAGCTTATAAACTAAATCACATAGTGGAGATGAGGAAGCATGGCTACACTTTTTTGGAGTTTTCTCACATTGAGTTTTTCCAGGATAATGTCTTGGGTATCTCTCTATTATGTTGTGTTTAATTCATTGATTGCATGTTTCAATTCCTTACAACTAGTCTAACATATCAAACACTTGAGGGAGCTCAAGAATCAACTAACACAAACATAGCACTTATTCATAAAGCTTCACAACTGTTTTGCACTTCTATAAAAGCACATTGAATTGCAGTCACGTATGGAGTAGTAGCATGTTCAAGATGTCAAAATTAGTATGCAATGTATGCAGCATGTGGGAATTGTATGTGAAGGGTTGCTTAAAGAAGTGTCTGCAGTAGATGACAGTCATAAGAGCTGGAATACATCTTTTTACAGCATTTTGGGTGTTATTATATGTCATGGACCTTTGGGACAACACTTGTTGAAATAAATTCGTGTTTGGTGAGTCATGCTATGGAATATCCATGCCAATTACAGATCACGCGAGCACAAGCGGAAGCATCGGGAGGGGTTGGTCATGATGATGACATGTTTGAGAATAATTTTGTTCTTGAGCAGGAACCTTCCCCTCTCAGGGCACAGCCGATGACTACGAAGAGCTGAAGGAGATAGAGAAATTTTTAAAATATTTTATTGATTTATAATTTTCTACGCTGATGATCAATCATCATATGATATTACAATGCATTGATGAGCGTTGTACTCTTTTTTGGTCTCATATTTTATGAATTTATATATTTTTTTAGTTTGTCAAGTTTTTCACCGAAACCCGAGTATGGGTCAGAATTTTGGTCTGCCGAGCTTTTGCCAAGTCCAAGTTTTAAAACTATGGACAGCACAGTTATGAATTTGGATTCATGCAGACTTGAAGTTGTTACCATTGTTGAGGGACTTGATGGGTGATAGGAGTTATTCAGTTCATGATGGAGAAGGCATTTTGTAAGAATGCCTTTTTAAGGCTTGGATTCAGAAGACAAATTTATATTGGAACAATTTTAGAGGTTCGTTGAGGCAGGGAGTTCCAAAAGTGAGCTAGAATAGCAAAGGCATAGTCATTCATTTAATCCTGGGTAGCAGCCCTACAATTAAGGTCAGCATGGCTTGGTAAAAATTACTTGTCTATATTTCGATTTTGTCTTTGGGTTCAGTGTTAGTCTTTAGAATTGCCCTGATTCTATTGTTTTTTTTTCCTTTTGAGATATTTTGGCCCTAATTTAGGCCCAATCTGTTGTGATTTCAATGTCTTCTATGTGTGGCTGGTTTCCATTTCAGAAATTGGACGAAATGTGGGAGTTGAAGGAAAAAATCACCCCTAGAAAAATCTTAAAAGCAGTAAATCTTAGGAAGGGCTTCGCTTCTCAGGTTTTCTAGCTGAGGCCAAGGCCAAAGGGTTTTTTTGTGGAAACCAAGATTGGAGGCAAGAGTAAAGCTTTACCTCCTGAAAGGAATATAACAGTTCAGGATTTCAACTGGAAGAATTGGGTAAAACAGAAACTGGCAACAAAGGGGGTGGGTCTTATGGTCTTAGATAAGAGTTTGAGGCTCTTGAAAAGAAATTCAGGGATAATGCAAAGCATCGGATTGGGGATCCTGCAATATTTAAATGGTTATTTGATTCAATTCGCATCAAGGTGCAGATGGGAAAAGAAGGAACGGAATTTTTTCGAGCAAGGTGGATACCATATTTCCAATTAAGGAGCCTGTGTTTCCAGAAACGTAAAATGAACGATGAGAAACGACCCAGCAATAATCTGCAACCACCACTAAAACACGACCATTGTGGTGCAAAAAAACACACTACAGGGGATCAAGAAACGTCCATTCACATTAGCGCCACATTGCTGGCCGTTCTAATGTGCAACGGCAGCCCCCTGTTACGTTTCTTGCCACAGAGGCAGGAACTCCCAAGTCCAAGCAGATCGCCCATACACTGGCTAAAACTGTGGCTACCGAGTCTAGTAGCATGCTATGGACCGTCCTTCTAGATGAACAGTTATACGATTACTGAAATGATGGAATATCTCAACAATTTGGTTATTCTCCTATAGAGGATATTCAACAATGCCAATCTGACATGGTTAAGATCCTTAAACCTCTGCTACCTCACTTGGGTCTAACGAGTAAATTCCCATTTTGATTTGAAAAACTTTGAGATTAGCGCAAATGCAATTTGAACATGTAGTTTGGTAACTTATATTGGTTTTATCTGAATTTCCTTGTGGTTTTGGATAAACATTATACTATTTTGTATAATTTTGAGGATAGTTGGGCTTCCTTGAAATCTGGCAGCAATACCAGATTTCAATCTAGATTTTGTATGGCAGAAACCATATCGATATTTAGCTCTTCCGTTGGTGGTATGTCGGATGAACGAACCAGGGAATTGGGTTTTGTCTTGTCATTTCTACGATGACATCCACTGTAAATAATAAGAACAATAATTGGGTTAAAATGAAATGACGGCTAAGGGAGGGAGCAGTAGCAACCAATCCAAGCAGTGTACTTGAAGGAGTCGTTGAACCAGGATCCCACGAAGCCATTTCGAGCAGCTACGTCGCCCTTGAACTTGTCCAGCTTGGCATCCATGGTTTGGGTGGCAACGAATGTGTTGAAGAACCATCCTCGCCTATTCTTGTCCTGTGCTCTTACGGTGAACACGCTGCATCCTTTTCTTTTGGCATTCAACAAGCATGGCGATTGCAATGCAAGTGAAGAAGGCGAGAAGAAGGTGGTGGCACCCATGTCGATACCCTCTGCTCTGCTATCCTCTCCTGTAGACAGCAAATTTTTATTTTTATTTTTAATTGATCGAGATATTTTGGGTTCCTCAAGGAGATTCACTTTTCTGCAGCTTTTATGCCTGCTATAAAATTCAATATTTATTGCAGTTCGAGATGCCAAAATTGTCATTAACATTTTTTTTCTGTGGTTTACATTTTTCTTATGTGGATACCCTCTGCTCTGCTATCCTCTTCTGGACAAACAAAACTTTTTTCTTTTCTGTTTTTTGGAATTAATTGAGATACTTAAGGTTTTTTTAAAAAGGAGATTTACTTTTTCAAAAGTTTTTAAAAAAAATTTGAGATATTTGGGGTTTTTCAAGGAGATTAATTTTTCTCCTGTTGTTATTTTTATAAAGAATTTCAATATTTATTGTAGTTTAAATGTGAAATTGTCGATAATGTTCTTTATTTTTGTTTTTTTATGGTTTATTTATTTCAGTGCATATTCACTAAAAATAGGAACATTAATTATATAGGATTTTAAAATAGAATATTTATAATAAAAATACACCCACTAAATATTTTTAGAGTTACAATATTATAGGCCCAGACTCTTATAAGTGTTAAAAATATAGACACTTAAAAATAGTCCATAATATTTATTAGTCATTAATTTGTATGTTTTTAGGATGTATTTATAATAGTTGATTAATGGTTTAAATTACGTGAAATTGGCATATTCACTTACCTATATTCCTTCTCCCAACACTTTCTAGTTGTATCTTCATCCCTCCTCGAAATTCTTGTAAATTTTCCTTCCTTGTCTAAAGAGTGAATTGGCACTCTAGACATGTCAAGAGTGTGAGCGTATGATTTTCACAAGATTTTTTGGGGCCATTTTGTCCCTTGGCATACGTGACCCTTATCACATCTTTTTCACATTTTCAATTATTAGATGTCAATTTGCTTACCAATATGGTCCTAATTTGAATTCAAATCATCTATAAATACATAGAGATTTAAAACATTTAATATAATTAAAGTGAAAGCATCTAAAATTAAAGTGATTAAGAGTTCATTTAAGTATTTAAGGCATTCAATAAAATTAAAGTGAAAGGTAAAGAATTGATTTATTCTTTAGAGGTATCTATTGAGCATTTACAAAAAAAAAAAGAAATCAAGCAATCATTAGAGCATTCATTGAATCATAGAAGTTCATACTAGAGTCGCACTATATAACATTGATTTATTTTGCTAATGAATTGTTGCAATTATTGATGTATTATTTTTGATATTGTATATCATTGAAGGGCCTTAAAAAAATATCAAAATAGCTAAAGTATTCTTTAATATAACATCGACTCCAAAACATATGTTGTTTTCCTTAAGGTTTCTAATTAAGTTGTCTAATTAAAGAAAAGAGAAACCGTCCATTTTCCTAGGAATCTAAGTGAAGACGTAAAAATTTGAGCTAGATTTTTGGAGGTTTAAATCAAGTGAACATAGTCATCAGAATAAATCTTCCTACTTGATTTTCTATCCAAAACAAAACTTGACATTTCAAATAATGGAGGCTTTAAACTTTATAGTTTGAACATCCTACTCTATTCATCACAAGTTTTCTAGGTTATCTTGGTCTTGTTGATGTGCACTATTTTCCATTGCTAGATCTTGACAATTAACTTTAATTCACTCAAAAGAATTAAATAAGCATAGACTTTGCATGTATCTCTTTTTATGGCTTTAAAATTTTATTAGCTAAGTTAATTATTATTTTATACACTTTTATTTACCCTAGTTAATTATAATATGGGTATTTATGTTGTGTGTTGATGTAAATTTATTTATTCATATTATATTTTAGTGAATGAGTGCTCTCTTGCACCCATTTTAGGTTTATATCCCGATCTCTAGATT
Organism: Torreya grandis; assembly: GCA_037957365.1. Classification (NCBI taxonomy): domain Eukaryota; kingdom Viridiplantae; phylum Streptophyta; class Pinopsida; order Cupressales; family Taxaceae; genus Torreya; species Torreya grandis. Next base: position 5,285,170 of record JARHVA010000121.1, on the reverse strand, counting down.
ATACATGAATATATATGATTTTTTTATATATAGCATTCATTCATATCCAATAGCTCTGATTTTCCTATGTTCTATTCCAAACTCTAAGTTCATTTTTTAAAATATTTTTCGATGCTTAGGGTGTTTGCATCATGTGTATGTTCAATGTTTTATCTCAACTTGTGCCACCAGAGTTGATTACATCTAAAGATCTAACTAGGAAGAGTGTTAGGATTAAATGTGGACCTATTGATCTTATTGAGATTTATTTTATTTATTTATTTTAGATTTTAATTCAAGAAAAAGAAAAAGAAATTTGAAGTGTTGTTGAAAACAATTTTTTTTTTGGTTGCAAATGATAATGATGTGTATTTGAATAAAAATGTTGTGAATCACTCTCAAAATGATAATGCATGTGAAATAAATTATGAACAACAAGCTTGCTTAGATGAACTAAATAGGGTTCAAAATCTTACAAATTTCAGGGAGCACGTCATAGAAAACCATGATAAGATACTTGGATTAATGAATATATTGAAACAAGTTGCAAGTCATAATTTACCCTCTAATGGAGTCATTTCTCACTATATTCAAGTTTATATTTTTTCTAATGTTATTTATATTATTCCTAGTGCTTCTCCTTCTTCTCAAGTTCTTCCTATTGATAAAATGATCTTATTGTTCTTCAAGTTCCTTTGATTGCTAAACATGTTTTTATTGATTCTCAAGTTCATCTAAATTTTCAACAAGCTTCTAATTTTTCTTGTGTCTCTCAAATTGTAAATGCTTCCCCCATGTTTCAAGAGTCTCTTGTCCATAATCTCCCTCCAATTGTTTCATAGGTTGCTAATACTTCTCTTTTACAAATTTCTTCTATTTCAATCTATTCTACTTCTTCAACTTCAACTTAGATACCAAATTCTGAAATGACTACTATGATGCATATATAGTGTAGCTTGCAAAATGAAATTAAGATTCTTTTTCAAGGGTCTCAAAATCCAAAAGCCAAGGTTATTCTAATAATATTTTTTTAAACCCATTGGCTTATAAAGTGATAAAAAACCAATTTTTAATAGAATTCATTGCTCTAAAGTTTAATTTTTTTAATATAAAGGGAGACCATTCTCGTCACATTAAAGCTTTACATACCTCTTGTTAAAAATTTGTGCATGATGATCGATTGTTAACTAGATTATTCCCAATGAGTTTGATGAATTATACACTTCAATGATTTTATGTTCTATCGCGTGGGTCTATATTTTTTTTACAACATTAATTGATGACTTCTTAGCTCATTTTTCAATCAATATTGTTATGAATGTCACATTTGCTTAATTAGCTCAAATCAAACAAAGATCGAACAAGAGTATTAGTGAGTACATGCTTATATTTAAGGCAATGGTTACTAAGATGACACATTAAATACTAATGAGATGTGGGTGAGTTGCTTAAGTAGCTTGGTTATTTAAAGCCCCACCCAGGTTCAAATCTCTAGAAAGGCATATGAGGTCGATTGAGGCTATTGGTTGTATTCTCGAGGCCATTAATGGTCAATGGTTATCCTTGAGGTTGGTGGTGGTCACTTTTGGTAATAGTTGGTATACATCTGGTAGTATCTAGTATTCATGTGGTTAATAAATTACAAGGAGATTTGGGCCCTCAATTGTGTCCCAGACTGGGCTACGCTCTGGTCAAAATTTGTCACCAATTAAAAAAATGACACATTGACTACTAGATAATGCACTTCAAATTATTTTTTATCATAGCTTGCTTTCAATTATAATAGGCAAAAGTGGATTTCAAACACTTTCTATTCTTACGAAGAACCTTTTCATGTGGTTAAGACTTTGAGGTCAAGCTTTTAGATGCAAATGTGCTTAAATATGGGTCAAAATGCTTTACCTTCTAATGGTGCCCAGTTTACAAACAAGAAAAATTCCAATGTTATAAGGAATGAGGATGCTTTGAACCAAAAAATTATGCAAAAAATGTGGTTAATGTTATTGTAAACACTTAATCTGTTTTTTTATTGAAAATTACATTTATATTAATAATATAAGTTATACATCACTATCATAAAAAAATGAGTCGATGATATCACACACCTAAGCATTACATCAGTCATGACTAAACTTTTAACTTATAAAAAAAAGTTACAAACTACAATAGAGAATGTCCTTTCAACCAAAAAAGAGAGCATAACCAAAGAAAACATAATAAATAGTCTAACACCAAGGCAACAATGCATAAAATTAATCCACATGAGCAATGAGCAAGGGTGGTGGAGGAGAATGATCATCAGGTTTGTCACCCTATCCCCCCCAACCACTTCTAGCAAGTAGATCCATTGAATCAAGTATAGGCTAAAAACCATCATTTTCCTTACCTTTGTTTTCTTCCTTTTTGCACCCTGCTTGGTAGGAAAAATAGCAAGGGCTAGACGAAAAAACTTCCCTTTCTATCTCCCCCCCCCCAAATAGTAGGGTTTGAATGAGTATATCCACCACCAAAAAATATGTGAGTTGATGAGGGATTTCATGTACATAGAGAATTGTTATGAAATATGTTATGCGAGCGATGCCTTCCTCAAGTACTAAAGCCACGTTACTAAAAGGGCGATTAATGGTGATGTGAGCTTGAAGGAACCTGATCGACTATGAAAGGGTCACTCCCTAAATTGTTTAGTGAATTATAGATATGCTCCACTTCCAATCAAATGTTATTAGCATGTACATGAATTTGTAACATGAAATTAGATATCACTTGAACCCTATTAATAATTGAAAAAAAAATTCATCATAGCATGATTGAAAGTGACATTATTTTTTCTTTCTATAACTGAAAAAGGATTTCAAAATGAAAGATATGCCAAATTTAAGAATATCATTCTAGCAACATGCCCGAGGTAAACAAATTTGGATGAAATGTTTGAAAGAGGGTGTGGATCCACTACCAAACAGATTAAGTGTGCTTGCAAAACCAAAAAATATGCTTAAGAGACTATGGTTTTTGACAACCCAAGAAAAAATGATGATCCACACCTAAATGAACTAGGCAACTTCTAATTGGAAAATCTTGGTGAATGATGCACCAAACGGAGTAAGCCTACTTGGGCTCCACAATGACCAACAATTTTTTTGTTAATATATGTTTCCACATCTGCTTAGAAGAATTGAATTTGTAAGGAAATAATATTCTACTGTGTAATAAAATTATTTGAAATAAACAAGCTATAACAAGCAATGAACAAATAATATCACCAGATAACATGAGATATGCATGGAAACCCTTGACAACAAGCAAGGGAAAAACCATGGGCAAATGGCATTGTCCAGTCTTCTATTAACTTTAACCTCTCCACAAATAGAGCTTCCTCACACACTCTCTTCTATTATAATGCTTTCATACACATGAAGCATGTGAGGCTATACAAATCCTTTCCTAGCAAATTAATTCCAAGCTTACTCTTACTGAACTTCACACACTTGCTCACTATCTTAATTACATGAGGGATACTTGTACATATATAGGAACACAAATGGAGAAATGAGAGAAAGATATAAGACCATGAAAGATTAAAAAAAGTGCCATCCTCCATGTGGGCACACTATTGATCAATGGTGAAAGTTGTCTTTCACATGTGCAAGGTCTAACTTTGAATGGCGTCTTCATGATGCACTTTCACCTTTTCCATGTGCACCAAAATGTTATGCCCTACCTTGCATGTGACCTCGATATGTAATAGTGGACAATGTTCCTAACATTCTCATGTGCACACTCATGAGTCAAAAGATTCCTCAATTTTTTACTTCAATCAAAGGAGCCCATAGAAAAACTGCCCCATAAGCACATGCTTAAGTGGAATGATGAGATTCACTTTCCTTTTGTCTCCCACATGCATCTAAAGTCACCCCATATGACTAAGTGGATAAATTCACTTGATTTCTCTCTCCTCATCTTTTCAATAATGAAAGATTCCTTGTGGGCCATGCCACCTCATAAATATAACCACCACCAACTCCCCACTATCACCTCTCAAGCACAGTCACTACCAACTCACCATTGTGAATAATAATTTCCACCTCATCAAATGAATAGTGGTCATGAATAGTAATTGCAAAAAGTGACACATGAATAGTGGTTGTGAATAGTCACTTCACATCCTAACAGACTTTCTAATGAACATTCAAGGAATCCAATTGAATGTGTCAAGGGGATAAAATTTGATAACCAAGCTAGGGTTTGTACTAGTGGAAGGGGTCTCAGTAGGCCATTTCCAATTCACCCACCATCTAGTATGTGGTTGAATACCAAATATTTGAAGCTTCTCATCCTAAATGGTATTTTGCCCTTCCAAAATTGACTCCTAATCAAAACTTTGCAACTAAAATTTATCGTGAAGAATGTGTCGAGAACATCCAATCCATTAATTGTTGTGATGTCCCCTTTTCCACATCATGTTTGAACAAGTATTGAAGACCTTTAGTCTACTTCCCCATAGACTAAAGGAATACTTTTGGGTTATATTTTGTTAATTAATATTAATTGCCAAAATAGTGATTTTATCATTTGCTCTTATAAGGCAATTATTATTTAATTAATAGAATATTTAATAAAAGTGACTTTTTACTACTAAAGTATTTAATTGAATTAATTATTAATTTATTGCCTAAAAGTATTTTTAATTACTATTTTATTAAGGCAACTAATTAACATTATATTTGAAAAAGAGGAGTGTCCACTTGGAGCTAAAGCAAAGGAAGGAAAAGATATTCTAAAAAGGGTGAGTGAGGCTTATGAGGTATTTTACCTCCCCAAGGTGGTTTGCCCCCCTTTAGAAGGTACAAATACAAGGTGAAGATCATAATTGAAGACATGTTGAATTTGATAATTATTTCTTCATGTTTGAAGAAGCTATGGGGATGCATGCCCAATAGGTGTTCATAGATTTGGTGTTGATTATTCTACAAAAGGTGTCTTTTGATGCTATCGTTGCCAAGGAGATTTTGTTACTTGCCCTAGAAAGGGTTGATTTGCTTTGAGAGGCTATTGAGCAGTTTTTATGGATTATTTGAGGTCCATTTGATGCATAATATTTCTGATTATTATTTGCACTAATCTTGCAAGTGGAACAACTAGGTTTGGAGGCCTCTTGGAGTGTTTGGAGATCTTTTTTAGGGTCTATTTGGGTAATTCAATATTCTAAAAATTAATACTAATTTTATTGAATATTGGCATAAGGTTTAGAGAAGAATTGATGAAGATTTAAGGCTCTAATTTGATAGAATATTAAATAATAATTTTCACATTATTGTTTAATTTTTTTGTCAGGGTTTCTTGATCATTTTCACTTGTAAAAGGTGGGATCTTGCTCCATAAATATTCAACTATTTTTCTTGCACTTTGGCAACTTGGGCGATTGGCTTGGAGCACTTTTGGGGCCATTTTGGATGTCGTAGGGGTTCGCTAGAATTTTTTTTGATTTTTGGGCACATGTGGCATATTTTTGGCGAGGGTTTGAAATAGAAAATAAGCAAGGAATAATAGTTGTAATTGAAATAAATTCATATTTTTCTAGCTATCATAAATTGGGATTTGATCCTTAATAAATTGGCAAAAAGGTACTTCTTTCCTAATTTTAATTTACTGCTTATATTAGAAAGCATTCAGATGGATTTTGTATAAAATAGTGGCTAAAAATTGTCTTCACATCCATTGCATTGTTGTGCCTAGGGTTTCTTGGGGGTTAGTAAGTGTTTTGGAACATTTCTTGCAAACTATTTGTTGAATTTTACTTTAGAATTTTAGAATGTGGATTTTAGGGGAAAACCCATTTTTTGTTAAACCGTCCCATTTGGGGACATTACAATTGCTTACAAAAGAAATTTGAGATTACGTTAATGCCCTTTCTAAATATTCATAGGGTATATGTAAAAGGGTGAGTCAAGAGTCGTTAAAAATGGCCACCAATAAGTTTGGTTGGCACATCAAAAGGGAGAGAGATACATTTGACCAAACTTTAAGATTTTTCATTTTCCAAAAGATACTGTGTTTTATAAAAAATGGATTAAAAGGTTAATTAACACTAATTAATATAAATTACTTGGAATAAAGTCGAATGATGTAAATAAATTTTTGATAAGCAGAATTAAGGTAAAAGTTTGATTTCAACAACGTGAAAACGATTGGAAACAAACAAACTATGAATTGAAAAGACAAACTTAGTTGTTTATATCCCAAATCTAACTATGCTAACTGATAGAAGGTGGAAACAAAAAATAGGAATAGACTCTACAAGTGCCCAGAAGTCTGAATTAAAACTAAATAGGGATAGGATGGATAGACTAGGATAAGATCAACTCCCACTACTGTACTACTTGGTTGATCATGTCTTTTGTTTAAAAATAGGAAATTATGTCACAATCACTTATGATAGCTTTAATTAGGTCTATATGCACAAATTTGACCTTCGAATGTGTGCAGAAGCCCTGTAAACAACTTCTTCAATGTTGAAACATTAACAGGGCTAACAATGATTGAAAACATACACATAGAAATAGGTGGAGTGTAATTGGGATGAACTAACCCTAGTCACTCCCACGATGACTAAATGTTGCATATATATCCAATACTCTGAGGAGGGAAATCAAGCCCACAAAATTCTCCCACTTAGAGTGCATTATGCAATTGTGATCCTTTGACTGTTTGAATGCATCTAGGGGTGTCTTGAATACTTTATCATCTTTTAATGTGGGATGGATAAAACAAGCTTGTGATTTAGCTATTCACTATTTCAAATGATTAAAATTATAATTGGAAATAATAGGGAAGCTTTGCTTAATGTTCAATAATGTAAGTATGCCTTTGTATTAAAATTTCCATGTGAAAGAATAAGTGACTTGGGTGCGCCTTTATAACAATCAAAATGGAGAAACCACATGCTAGGCAGATTAAAAAAATGGACAAGATAATGGAAGGTTTAATTTTAAAAATTGACCATTAGAAGGCTAAAGACAGGTATGTCCCACAGGGACAAGAATGCCTCCCATTATTATCCCTATTGGATGTTTATGTCCCTTAGGGAAATGTGGAATTTTGGATCCAAACTTATCCATATAGATGATTAAGGGCATTTTTAACAATCAAAACACTTTTGTAGGCGATCGATAACAATTTGGGAAAAAAGATCTTCATAGGTTTTTAGAACAGGGTAAAGTGATCAAATAGGTATAAATTAAGTGCACAAGTTAATTAGAGTTTAAAAGGGCCAAGACTAACATGATCAAGTATTCCTGACTAGATTTAGGTGACTACACATTCAAAACCTTCTACAATGATCAAATTGCTTTAAACACATGATATTATGAATTATCACACATAGTTAGTTTGGTTAGTGAACAATTAGTCAAGTTTTTATGGTGATGTTAGTGTGGTGTATGATTATAACATACACATAGAATAAACATAAGTTAAGAGATAAGAAGAAGATGATAAGATGTGTATATTTTGTAATAGGAACACAAATATGTATTATGTATATAGTTTTGATTTAATAAAGAACCTCGTACAAGAATAGAATATAATTTGTATATCATTTGGTATTAAAACAAATGCTAGACTTGTGGATTTATAGATTTGATATATTGAGCAAGTTGTTCATAAGTGACAAGTTTGTTTGAAGTGAATTTGGCATTTGTAACAACTGCATTTCAAGAAGAGGCATCCAAGAAAGGCATTTTAATTGTTGATGCAAATGTGTGATTGTTGCAATATTGTATGACATGTTATTAAAAAACCCAAAATGTAATATAATTTTGGAGTGCTTAAGAGAACAAGAAAGTACATTTGTAAAAGGTATTTTACAAAATAAACAACGAGTGAGGTGCCAATAATAAATATATTTTAAATTCTTTGTTTGTTATTAGTCCCGAAGGGAGACTTATGGATCCATTTGATTTTAACTTGGAATTAGTCCCAAATCTATTGGCCAAATGATTACATTGATTAATGTGCCAAAAATATATATAAGCCTTTTGTAAAGTGAAATAAAATGTTTTTTAACAGAGTACATAAAATAATGTTATTTGGTGCAAACTCATCGATTGAATTTTTTTATGTTATTGCCCACTTCACTTGGATTGAGACTAGACATTTAATCTACTACGGACATAATTAGGTTTGTATAATGCAAAATTTATTTGGCACACAATGTGGATTATTGTCTTTGATGGTTTTGCATTAAATGATAACTGAAGACATTGAAGGTGAGTTTGACAGGTTGAACGACTTACCATAAAGCTTATTGTGCTCATACATTCTCTCCCATCTTCCTCTTATAGATATTGTGTGTTCTTCCCTCCTCGCCCAAAAATGGTGATAGCTTTGGACTATAATTCCTCATCTTATTTTCACTCCTAATTTTTTTAGACACATGTCATTCCTTGCAGGACGATGTCCCCTATTTAGAGATTCAAGTGGATGCATCAAAGACATAATGGAGCATATTTTTATCTAGCACATCACCCCTATTGATAGTTTTCATTTTCATCTTCCACGTCGATTAGCATCAAGTCAATGGACATTCAATGGTGTATTCACATGCAACCAAAAAAGGAGTGAAATGAATGGATCTTCAAGTTCAGACCACTTATGTGGTAAAGAAAATGTATTTGCCTTCTATTTTATTATCTTACACTACTCTTGTAGACTTTGAACTCGTAAACTTCATAATTCTTGAAATTCCCACACATGCTTTCATTCATGAAAACTTCTTGTTTAAGTGAAACTGGTAATTTGATGGACCACAGGGTGTAGAGACTCATAGAGTTATGTTCTCTTCTTCAAAAACTGGTGCTCATCAAATGTTATGAGTTGACACATTTGAAAATTTAAGCTCCCAATCTCCACTACTTGATTTTATAAGGTTGCACTCGTGTAAAATCCTTGACAACTGACTGTCCATAATTGTTCCAACTCAAAATAAGGGATCGTTCTAATTTATCCAAATTGGAGATAAATACTAATAAATTGGTTGACCTCAAACCAAAGAATTACTACAAAATATCTAGATTGCAACTAAATTCTTGTGTATTTCTCAAGGAAGCTAGGTCACTTGAAGGACATTTAAATGTGGAATTAGTAAGAAAATTATCCCTATAAAAATGCTCATCACCACTCTCAAGTCTCCCTTTCTCCACTCTCTTCGGCACTTTTCCCAACCTTGAAGAACTTCAAGGATCACCATGCATGATGGTAACATTTTCATCTTTATTTTTACTTCTTAGATAATTTTTCGTTAATTAGACATTGGGTTTTACTTTTTCAATAAGCTAGTTTTAGTATGGCAGACCATTGTAGTGACAAGGGGACAGGAACATGCAACATGCGAGTTGGAGATGGTTTTGGACTTCACATTTCCAATTTAAAAAAATGCATATCTGGATATCTTATCAGATATGAGTGAGAAGGAAGTAGTTGGGTTGGATTTATTTCTCATAAATGTACCTTCATTGAAGAGTTTGACACTTGCTTTGCCATATTGCCCTAAAGGCATCGATGACTAGGATTTCAAAAATAAAATATTAGGTTTGAAACTGACATCTGCAGAGGTGGAGATGATATGGGAAGAGGATGATGATGTAGATGCAGGGGAATATTACGAGGGTTCATATGCAAATGAGAGGTAGTGGGAGAATGCGTATGAGAATGATAGTCCTAAGAGTGACTTAGAGAATGAGTATGACAATGAAATTCAAGCAAATAATTTGATGAATATTATTGTGATATTTTTAAATCTTCATTTAGTTATGTTATTTTGAAATATGGAGGGGAAAATTAATATCATCTCATAAATTGTAGATTAACACTGAGGGGCATAATGTATTTAGATTGGAAAAGGCCTTTTAAGGTAATGAATTAGTTATCATAGAAAAACTAGAATTTGGTCGAGGATCTTTCTTTCTATTCTATTGAGGCATTTAATCTATGTTTCTGTTTAACAAGAAAAATCAATACATATATGCTCAATTTCTCATAATTCAATTTACATTTATGTTTTTGCCTTTCACCTTACTTGCAACTTGTACATACAACCATCAAATTTTGCCTTTGTGCCCTGTAAGGACTTGGTACTTTATGCCCTTGTTTTGACGAGTGGTTGAGCATGTAAGAGACATTTGTGATAAAGGTGCCCATATGATTGCCCTTGTAACTTTTTTATTAGCTGTATTTTGTATATAGTTTGAAAGTTTCGTAAAACATTATTATTATTATTATTATTATTATTTCCATTTTTGTCTTGTTCCAAAAATATTTACTTCAAAGCCTATAGCCATCAAGTTTTTTTCCATTTTTGGCTTTAGGGGGGTGTCCCTGATCCATTGGTGGTATCAATTTTCTATTATGGAGTCTCCTTTTTGATATATGTATATGTATATGTACATGTATGTTTTGTAAGGGGTTATAAGGTGTCAATTATAAGAAGATGCATTAGTGGTGGTGTTTGACATCCTTATATTCTTTTTTGGATTGAGGGGGTAATTTTATTCCTATGGAAGAGACAACCACAATGAAAAACATTATTAGAATTTTCAAATCACTTCATGCAGTAATTTGTGGTATGTGGGGTCATCAAGATCGACCCATGTGAGAAAGTGTAGTTAGGACCTAGTCCCACTACTATTATTTTTTAATTGTTCAGTGAGGCCCAATCCAACTAGAGGATCAACTAAGGTGAGACCCAATCCCACCTAAGGATGAACATAGTTCCCTCTATTTGTTATGTCGAAGGCATTTTCATTATGGAACACAAAGCAAAGATTCTTCTCTGCATATTCCATTAGACATCATATTCTAACATATCAAAGCGGTTTCTTGGCTAACATATATTACATGACAAGGGCAGTTTTGTGGACAGGGTTTAATTTTTTGGTTTTAAGCTTGAGGAATGGCAAGAAGCAAGTGATACGTAGGTGACCGCCGATAATTGAGCTCAAATTATTCTATAACTTATTACAATAAGGGTTTAGTGTATATACTATGTATAACATCATTCTTGGATTTGGTGTATTCAAGTACTTCACTGAAAGAGGTTTCAAATTCCAATAGATTAATCTTGTATGAATAATTAGACATCCCAAAGTCATCTTGCATCCACCATTTTTATTTTGTGCTCTCACTACAAATCTCTGAATCTAAAGGCTTAATTTTTTTAATTGATCACCACCTTTTGATCGGAGCTGTGAATTGGTTTGGGACACATACAAGGGCCCAAATCCCCGTAAGATTACCAAATCAACATGAAATCACCATATATAGTCATAACCAATGCCACAATTACTATATCTACAACTAACATGCTTCAAACACACCACATATAACCACAACCAGCCTCACATGCCCAACGAGATTTGAAACAAGGTGGGGATGGAAAAAACCAAGCCACTTTACCAACTCACCCACATCTCATTGGCTCTATATCTTTATTATTATTATTATAATCATTGTCATCTTTTTCCCAATTGTTGTTTCTTTCAATATTAGTTCTCCTTGGAACCGTGTTTAGATCCAAAATGGTTACAAACTTTAAAGCTAAAAACTTTTCAATTACATATGGCTACGAAATTAATTTCTTCATTAACAAGGTTTTTGTAAGGCTTTTCTCAATTGGGAGTGACTTATCCAAATTAATATTCACCTAAAACAGAGTTCACAATTTGTCCCCTTTGAAATCCAATCATTGAGTGAGTCATATTAAATTCCACAACTAGAATTGGTAAAAAACAATCATTTCAACAATAATATACATAATTATTAAATATATAATAAAAAATCATTGTGATATATAAAATATTATTTATTAATATTATATATAATATTAAATAAATAAATAGTATTTATTTTAAAATATTATTTAAATATTTAATACCTATATAATATAGGTACCTTTTATTATATTATATTTGGTATCATACACTAGAGGGCCCATATCGTACACCAAAGCTGGATTTAGCACGGATGTTTGGATTTACATGACACGCACCCATAATAAAGGGGTCTACATCTTGTAGGCTGGCGACATTTTTGATTGGCCACTTTCTATTGTCAAGGGTGGACAAGGATGTCATGAGAGATTATTTGATTGCACCAAGGCTCCACATCTGATGTGTTGCTCAAATTAGCATTGCAATGCCACAAATGTGGTGATAATACATTGAGGTATTCATCCATGTTGTCAATAGATTGACACCTAGAGTAATTACATCGAGGTTATGAACATACAAAAACACCATACGTAAACCCCCAAAAGAAAGGGCAAGGCCATATAGAACATGCAAATAGTGAAATATTTCAAGGTGAACTAAGTGGCAATGATGAGGGGCAATGACAAGGTAGTTCATGTGATATCATACACCAGGGGCCCATATCAAACACTAGACCTAGATTCAGGGTAGTTATTATACTTATATGACCAACACCTATTGCAAAGGTGTCCACAGCTTGCAAGGTGGTGACATTTTTTATTGTCAAGGTTGGATGAAGACATAATGAGAGTAGTAGGACTCCATGACTGATGTACAACTCAAATCAATTATGCAATGACATTGAAGTGAAGACAAGATGTTGAGGTCTCATAGTCTATCTTGTATCTTTTGTTTGTTTATGTTACACAATGCCTTGATCGTTCATTTTC